>VWYH01001528.1:1280735-1551151 GCA_013399365.1 Pampusana beccarii | reverse complement strand
AGAGAAGAGAAGAGAAGAGAAGAGAAGAGAAGAGAAGAGAAGAGAAGAGAAGAGAAGAGAAGAGAAGAGAGAAGATCCTTATTTTCTAACAGGGAACTGAGATAAAGAAAGAGAATTGAAGTGACACAGCCAAGGTAAAGTACTATCTGTAGCAGAGCCATGGATTAAATCTCCTGGGGTCCAGTGCCCACCCAAAACCAGCCCTTCTCTGAGTCCCATAACACGTCTGCTTCTCAAATATCTTGTTTTAATTTAGACATGTGGCAAAGACTTATTTTTGTTTGAACCATAACAAAGTTTCTAAAATGTTTACTTTGCATGAACACCTGATAGAAATTATTATTTTGTCTTTATATACATGTTTCAAAATGATCCGTGCTGGGATTGACAAAATGAAACAACAACTTGCCTTAGGGCATATAATTAAAGTTTTTAGGGGCAACTCAAAGAAACACCGAAAACTTTGCAGAATTAGGGCAGTGCTGCATTTTTAATCACTGCCCTGGATTGAATAAAATGACATTTTTTGCCTAAAAGTTAATCAAAAGCCTCTGAGAAATAAAGCAATGAGATTTTAATGAACAAATTCTCATGGCAGAGCTGTGCTTTTCTTTATTTAGAGCTCAGTGCACACCTCTGGGCACGGGTAAAACAAAAATAATGTGCTCTTTCCTCTCACTTTATTCTGCTTATGGGTGGAGATGCATCTTCACTGAAAATAAGCAAAGCCAGATACCTCGAGGGGCACCAGAGGAGGCTGGACCAGGTGTGGACTAACGCTCTGTGTGCTGAATCTAGAAGCAGAGGGATGGAAATTCAGAAATACGGATGTGAGCATCTGGAAATGCCTGATTGAGGACAAACCTGGTACCCCTTCCCCCTGTGCAGGGAACAGTGATGAACATCTTTGAATGGCTGGGATGATGTACTGACATGTTGTGCCCACTGCAGCTCATTGTGACCCCTACGCATCCAGGATGAAGCAGAAAAAGAGGAAAAGGCGAATGGAAAACAAGCTTTGGCTCCCTGATTCATACTTAACCAGCAGGCTTAACTCTGCAGGGTAGGAGTCCATCAGCTGCAGAGATTGATATCAGATCATTTGGAGCCTTCAACCATGAGCCCTTCCTTCTCTGGATTTATTGTTCCCTATAATCTTTTTGCTTTTCTCCACACTGTCTCTCTTTCATAGAACTATAGAATCATTTTGGTTGGAAGAGACTTTTAAGATCATCGAGTCCGACCGTTAACCTCACGTTGTCACTAACCCATGTCCCTAAGAACTTAGTCTACACGTCTTTTAAGCCCCTCTGGGGATGGTGACTCCACTGCTTTCCTGGGCAGCCTGTTCCAATGCCCGACAACCCTTTTGGTGAAGAAATTTTTCCTAATATCCAGTCTGAATCTCCCCTGGTGCAACTTGAGACCATTTCTTCTCATCCTTTCATCTGTCCCAGGAGGGCTCAGTCCTTTCCTCAGGATGGATTTCATGTCTGGCCCTAAAAGTAAAATCCTTCTCCAAATGCCCATTGGGCTTCAGGTCCATCATGACCCAAGCACTGATGCCCACACCAGCTCTGATGGCTCTCAGTGTCCTGACCATAACCATGGTCCATGGCATCAGCCACTCCCCATTGGCATTGACACAAATCCCACCCCAAAAACAGGTGCGAACGTAAGTATTACTCTTAAAAGAGCAATAGATCTTTTGCTGCTGAACCTGGCTGTATTCTCCCTAAGGTGTTTCACAACAAAACAAGTTATTCATGGCACTCGGAAATAGTGTAAAAAATGCACAGATATACTTCCAGAATACTTGGTAGCTTGCCAGCAATATTACTAAAAGCAATTATTTTCCTTAAAAAAAAATCTCCATGGCAAGGCAGTTTAACGTGGCGAAGGAAAGGACAAAAATTAACAGCATAATTGAAAAGAACAGTAAATTCTTACCTGTTAATGTTGTTTCTACATGCCCTCTCCCCCAATATTCAGGCTATTAATGAGCTTCTAGAGTTTGGGCCTTTTTTTCATGCTTAATGGCTTCACCATCATCACAATAATAATAACGTGAAACCTACACACTAACCTGTATTGAACTGCAGTTCATTACAGCAGAATAACATTGAGAAGGGTTTTAATGTCAGCATCCTTTCAGATGCAGATTACAGTAATGCAGAAAATACATTCTCTCTGGGACATACCATATGGGAATAAAAGTATTTAAAAAAGAACATGGAAAGACTTATTTTCCTCTAGAGGCAAGCAAGTGAGCAATGAGATAGATCAGCCCTGGAAATCAGTGGAAATTCCTTCACCGTGGAATAAAATCAAGATACTGGCCATTAATGTAGCAATGGGATTACTAAACTCAGATTAATCCTGTGTATTTTAACCTCCTAAATGGGGAGCAGGGATGCCGCTGGCTTCCTCTGCGGTCCCTGGGGTGGGGTTGGTGTTACCAAAGGGACAATCAGATCTTGGGTGGCTTGAATCCTGCCCAAGAGACAAAATCACAGAATCACAGAACGTCAGGGATTGGAAGGGACCTTGAAAGCTCATCCAGTCCAATCCCCCCCAAGAGCAGGAACACCCAGATGAGGTTACACAGGAAGGTGTCCTGGCGGGTTTGAATGGCTGCACAGAAGGAGACCCCACAACCTCCCTGGGCAGCCTGGTCCAGTGTTCTGTTACCCTCACTGTGAAGAAGTTTCTTCTCATATTTAAGTGGAACCTCCTGTGTTCCAGTTTGCACCCATTGCCCCTTGTCCTATCACTGGTTGTCACCGAGAAGAGCCTGGCTCCATCCTCATGACACTCACCCTTTATATGTTTATAACCATGAATGAGGTCACCCCTCAGCCTCCTCTTCTCCAAACTAAAGAACCCCAGCTCCCTCAGCCTTTCCTCATAAAGGAGACAGTGGGATCCACTTATTTCCTCATCTAAAAGGCTATTTTACACCCAGTGGACAGGGGTGTTAGTTGAATGTGGAGGGAGATTAAGGGTCTGTTGCCCTAAACCCCATCAATTTATTGTCCCATCAGGGCTAAACATTCTCTGAGACTCTTGTGAAGAAGTGAGGAGGTGCCTCACTTTTTCACTTTCAAGAAGCTTCTCGGGGCTGGTGTCTGAAAAGGACAAAAGAGATAAGAGGACAGCAAATAAAAGGAATCCATCATCAAGAATGTCAGTGGTTAGAATGTCGGATCACAAGTCAGGAAGATGTAACAGCCTTCAAGGGAGCCATTTTTCAGTTGAGAATATAGCATTTGGGACGGTCATGCAGCTAAAGTCTCCTTTTTAGTACTAATATTCTTCATAGGAATATTAGTATCTTTACGGTTGGAGAGCCTGAAGGCACATTCCTTCCCCCGACCTTCACATTTCAAGTGATCACCAGGCCTCTGAATATCTCCATAAGGTGGCTTCGGTAGGTTGCGATACCCAAGCAATCCCCATGTAGTGTTAAAATGGGGAATTGTTTGCAAATCCTACTTGGAAAGGAGCAGTGTAAGAGTTTTGAGGAGCTGAAACAGGGAAGAGGATTAATGAAAATTAACTTCTGGGTCTGCTACTCATGTTTGTAGTTCTTTACTAACTTCTGCAGTTGATGATGGATCTTTAGTGGTGAGAGTTCTGGCTAATTTTTATTGCAAGCTGAAACATCTTGTTAATATTAAGGTTACAACTGATAGAAAGCAAGTGAAAGATGACAGCCAACAGATGCCTGATCTTGACTGGGTAATTCTAATTTATTCTTGTCTTCCCCTACTCAAAAGGCATAAGGGAAGCTTAATAAAGTACAGATCACAGCACATTCCTTTTTTTTTTTTTTTGTGTGTGTTAAATCTCCCTTCTGAATTCTCCAGACTCTGACTATCACGTTTTTGCCTACATAGTTTGCAGAAGCAGCACGTCTGAAGCACACACTCATTTACTGGAAGTACTTTATAATGCACTATTTAATTCAAAGGCAAAAAAAAAAAATAAATGTTGCTGCAACCACGGTAACAATATTAACAATGGAGTGTATGAAGCCTGAAAGGAAATTACTCAGCAAAACACGGTAATAAAAAGAAAAGTCACCATGGATTATCAACTGGGGTATTAACAAATAATTTGCAATGCTAAGATTACACAGTAATTCTGGCACTGCTAATTGCACTGATATATTGAATTGTATTTTGGGCCAGTGATTTGGGTCAACATGATTTGGGAAACAGGAAGGTGGATGTAAAGACTGAGTAAAAGTCCTTCCCCTGCAGAGCATCAGAGCTACTTGGGAGAACCTTGCAAGGCCTTTGGTAAGTTCAGGCAAGTATGGACAACATCAGGAAACGAGCTCTGGACAAGCACAGGGAACAAGAAAAACACACAGACATAATTACCATTTTCCTATAGCTCCACTACCTACTGTAAAACAGCTCTGAAGATAAAATGTTTGCAAAAAGCCAATGAAATTCTGGAGCATGTGGCTTGAGCATCAGGACAGCTTTCTGATTTAATAAGAAGCCAAAATGGATGCGGGAAACGTAGCAGCAAACAGCATGTAGCTCTGTGTTTAACCGGGAGTACTGGGATTTACACCACGCTGGCACTCTGTCTAATTTGGAAAACCAGCTATTTACCACCCTGCACCTAGGACCTGATCTAACACCGCTGATGGCCACGGGAGTATTTGAAGGCTTTGATGAACTCTGTGTCAGACACCAGCGAATAAGTGAAAACATTAGTTAGATTTCTTAACTACCCAGGAGAAACAGAATTATATCGCTTCTTCGGCATCCCTTGTTTGAAAGGCTTCTATTTAATTATTTCCTGCTGTAATGTACCTCTGTGTTTCTAAGTATCTTCCATAAGCATTCAATTCTATTGAGTCCTAATTTCCTGTGCAGTTTCTTAAGCACTCCTTCCAGCAGCAGTAATGGCTTAAGCAGTGTGGAAGCAGAAAGTGTGGTGGTTACTGCAAGAAATGCTCTTTAAATCATCTATTATGTCAATTAAAATGGCTAAGAGTTGGGTCTGTGATGGTAGAGCAGCCACAGCTATCATGTGAGTTTTCCAGCTCCTGGTTGCCAGGATGTTTCAGTTTTACGAAAAACTTATGAGAATTTTCCAGAAAGGCAATTTATTTGGAAAGCAAAAGTTAACAGTAACATGTTCACTGTCTTTCTGGTCAAGTTGGTAAGGCTTGGAGAGCAGGTTTGGATACTGGGCTGGTAGTTTGCTTGACAGATTTAAAGCTCATTTAAATGTATCCCAGAACATTAGTGACTAAAAGAAAAATTATTCCTCTCTGTAGGATGCGGGTCCAGCAATGTAAAATGAATTGGTGCTTTTAATCTTGTCACCAGTGAGTAAGTGTCTATATCGCTGTAGTCACTGACTGGTGATTTCAGAGATGAAGCCAAAGACAAATGGACCTTGAGATTAAACTGCTCTTCCTAAGCAGAGGTGACCAACAGATGCGTGGTGGAATTGTTTGGGTTGATCGTACCTGCATCCAACTGATTGTTAAATGGGAGATTTGAGTCCAGCAGTGCCGTTCTCACCCCTTCTGCACATGTGAAAAGCATGCAGAATTGTCTGCAGGATGTTTCCTACATATTTTTGAATTGCGAAGATGGAAAGAAGCAGCACAGCACAATTCGACAGCAACGGCCCTGCAGCCTGAATTTTGGCTTCCAGGGTGGTCAGATCTGGAATTTTAGTCCATGTCTACTAATCTCTCAGTCCGCTAGATAAGAAAATGCCGCACTTCAGCAACACTTCTGCTGCAAGAATTTCTATGCACAATATATCACAGTTCAGCATCGCCAGCTCGGTTGAACTGTCTCGAGCCATCTGATGTTACTCATCCTGCCTGTGAGATCCTTCTGGCCTCTTGATACTGCCCACATTCTTCCCAAGAGGAGACGAGGACAGAGAGAAACATCAGTTCTACTCTGCACATATACAGAGCATTAATCACTGCTGACTTCTCCTGCTAACGAAGAAAACCGCTCCCACTCTCTCCTGCTCCCTCTCTCATTTAACCAATTATGTGCCTTGGCGGATATTAACACTAAACCTAGATTAAGACTAAAGCGAATCTTTAGTTTGTCTCAGCTTCCTTGGAAAAGATGAAAATTAAACTGTACAACTGCACTCTCTTTTTTTTTTTTTTTGGGAAAAGGGCTGCAACTCCACTTTCACAAAGACAAATTTTAAAAATGCATTTATCCTGGGTCTAAAGTGTTCCTGCAGTGATTGTATTGAATAAACCAGTAAGCTCTTAATCACATTGAAGGCAGAGAGAAAAAGTGTTTTGTTTTGTTTTGTGTAGGAAAGGATTCTATATGGGAATAGCTATGTTTTCTGCCCATCTCTCACACTTGGATCTATCCAGGGCCTACCAGCACAATTCATAGTAATTTGGGTGGATCTGGGGTATGATCTCCGGTATAGATCCAAAGGAAATATTCGGAGCCGGTTTCATGGGTGCTTGCACACAAACACTGTCCATCTCTACATCAGTTAGGGGTGCTCTAAGCACTGCAAAAGCCTGAGATGCCTACAGACTACTTATGAGGAGGATCTAGGTGGCTCTGTTCAGCTGATAGAAGAGATGGCTAAAGGGAAATCTAGGTGCTTTTAACTATTTTAGGCATGGGGATAGATACTGTCTGCTATCTAACTGTCTTTGAACTATTTGAGGTGTAGCGATATACAGAAGATGGAGCCAGACTGTTCTTGGAGGTGCTCAGAGAGCAGAGGACAAGCAATGGACACAAGTTGCGGCAGTGGAAATTCAGACTAGCTCTTAGGAGAAGAGTAGTTGTCAACAAGCGTGGCCAGCACCAGAACCAGGACATAGAAATTGTGACCTCTCCATCCTGGGAGATACTCAAAGTGTAACTGAACAAAGCCCTGAGCAACCCAATCTGACCTCAAAGTTAGCCCTGCTTTAAGCAGGAGACTGGACTAGAGACCTTCAGTGATGCCTTCTAACATAAATTATTCTGTGGCACTGTATTTTTATGGCGATGTTTTTATGATCAGAAGTATTTTGCTTTTAGTATGTGACTGAACTGCTGCAAAATAAGTCAATTTCTGGAAGACTGTTACCTTGTTCTCCATTGTGCTCTTCTCTATATTAAACAATTGCTGGCTCAGTGCAAACCTGTTCAGGGTTACCTAAGGTAATGCCAGTTAACTCCAGGCTCAGATCCAAATGATCACTTCAGGAACTTCTCAGTCTTGCTGAGAAACACTGCGAACAAGTAGAGGAAAGAGGTTCTCCTAACTTCATTGCTAGCCTTCCAGGAACCAGACTCCTCCTTGTGCATAGATCTGAACTGTAAATGGAAATTTCAGCTTAGCCTAGATGGTCACGCTGCAGAATAACCCTTGAGCTACATGAAGTGTCTGCTACATTAACCACATAGAGTGATTGCATTGTCCCTGGACAAGGTGCAGTAACCTGGGCTGTCCCCTCTGTCCCCTCACTCTTCAAAGTCACTGTACAAGTTGAGCTAAAAGCCATTAGGGCTGATTGGGTGTGCAGGATCTGAACTGAGGGCAACATCGGAGTTGTAACTCAAACTAACCCCTCAGTGAAAACAAACTCTTAACCTAGTAAAAGTATTCCACCTCCTGGAACACCTGGGAACAGTTTAGATAAAGCAACACGTGGATTTTTATGCCAGCTGCATACGCAAGTGATTGATGGACTGTAATATGCCATGGAACCAGAGCATTTCATCGGTTTCCTTAAAGACAGAGGGGTGGATTGTGGCTGCACTTACTAAGCAGCCTATCTGTTCCTTCAAGGCATCACCTCTCCTCAAATAAAAGCAAACTTGCTTTTTTGAGGGAGCCAGACCTCTCATTTCCTACGAACAAAATAAACGTCTCAGTGGAATTGCGCTTCAACAGCTTTGGATTTACAAACATCAGAAGTAAATTCCGATTATTTATTTTGGATAAATAACGAACAGCATAAAAATCGCTGACGTTAACCTTCATTGGAGAAGTTGGTTTAATGGGCCCCATAAAATCTTCTATTGATGGCAGGTTCGTAAAGCTCCATATTGACTTCAGCTAAAGGCTATAACTTCTATCAATACTGTCAACAATTAATATTGACCAATAAAGGTATCCTGTAAACTGAGTCATAGCATTATGTTACTTTATGCTGCCATTAGCAAAAACTCATGTCTTCTTAAAAATGTTTCTCCTATAAATCTGGGATTTCTCAGAATAGCCTGGGTGACAGCAGAGTCCAGAGTAACACGGCTTCTGTGCAGAGGGAGGAAACCCAGAGCAACCTCTGCATTTGCTGGACAAAACTTCTGAGGGCATCTCCGTCTTCTTTTTCTCCAACAGCAGTTTTCAGCTTGTGAGGGGTTTGCACCCAAGTTTCTCACACCTTTATCTGTGCCCCGCAATTACAAAATGAAAATGTACAGATTTTGTGTACATTTAAGACTTTTGCTTAGTCCTTCTTCTCCTCTTCCCTTGCAACCTTTGTTTGGATATGTTTATACCACCAATTTGGCCTGTAATCCCTATACTGAAATATGTCTTTCTCTCAGCTTTGAAGCAGTTTTTGTGACCTGAACCTGGTCAATGTCTCTCCTGTCTTCCCACGGAAGTCTAAGCATCAGATAAACCTCCCCAACAGCCAGTTTGGATCATAATATTTTCCCTCAAGTTCCACCACCTCTTTTTTTGTTTTTGGTGGGTTTTTTTTGTTGTTTGTTTGGTTGGTTTTGTTTTGTTTTGTTTTGTTTTTTGTCAATATGAACAATACAATTACATACTGGGCACAGTAGATCTCTAGATTTTATTTATGCTACAAACGCTTTCTGTTTTTGAGTATCATATAGCCTTTCTCATTCAAAACGCTCAACATCTAAAACTACAAAAGCCCAGGACCCATATAAACTCCTTCTATATTTGTACAGCACTTAAAATACCTGCAGGTATCTTCTTCACCTTTCTGCCTTCTCTTTTCTAATTGCTATGAAACGGTGGTTCAACAAATGCTTAGTGTGACATTGAACGTAAGGGAAAAGGAACTGGATGTTGTCTCAGTCCTGACACGAGTATTACTGCCTCAGTTATTAGTTTCAGTAAAGCCTTTCAAGGCATGTGCTGTTGCCAATGTGTTGTTGCTAACATAATTTCATTTGTAAGTGATCTGTAGGTACAAAGTTGCATATGCACATGTAGAGATAGCATTATGGAAACCAGCAAAAAAAGACTCTGGCAGCTAATGTAATTCTTCACAGTTGAAAAAAAAAAAAAAAAANAAAAAAAAAAAAAAGCTAAAATTCTGTTCTTTGCTTTTCTTAGTAGGCATGGAAAGAAAAATGTACGGGATAGCTGCTTATACATCACCATGAAAAGCACAGGAGGATGGGATGGAAGTGCGAGGTGTTTGCATTTGGTTGTTTTCTAGTGATTCCTAAAGATTGTGCAAAACTCTGACCCTGTTGATGCCTCTGGTTTTCCAGCAAAACGCAAGGCTTGGAAGGAAAACTCTGACCCTGTTGGTGCCTCTGGTTTTCCAACAAAACGCAAGGCTTGGAAGGAAAATTATATAACCTGTCACTGCATATCTGCCGGTTCTAATGGGTGCACAGCTGAAAGATACTACACTGTGAAACTTAAAAAAATATTCTAAAGATAATTTTAAAAGATTCTTCTGTACATCCTTTAAAAACAAGGCCATTTGTTTTTGAACTTTGCCTACTATATTATTATCTCTGAGCAGAAACTTAATAAGCTTCTCCTGTAATTTTGTTGGAGTTAAACATAAAATCATGTGGGTGGTGTATGTCTCACCGTGTCATGGCTTCCCAAGGAAAAGTTATCATCATTTGTCACTATAATACTGTGGCAAAAAAAGCATAAAGAGATCAAGCAATACAGTCATTTCACATCAGCTTTCTGTACTGAGTTCAAGCTCCCGATGCCTTGTACGCAGCGGCTATATTAAGAAGCAGGCTGTGCCATAATTGAATTAAAGGTGCAAAGGCATATAGGGCTGTGTGAACCCCCAGGTCAAGCTGCAATTGAATCAAAATCCTCTCTCCTTTCTACACTGCCTGGCAGAACTGCTGACCAAAAGGTTTGCAGACCTACAAAACACACGCAGGAGTCCCCGCAGCTGGGGACACAAAGTTACAGAGATAAAAAAAAAATATATATATATGTATATATATGTCTGTGACCTTCAGCTTTTATTTCGCATGAAGAAAGAGGCTTCTAAAAATATTTCACCGTCATTTTCCTTCTGAGAGCAGTCAGCCGATTTACATAAATGAAACGGCTCCTGTCAAGGAACCGGGGAGGAAAAGGAGGAAATTATCTGCCCTGAAAATCTGTAGCAAAGATAAGAGCAGCATCGGCCAGGGGAGGGGAGATTTAAATGCTTTTTCCCTGAAAGGTCGCTACAAAAAGCAGAGAGAGTATTACAGCCACTTAATGATCTCTGTCGCTGTGATAAATAAGTAGGAGCTTCTCCAGCAGTTTATTAACAAACACTCTGTAGGACAGTACAAAAGGCCACGGCGTGGGGCTATTAGAAGAGTGTTTTCACTGCATCCGATTAAAAAAAAAAAAAAAATCAACAAAAAAACAACATAAAACCTAAGGAAGATTAAGGTGGAGTGGTAAGAAGAGGCATTCCTGGCAAAGCTCGAGGCCGACACCGCATGCGCTGTCACCACTTACCAGTTTCGGTGTTTTCGTGCTCCGTGTCGGTGAGGGTGAGGTTGGAGTTGGCTCGGCTGGACAGGCAGGAGCTGCGTCCGGACTTGGTGTTGCGTCCCCAGAGCCTCACCGGGTGCTCGGGTGACATGACCACGTCTGCCTCCGTGTCGGCGTCCGAGCCGGCGCTGATGGAGTAGCCGCAGTGAGGCAGCCCGATGTCGGTCCGGTACAAAGTCCCGTGTGTGGGTGTCACGTCTTCAAGACCCAGCTCTCGTAAAGAGAAGTTGGCTCCTGGGAGAAAACACAGCGGCCTGGTTAGTTTAATAGAATCACAGGATGATAGAATGTTCTGAGTTAGAAGGGACCCACAAGGGTCATAGAGTCCAAATCGTGGCCCTGCATAGGACAACCCCAAAATTCATACTGTGCATCTCAAAGTGTTGTCCAATCACTTCTTGAACACTGTCAGGCTTGGGACCTTGACACCTCCCTGGGGAGCCTGTTCCAGTGTCCAGCACCCTCTGGGTGAAGAACCTTTTCCTGATGTCCAGTCTGAACCTCCCCTGGCACATCTAATAGGGGATGGTTTCACCTAGCACAAGTCAATGGAAGAACCATTCATCCTCTGTCTACAAGTGAGGCACAGCAGTTCCCAAGTCCTAACGTCACACCAAAAATTCCTCTGTTTTGTGGTCTTGGTTAGAGGGAGACCAAGTGACCATGCCAAGACCAAAAAACAGCTGAATTCCTGCTTCTGGAAGCTGACAAATACTCAGGGTGTGTTCAATGAAATAATGAAATTTGAAAGCAAAGGCGGATGCAGAAATGGTGGAATTCTTTAGGAGTGGCAAATAGTAATCTTCTTCAGAAAAAAGAAAAATGAGGCATGCAGTGATCACAAGTCTGACCATACACCTGGCAACTCTACTACAATAGGAAATTTGAGCGAGCTCTGCTCATTGAAATTCCTGAAATTACATGCTAGGGATTTAAATTGCCTTTGGTGATCTCACTTTCCCCTTGCTGACCACTCACACCTTGACTCAGTTTAGCTATTCATTCTGATACAAGTCACAGCAGAGGTTATTTGGCTGCAAATAAATGCAATTGTTTAGCTGACTAAAAATATAACCTGAAAAATGACTCCTGAGTTCATGTCTAGTTACCTGCAGAGCTTCAAAATCAGATCGAATCCATGTGAATGAGGCTTCAAATATTAGCACACTTTGTTTGGAAAGTTGCACAGGAAAGCTGTGGAGACCAATTAGTGGCTCCATTTTAATCCACATTTATTTATTAATGCATGCTTTTCTTTTTTTCAGCCCTGAATGCCTTTAAAAGATTTTGGCCTTTAGCTGCACCATGCATTTATACGGAACAATGCAGCCCTGCTCCTGTTACTCTACATCTTGATGGGGTGGATTAAGGAACTATCTGTAATCAGTAGGAGGCATCAGATCCTGGATCATGGCCAAATACCAACACCATTGATCAAATTTAGCCTAGCTGGCTTCTTCCCATTACTTCAATAAGTAAATCCCTGACAATAAAAAGAGAGGTGGAACCTGCCAAATCTACACCCAGGACACAGACTCAGTTTTAGAGCAGCTCAGGCATTTTTTCGGCAAGATAATCTGAATGCATGATCTCCAAGAAAGTTCAGGTCCAAAACTAGCTTTGAACAGTGAAGTTCATACCGACGTGTTGTTGAGATCTGTTCATCTGGACCGCAAGGTTGTATCTAAAACTAAGTTATGATTCTCTCCCTGCTTAAAACCACACATGTGGCTCTTCTCACATTTCCATTTGCTGATGTTAAATATTATCTGGTGGAAAATGTGTATCCAATAGAAAACAGTCAGATTTCTACTTTTCCACAGTCTGGTTTGATGCTTCTGGAAATAACCTGGCTTGTCCCTTAGCTCTGCTGCGTAGGGAAGGTCTCTCATATTATAGCACACATGCATCAAATGATCAGCCAGCTCCAAACAGATGCTGTTTTACTACATTTCTTCATTCAGTTGACTTTGCAGCTCAGAGTGAACGGAGTTTGAATGCGAGGTAAATAATGGACCTGGACAACATTTCCATGCAAAGCTCAGAGAAGGATCTCTTTGATGTCAAGAGGAAATAACCATGGTTCAGCTTGTTCCGGATGCATGGCTGGTAGAACTCAAACTATATAAAGCGTTCATGAACTTCACACCTTTTTAATTGACCAAACAAGATTAAAGCTTTCAGACAGAGTGGGCAGAGAACATTGCTTGGGCCTCACACCTCCATGAAATTCTAGAGCCTCACTCCGGGAGCACAGTGCGAGCTTGTGGTAAATTAATCCATTTAACTTGATTGCAAAGTGCTCTGAGAGAGCATCCTGTGCTATTCCATGGCATGAGGTAGCAGATGAACTTGACCTAAGTTATAAATGCAGGGAAGCAGTATCTCCCCAGAGACTTCCAGTTTTTAATTGTGTCCGAGGCCAGATAGCTTTTAAAGCATCCTCCGTGGAGTACTGGAAAACATCATCTTTCGGTTTTGCTTGCACATTTCAGTCCCTGATGGTGAGTTCCACCTTCCCCCGAAACAAGCCACATTCAGCATCACCAGACACATCAATGTGCAGCGTGACTGATCCTCTCCAGTAACAGCAGCTCATAAATTATGAAAAATGACTGCTACAATTAACTGAAAATCAAATTTATTTGCAATAAACAGCAGGAGATGCATCGATTTTCATATTCTATGCTCACTGTTGCCTTTTAAGCTGGAAGAACTCAAGTCAATAAAAGGAAGATAATAAATATCTAAGACTTTTTAATTCAGATCTGGTCTATTTTTTCCTGTGCTGACTTGCACGTTTGCTGGCACTCTCACTCTAGCTGAAGCCATTTAAATGCTGACTTGTTTATTTACTGAATTTATTTGGTCAATTTGAAATGTTTCCCTCCCCTGCCTTCCAAACCAATGCAGGAGAGAAATTCACTATGCCTTGTTGATGTCTAGCTGGGTAATAAGGCTTGGTTTCAGTTGGCACGAGCCCAGGCAGCACCACAAAGTGAGGTCTGTTCATGGCTTTGTGCCAGGGGAAAACGTGGCACAGAAAATCTGGGGTAGTTGCTGACAGTCCACAGGCCAGTCTTGGGACTCTTAAGATAAACTGGGAGAAAATTATAAACTGAAAAATCTGCTAGTGACATATCAGAAGTAGAACTACTGCCCCGACATGATTAATCTTAACTTCTTCTCAGTTAATTTCAGCCACTTAGATGAGTGATTTTTACTGTATCTCAGTACCCTACAAAATTTTCCTAGGGAAGTATGAACTTGTGTATAGCAAATTTATACTCCCTATCAGTAGCCTGGCTTTTCTTATTTATCTTTTGTGGCCTTCTTAGGAGAACTCTGTGGACCTGCATGGCCTCACAGACCCTCAGGTTGAAAACCACTGACCTGTACTAATTCACATCTATCCTGCATGGTGAATATATTGTATGAAGTGAGCAAACTCAATGACCTAAAAGGTTTCCTTTTCTTTATAACCTCATGGATTCCTTAGAGAAGACGAAGTACTTCAGAGTTACTAAGAGGGAAACTCCTTTTATGATTGCAAAGTATTACTTACAACACCTATTGGCCCTTTTGTTAATTTTTGCTTGTTGCAGTTATCCTGAAATGAGAACACCAAAGCCACGTGGACAAAGATACTTCTGCAAGTCGTTTTGCTTGTGCATGCCTTAAAGATGAGTCTTGCACCAAAACCACAAGTTTGTGGTGTTTGAAGAGTGAAATTAAGCAGTCCTCAAGCTAAACGAGTGCAGTTGTATGCATTACCCTTGGGGAATCAGCTTCTTCAAACTGCTGAGGGTGTGATCAGAGCAGCCTTGGGTCAGCTATTTTATGTTCGTTGTCTGGAATGCTGCCTGTTCCATCTGACTCACTTTGCCATTTTATGCTTTTCTTGATGGACTTCTAAAAATAATTTATGTGAAGCCCTGCTGGGTTTCTGAACTAAGACACTTGTGTCTCTACAGAAAAATGAAGATGAGACAGGAGAGGGGCCAGAAATCTACCTCACGTAGGCAAGAACAGCAGTGAAAATATAACTGCACTGACTTCAGGCTAGCGATAAAAAGAATATCTGAAATCTCTTATCAAGATTGTGGAGCCCATGCTGACCCTTGAACCTCCACATCTTCACAGCTGCTGTGACCCAGATTGACTAACTGGACTCCTGTAAGTCCTAAAAGTAGTTCTTTACCACTCCTCTAATATTGGAGCGTGTCCCCATCTCAAATCTACATCCTACAGGCCATGTACAATGCCAAGGGTGATTCGTCCCGTCTGCAGCTCAGTTGCCTCCCTCCCTCCAGGCTTCTTGGGTTTTGCTGTAGCCCAAATGGACAGTGTGGACAGTGGCACTCTCCTTTGGTTGTCTTTTTCCTCTGGATCGCTGTTGACTTCCATCATGACAGAGCAGGCACATGACACAGTGAAAAGGTCTTCTGGGCAGGTAGGGACTTTCCATGCCATGTCAGCACTGTGCAGTGTGTGCACAGGGGGTCTGGTCTCGTGGTGGGATGTGGCAAAGGGCTGTTGGAAGCAGAAAGACTAAGACGCAGACAACGTGTCTTAGTAGATGCTAAGAAACACAGGCTAGTGGCATCACACTTAAGACTGAAACAATCTAAACATGAGGAGAAACTTCTTTACTTTGAGGTGCCAGAGCCTGGACCAGGCTGCCCAGAGAGGTTGTGGAGTCTCCTTCTCTGCAGACATTCAAACCCACCTGGACACCTTCCTGTGTGATCTGCTCTGGTGACCCTGCTTTAGCAGCTGGGTTGGACTGGATGATCTCCAGAGGTCCCTTCCAACCCCAACCACTCTGTGATTCCGTGACACTGTTTTTTACACACATCCCATGTCTGTGCAATACAATGAAGATGTTTGTTGCTGCTCTCTTTCTTTATATCTTGCTTTTGGCCTCGAAGTCCTTCAAAGGTTGCCTCCCACACAGCCCCAGCTCTCAGCTCCTCCTGCTTACAGCAGAATCTGCTGAAATGTGCTCACCTGCTCGACAGAATTCGTCGGCCTCCTGGTGCACCATGTCTTTGACCCGATTGCTGTAGGTCAGCCTGGAGTCTTGATCATAAGCCTTCAGGGTC
Source organism: Pampusana beccarii (assembly GCA_013399365.1). Classification (NCBI taxonomy): domain Eukaryota; kingdom Metazoa; phylum Chordata; class Aves; order Columbiformes; family Columbidae; genus Pampusana; species Pampusana beccarii. The sequence goes on along the minus strand of VWYH01001528.1, from coordinate 1,535,288 downwards.
TCACTGGAGCTGTAGGACTTCTGGGGTGCCTTGCTGTCCTCACTCTCGGCTGAAGAGCTGGTGTAGCGGCGCTCAGTGTCGCGGCGCCGAGTCAGAGATCGATACGGTTTCCTTTCTTTCACATCCATGGCACCCTTGTCTGAGTATTCAACATTAAAATAATGGCGTCTGTGTGGTGGTCAGATTGGAATAACCTGGAAGAGAGAACAAAAGAAATGGGATCTAAGTTCACGCCTTTGGGCACCTGAAAGCTAATTTGCCTTCTTTGTATATTCCTGCAAGGAACAAAAGAGAGGTTATTTAACGGTCTGCAGGAAAACCCTCTTAGAACAATTACCAATGGAAAGCAAGTCTCAATTATGTGTGAGTCATTTAATAATTGCCACAGCTAGCGGGACACATGCACGCAGCAACCTGCATTGGTCTCAACTTGTCATGCACTTGGGGATTTGAAAGTGATGGTGATTTTCTGTGTCTTCTTTCCACGGGAAGTGATTCAGACACCTCCAGGAGGCATGTATTCAGTACATCCGTCACCTAATCTCTGGGAAATCAGACCATGCTGAAATGTGTCTATTTGGGCAGCCAGAGGACTTTGGGAAAATGCCGTCCTATAGTTTTAAAAGTGCTTTTGATAGGTCGTGAGGTTTGGAGGAATGAACAAAAGAAAAAGAGGCAGAATAAGAAGGCAAGAGGGAAAGAAAACAGAAGAAAGACGAATGAAGAGGTGAGATATGGACGGAAATCAGATGAAAATGTCTTCCTATTCAGAAGGCTCATCTTTACTCAGCTGGAAATACATTACAATTTAGAAGAGTTGAGAAAGTGTAAATAAACGATAGTGCTCTGCTTCATGTAACAGCATGGCCTGGGATTTATGCCTGTGGGAAAACCAATGTATATAAGCACCGGTACGCAGGCATACACACCTGCACACCGAAAAAATTGATATCAGAAATAAAACATGCATTAAAAGTAGTTTTGTCAAAATAATTAATAAATTGTCTTTTCACTTTATTAAACACAACAGAAGGCATAGGAAAAGAACGAAAAAATCAATGACTTGCAACAAGATGGTAAAATATGTATTCAAATACATAAACTGGTTTATGAGAAAAAATACTGATAGAACCCACAAACTAAGCCTTGAAATCTGTAATTACAGGCTGAATTTCTCAGGAACAGAGTCCTCCTGACCTCTAAAGAACAGAGATTGGGCCTCTAAATGCCACACCAGGATATTATTGTTTACTACCAGTACTTAAAAACAGAAAGGAAGAGGGTCAGAAAAAACCTATCAATCCTTCTTAGCAAATAGGTATGGAAATGCATTGGCAAGGACTGAATCACACTCTGTTGGCGTTTCTCTTTCGAAACGCTAAATCTTGAACATAGTAATGAAATCTTACTCCTTCAAGACTCTTAGACCCCAGACTTGCTTGAGATGCCGTGCCCTGGCTTTGGTGCAATAGTCGAGGATGGATGCACTCTGAGCTTTGCAGGTCGGTGAAAAGGGATGTGGTGCAATATAACATTTGTGGCTCTCAGAACGATGAGCCTGTGAAGGATGGAAGACACTTAGCACAGGTTCTGATAACCTACAGATCATAATACTAATGCAGAAGCTTGAAGACAATACTTTATTTCGAATTTCTCACTTGTCAGGCTGTCTGGCACAAGCATAACCAAGCAAATTCTCGAGTTGAAGAGTGACTGCGCAAGAGCCGCAGGACAGCTGTGAGATAAACCTGCAGCTGGGTGAAGAAAAAGAAGATCCCGCTCCTAATTCTGACTTTGCTAAGACTGCTCTCTGCGTTTTGTCCCTTTAACCTCCAAAAAGGAACTTTGCAACGATAGAACCCAGTTCTGACAACTTGTATGGTTTCTGTGGCACTATTCCTGGAAATTAAGACACTATAAAAAAAGAAAAAAAAAATCCACTTAATTCTTTCTCAGTCTATTCCAGTGGTGGCAGCAGACCAAGCTCACACTCCCTATTTGTCAGCAAAATGCATATGAACTATTGAACACAAATGGAAGAGTGGGAAAAAGGGAGATTTCTTATAATCAAGGTTTACTTAAGTCATAACAGAGATTTGAGCACCACTTTGGTTTTAAAGATGTGTGTAAATCCACTGAACTCACTGACTTAAATGCATTCATAAACTGTGTAAGTTCAATACAATGAATACAAATGGAATTACTCACTGACCAAAAATTACACACATTAAATGTTTTGCAGAGTAAAGGCCTGGAGGTGCAAAAACTAAGGCCTGGGTTTAGAAGCAATAGTGAAGGAAATGGTGTTATGCTAAGGACCAGTTTAACATAATAATAGCATGGAAGAGATTTAGCAAATTTTGGTAGGTATTTTACTGTATTGAATCAAGCATATCGGCACTTCAACAGTGGAGAGAGGTAAAACTTATAGAACATCTTTTTGGCTTTAAAAATAGTGACTTTATTGAATTGGTTTGTCTCCTTTATACCATCTCTGTTCGTGTGAAATCCTCAAAAGGAGCAGGTTTGTTATACCATTAATAAAACACCTTAAAACAGGCTCCTTCACAACCGCGCTGTAGTGAGAGCTGTTATAATGAACACTGAAATTGTGGTTTATTGTCAGAGCGAGTGGAGATAGCAAAATGTGAGCGAGAAGCAGTTGCTATATTCTATAAGAAAGAAATGAGGTGGCTTCTTGCCGTCCATCAGTATTGCAGCAATTCCTACCAAAGGCCAGTCATTTAAAAACCCTTTAGTGGGAGAGGCACATGTGCCAAGAAAACCTTTCTGCACGGTTAGAGCGACAAGGCACAAACTGGGTCTGTAATTACCATTAGTAACCTTGCAACTTAGGAAATGGCCAAAAAACTATCAGGAAATTGTCTGAATTCCCACCAGCTGAAGGTTTTTCTTTTCGTAAAGAAAGGTGCTGAAAAACTGAAATTCCTCCTAGTTCGTCAAAAATAGCCATGTAAATTTGCACCATTCACATACACATTCCTCTATAGCAGGGCTTCAATTCCCAATTCATTCACGTCTTTATAAATTTAACTCTCCTCAGACCTTTTTTTTTCTCTCTCGCTGCTTGTAAGGAGACACTTTTCAACTAGAAAGGTCACCCCCAAAACACACAATGAAGAATATTTTTTCTTTTTTTTTTTTTTTTTTTTTAATAAAGAATTTATTTTTNAAGAAGGAACGGTTGCATTTAACTGACTTAAGTAGGTTTCCAGCACCTCTCCATGGACATGCAGTTCTTGTCATCTCATTTTTATGGCCAGATTCCCAGATGGTTTAGATACCTTGCCTTCAATGGAGTTGTATTGTCAGGGAATTTGCCTCATAGTGTTTCTATGATAGATTATTATTTTTCTATCTGCTACTCGTTGCGTCTCGATTTCATTTCCACTACAATTTCATCCATACCATCGAAAAGTCACATTTCTCCTGACTTCTCTGGCACACAGCGAATACAAAGAATCACGCTTGTCTCAGTTACATACTCAACTACCAGTTTCTTTCCGCCCGTGCTTCATGATTGCTCCTCATAATTTTAAAAGCTTCCATAAACCTGCAGGACCTGATATAAAAAACCAAAGCTTCTAATATTGTCCTTTCTATGCCTTTACTCCTTCTCCCTTCATGAAAGCAAAAAAGCCTTTTGCTTTGAGCCATTTCCATTTGGAAAGGTCTTTCTTGTCCTATAATTCAATGTTACTGGCTCAGTTTGATTCTTTCCTGATACTGCTGACTGCATAAATTATCACATTTCACCTTTTTTTGTTTTCCTCCAGGTCAATTAATGGCAATAGCCATTCTTATTTTTGTCAGACCTCTGAGCATACAATCCCAGCTGGACCACAAGCTGGCTTGGAGTACAATTCACAACAGAAACATCCTTCAGACTTTACATACTCAACTCAGAAAAATCCCACTGACCCCAGAAAGGGCTGCTCTCATGCTAAAGCCTATGAAATCAGACTCCTTGACATAGTTATATATTTTAGAGGTATGGGACTCTTTTCGCATCCTTGCAGATATGTCAAGAAGCGGAACAAAAAAAAAAATCAGCTTTCTAGTTCTGGTGCAGTAGTGCAGTAAACACAATGCTTATTTGCAGCTCTTTTTATTTTGCTTTTGCTTTGGTTGGCTCCCAAGTAATCCTTTTTATTATGTTTTATCCTTTATATCTATCCTTCTCATTCTCAGTTCTGTTGCTTTCTGTTGCTCTTCGGAGCTTTGATTAACCATACCAGCTTTGTGCTGCAGAACCACACTCAGTGAATGGCAAGGGGAATGATTTATTTTCTGAGTCACCACTCAACAGACAAACTTCCATCAATCAAAAACCAGACAAGAGAGTGTGACACCGCAAAACGATATGCTAGGAGGCACTTACAGCAAAAGGGACAGGTGGTCTTTGATAGCTGACTTACATTGCAGGTCACTAATCACAGAGATTAGCAGCCAGGTGATAGACAGCGCCTGTTCTGGAAGGCAGCATGTCATATCATCCAATTTTCTGTCAAAATGTAAGCGTTTAAATGGTAGAGATTTCTTTATGTCTTTCCTACAAAATTATGGCAATGGGGTGATGAGAAAGCTGAAAGAGTGAAATATCTTGTCTCTGTGAAAAGGTGAGCATGGACCCCGGTGGGTTGATTTGGTCCACTTTTGTGCTGGAGGAAGTAAAGTGACTTCCCATAGTCATTTGTTTTCCTTCACAAAACTGCCTATTCAAAAATGCCATTGTCTTACTTGGCAAGGCTTTTTTGGGTCTTCTTAAAGTAGATCTTCCCCTTCCACTGCTTAGGGCAATTTTTTTTCTCTGGTTTTTATTGCCGCTGCCCTTTATAGAATGAGCACAGCCACAGAATACCGAGCAGCAAGCTGGATTTTATTTCCATCCTTTGGGCTCCACAAATTGAGTCGTTAACTAAGACCTAATGCTGGTGTCATGAGCCAAGGATCCTTTCCTTTACTTTATAGAGGGGGAGATGAGGTATGGGAAGTCAAAGTGACTTGCTTAAGGTGTGACAAGAAGAAAGCAACAGAACTGAGAGGGGAATCGTGATCTCCCAGGCAGAGTCTGATATTGAGCCCTGGATTTTTTGAGAGTCAAGTCACGTAAGCACAGCAAAATAATTAATATAAAAAATCTTGGCCAATGCATGCCTGAAATATTTGTGTGAGAAGAGCAGTATGAACCTCAGCTGTTATTAACAAGATGCTCTTTCATGTTTGGGTACTGTGCTTCAGTCAGAAAGACTGTGGAGCATGTACAATTGCAGTTGTGTCTGACCCATGAAATCCCATGGTGAATGATGAAAACCCCACTCAGAGTCAAAAGAGAGACAGTTTTTTCACCACATTGTACATTAATCTTCTCCAAAACAACAAATATTTGCGTCAGACCAGCAATGTTATGTGGGAAGTTAGCTCCAACTCAGGATCCTAAGATGCAACCAAAGATGTTGTCGGTTCAGATGTTTAAATGACTTTGTGCCTGTGGTTAAAAATGTCCTACACCAAGTTAAATCATCACTGACATTTCACATCTTATTTGAAAACGTGGTCCACTGTGACAGTCTCCCCACACTTCCATGAGGGTGCAAATGGCTGGTTTGGGGCTCCATATTCTGGTCTCACGACACATAATGTTGAACCTGGGAAATCTTATTTGATCATTTCCATTTGTCCCCCCAAAACTGCGATATTGCCTGCCATTCCACTCCTGGTCCAAAGCACAAAGTTGAATGTTCTGATGTATTCAGCACATATTTAGGCATGTACTTAGTGATTCAAACCAAATTTATATTGCCAGGTGATCAGAGGCTGCAATGATCTGATCTTAGCACATACACAACCATGGCTTAAACAGTGTGATGCTATTTACCAGCTTTCTGGGAGATTCCTTTATAACATAAAAGACTCCTGTGTTTTTTATTAAACTTTAAGATTCAGATTTATAAGAGGTCCAAATCCCAGGAGGACTTTGTAGGAAATAAATTAAGCTGTAGGTATAACATCCTCTCACATTTTTGGCAAAGACTTTGGAAAGAAGCAGGCACAAGAGAGAAGAATGAAGAGTCAAGTTAACTCTGCTTGGCTACAACCCAGTGCTCAAAGAAACTTAACAAAAACTCCCTTTTCTGGTCTGAACCACTAAGCCTTTCTTCTACCGGTAAGAGACTTGCTAGGCAATTGGTAATGTCCTGTCCAAAAGATGTGGTTTGTGACCTTTTAGTGAATAAATCTACAACTGCAATGAGCTGGAGGCCCAGAAAAGCTTGAAACAGTAGTTGAGGTTTAAAGTATGGCGGGAAAGCATAAAGAGGGACAGAATGCAGTTATTTTTATTATTTCTGGTTTGAAAACCCTTAAGTCTTCCCTTATGGGCTGCGGCCTTTAGCCTGTGCTAGGGGAAGATTTTGGGGCCAGAATTTAAAAAAGTTTTCAAATATTTTTTGACTACTATAAGCAGTTTGCAGCTGCAGTCATCAGAACCCTTCTCTGCCTTCCTCCAAAATGGAAATTACTTTGGAAACAACCTTGGTAAGTCTGTTTAGTAAGAATACCAATACCAATACTTACCACATAAAGGTAATTAAATAAGAAATGCAAGAAGAACCAACCTGACCATGTAGAGTGATGTAGGTTTAGCCTGCAAATTTTTCCTGACTCACTCTGTCAGACTCAAGGTTTGGGTGTGCAATGTGCCAGACACCCACAAAATGAGTGAAACCAGCCTGGGTTTCAGGTTTTCTCACTCCCAGAGTGAGAAAGAGCTGGTGGCATCAAATACAGGTAGTCACTGAATGAATCCCACTAAAGCATTCCCATTCTTCCTCCGTCACCCACTCTCTGTTGATTTGGGCTTTTACCTGGGATACAGGAGACCAAGATTTAAGTCCTTAGTCTGAATCAGAGAAGACAAAATCTTGAATGAGTCTCAAACGTCCCAGGTGAAAGTCCAAGGCATGGTCTTCCTCAGTCTGCCTGGGGGGAGCCTTTTTCCTCCAGAAAAGAAAAACAGAGTCTGTTTTGTCTTCTGAAAAACAACAAAGTGTATTTGATAACCTCTATTCATCTCCTAGACAATAAGACCGGAATAAGGCTCACTCAGGATGGTAAAAAGACTTCTTGGGCAAGCTTTGCATCTAATTCTTTGTGGTCTGCCATGGCCTACAAGGAACTTTTATTATAAAACGGTGGCCCCTATGAACATGTAGCAAGAATTGTAAGACAATTCCCATACATATCTTGTGTCATTTAACCTCTTCATCCCACCATTTGGTGAGGGAATACCCACACCCAGATACACTCCCTCTGTATCCATGATTCTCTGCCAAGTGAATTGAATGAGTAAAATATATATCTGCATTGTCCCTGTACGGACACTATGCAGTCAAAGGCAATGTCTGGTTTCTGTGAGCTTCTGGGAAAAATAGGAAGAACCAAAGGCTCTTATCTGCATATATATATATATACACGTATGCACAAAGCAGAACTAGCAATCTTGGTAAGACATCAGAGACCAACTGAACTCTCTTTTAGACAGGAAAACTTCTCCCAGGGTTGTGCTCAAATGTCTGACTATACTCAACAACTTCATGCCTGTTGTGTGCCATGCAGTTGTGTCTCAGTGTTGACCACCCCCTGAAGAGCTCCTGAAATCATGCACAGGACAATGATCGCCCTGGGTCAGACCGAGGGACCATCAAACCCCATATCCTCTCTCCCAGTGCTGTGTGTGCTTTGGAAAAGCAGAAGGGAAAAGTGGTTTGGAACAGTGATTTTAGGAACAAGGTTCATCCATCCCCTCGATACACTTACAGGAGACTGGTTGTTCAGCAAGTTTCTTAGTTGGACCACTGGGTTTGACAGTACTTCATGGACCTGCCCTCTGAGAGTTTGTCATATCTCCTTTGATGGTTAAATATTTTTGGCCTTTGCAACAGCCTGTGTGTAGTCGCCTAATGTGACTAAATATTGTGTGAAAAAGCACTTGTCTCCTTTAAACTCACTGCCTTGTCTCTTCCATGGGGATACTGATGAGCTCACAGCCCTTTCCATAGAAACAAAGTTTTGAACCCACACCCACTCTCAGACATATCTTGTTTATCACTATTATGCATTATTTCTGCTCTCACAGAAGCAAACGGAATGAAGGCACGAAAGAAGGCACGTCTGCATTTTCTCCCTGCAGCCACCATTTAATCCTGCTTCTAAAAACATCAACCCTATCAGGAGTGGCTGTATTTGCTGCAGGAAAACTGAGAAAGACAATACCATTGGTAGATAAAGTGTAAACTGTAAACCTTGTCATGTATCTGTATCCTTTCGTAAAATTATCACCTTGGTGAGGGGCTTATATGTGAAGCAGAGCTCAGACCCCACCTCCTCTTCGACATCCTTTTATACAGCCCAGTGTCTGAGCTGTTCACAGGGTGACAGCTTGAATTGAAGGAGTGGTGTAATTTAAACCTTAGAATATATGATTTCTTTTTTTTTTTTTTTTTTGACTTGTCTGTGAAATAAGAGAATAATAATTTATGCTTGCACTGGCTTTCACTACTGCCATTGAATGACTGGGGATGTCATAGTATTGTCTCAAAACCAGGGTCCACCCAGTGTGCAAAAAAGCCAAATTTAGCACACAGAAATGAGATATTGTTTATTACAGAGTGGCACGAATCTGGATGCTGGAATAAAGCCAGCACACCAGAAAGAAGAGTAACAGCCACAATATGCAAAACCTTGTCACTACATTCAAACCCTCAAGGCAGTCCTAAAAAGCCAATTGGCTACACCTTTTCTTATTAGTTACATAATAATTTTAGCATATGATGAGCAACAATCACCTAAAGGACACTTTATCCAACAGTCTCAAGATATATATTAAAACAAGACTCATCTAATCGTGCAGGCCCCAGAATGTCTAAACCTGCAATCTCAGTAGTGTCTGTAGTTTCTGATTAGGTGTTTTGTAAGTCACTCTTATCTTTGTTAGAGGAGCAGACTGACCAAAAGTAGAGATGATTTGCATATCTTTAGGCTAGCAGCTGCAGACAGAATTCATTCTTTAAAGTGGTAATGACTACAATAGGATCAGCTGAATTTGGAGGAGTATACTCAAAGGTACACTCAAAAAACATCGCTAGGGACAGATTCATTTTATACCTGCCTATTTATTAACACTATTTATATAGACACTCTGCAGACCTTTATGACAGAGAACTTCCTGCAGCAGAGGGAAGCTCTTACCAAAACAGGCAGGACAAACGACATTTGGAAAAGAGTATTACCATCCCTCTTTTTGCAGTATCTTGTCCAGATCGCAGGAGTCAAGTAACTAACACCCAAAACTCCTGCAGGATTAGTCACAGGGCCATCCTGTCCTTGTCTTACTACAGTATCGTGTGTGAAATCGTCCCTGCTCTTGTCGCAGATGCTGTGGTACTGGGTGATTTGTCCCGGCTTTCCTTCAGCAGGGAAAGAAACAAGCCTGTTTTCTTGTTCTGATAAAATCTACCAAAGAATCTGACTTCTAACTAAGTTTATTAAAATATGAATTATCTGTAAAAAGACTGCAAAAGCCCATGAATTGATTTCTGATTTTCTATGGGCTTATTTTAAGACTTCTCTGTGAGATAATCAGAGTGCATTGAGAGATGCTAGAGATTGATTAATCAGTCTAACCCCTACCGTGCCCAAAGCTCAACTTTCAATTACACATCAAGCTTATGCAGGAGGCAGTATATTTTTCTTAGGTAAAAATGCCTATGTGGGGAAAACAGAGAGACAAAAATAGTAAATTTGAAATAGAAAATAATTGCTTTTTTTTTTTTCTTAAACAAAGGGCTCCCTCACCAGAATAACAAGGAGGGATATCACCTCTAAGAAGAGATTTTAAGCAGATACAATCCCTCTCACAAAGAGAACTTCATCTGACATCCCCACAAATCGCTGTCTGCTTGACACTGACTACAGCCTGGCAAGATGACTTACGCCTCATTGCTGGGTTGCAGCTCAGTGCTGACATGTACAGGCATGAACCTCCAAAATAGACCTCAAAACACTCTTCCAGATGTATAAATGCTGCAAGACTGCAAGGTGTACTAAGGAGAGGACTGAACAAGGTAATGGTAAGTGATACTGTAGCTCAGATGAAGATATAAAACATTGCATTTATATTAGCCTTCCGAAATTTTGCTTTCCTTGTCCAAAGATATCAGAATAACATCAGGGGTTTGTTTTTTGTCTTTTGTTTGTTTGATTGTTTGTTTGTTTGTTGTTGCTTTGTTTGTTTGGTTTGGCTTTTTAAGACATAAGGTAAAATTTAGATTCTGATTTTATGCTTCAATTGTAAATATCCATGGCAGGGTGAACAGGCTACCCATATACGTAGAATTTCTCTCACTTAACTTTTAATATAAATCCTACAACTATCCAAAGTGAAACTAGTCACACCTGATTCCTTCTACAATCAATGAAGAAAAAAAAGTCATTTCTAGGGCAAGATTCATCACAAAAAATATTGTAGACATCTGTTGCAGACATAGATAAATTATTACCTGGAAGTGACTCTCTCTTTATTAACTCCAAGGGTATCCTAGGTTGACTCATTCAGGAGTAGAAGTCTAAATTTGGTTGGATTAACCACACTGCAGAATTCTTCATTCATATGGTTGCATGATTGTGAGATGAAGTGCTTTATCCAAGTTCAAGCTGGAAACTAATTTCTGGATTATTGCTACTAAGATCTATAAATTAGTGACCAAATGGTAAGTTATTCAGTTTGCCACGGGAAAACATTTTGTATGTAACTTTATTTGGCAAAACAGAACGACTTTTTGAGTCATTCTTATAATGAGGAGGGAGTTTTTGTGTCATTTAACAAAATGAGTGGAAAGGCTCACTAGTCTGCTGAAAGAGAGCTTTGGTATCCAGCTTGAGGAACATTCAGCAAAAAAGATGTTGTGGGAAGAAAAAGGAAAAGCATATGAAGGAGCTGTGGAGGGGAGAAGTCAGCTGAAGATGTAAATGGATCTTCTTAGCCATACCTTTAATGAGTAGTTAGACTAAAGATTAGAAGTAATTGAACTAGCTCTCAGTCAACAAAAGATGCAAATAGATTGTAAAGCAGAGTAGGATTACATTAATTTACACTAAACCAAGAGTAATTAGTTAGTGTTTGTGCAGTGCTTAGAAAGCACAAAGTGCTGTATAAATGTTAATTATTACTATATGTTTCGAATAGGTGCAACAAACAAGATATTTTATATGTCTTACAAGGTAAAAGGCAAAAAACCAAAACTCAGTAACAAGCTCCACCCTTTAACTGAGATGTAGCAGGGTACATTGTGGAAAACAGAGTCTTATTCAATGGCTGTCTATGAATTGTGAACTTTTCAGTTGAAGTCATAAGGTGACTTTCTGGAAAGTCCATCTTCTGGAAAACAAAAAAAAAAAACAAAACAAAACCAAAACCAAAAAACAAAACAAACAAACAAAAACCACCCAAAACAAAATAAAAAACTAAACCAATACCCAAAACACCAAGGCTAGATGCTTATCACGGGGCCACTATCCCTGCAGTGTACTTTGTGCATTTCTGACCCTGTACAAGGTCAAAAGTCAAGAGAATTTAAGAGATTGAGGTTTAAGTAGCAAGTGAACCATCTTCGTTTTGGCCCATGCAATTGTTCCTGAGATGGCGAGATAGTTATGTCCACTGTTGATAAGCAAGAGTCTGGGAAACAGCATCAGTTTCCTTATGCTGAGCCATAGCACTAATTTATTGTGTGATCCTGGACAAGGCATTTAACCTTTTGGGCTTGTTTTATGAAAAACAGATATAACCATTCTTAGCTGTTTCACAGCCAAGTAAAGGGTCTTGTTTGATGCTTTTAAGCCTGTCGTTTCAATAAATAATCTGTGAGACATGTATCACTATTAAGAAGATGACCGAGAGAGTCTAGGAGTCTAAGAAGAAACTTATTAGGTGAGATCATACAGTTTCAGGATGGATTCTAGGCCATGACATGCTAATGATTTACAAAGATGATTAGGTTCGTTGGAATCATGGACATAAAAGAATCCTAAAGTAAAAAGCTTATCTGCTTTTTCGCAATAAATTCTTGACCCAATTTCCTTCCTACCTTGGCAAACTCTTGCAGAGAAGAATGATAAATAGCAGGGGTCCAACCACTTTGTATGTCTTAAAACTTGCAAAGCATAATTCAATTTAAAAATTAATTTATATGAAAGAAACATTTTGCCAGGATATGAGCTAATAAAAAACTATATTTACTGCTTATGGTTTTCAAAGGGGTATACAAATGTTAATTTATTATCTAACAATTATATCTGTAAAGAAGGAAGTGATACAGATGGAGACAGAGGAGACAGAACATCCTCAGTCATAAGCTCCTGAAGCCAAATGTCTCATTGCACGTATCATTGCCCAAGTGAAGCTGGATCAATGCTTACATCTGTTGGATGCAAAAATCCGCAGGAAATCCAATTGCCAAGAATCCTTTAAACATAAGTTTGTTTTTACCAAAGTTCAGGCTCCCGGGTTTGAAAATGTCAACCTCAGTGCAGGAATGTTTCCACATTTCAACGTTTCTGATGACAAACCCAGCTTGAGATGCTCCCTCCTGCTAGGACTCAGCCACCCTGCTGCTTGCTGCCTCCCTGGGGACACTGATGCAGCTGTTTGTAAAACCAGACCATAAGCAGATCAGGGAAATGGCTTGGAAATAAAAAGAAAAAGAGCCCTTATCTGCCAAACCCTTACCTTTTTTTTTTTTTTTTTTTTTTTTTAGCCTCCCCCAACTTGAATTGGGCTAGATTAAAATCAATCTGGTTTTATAGTGTGGTTTCACGAGTAGTTGCACTGGCTCAGACAAGAGGGCAGCAGACTGGGGCGGGAAGGAAAACAGACTGGGAAATGCTTTTCCACCATCTGAACTGGAGGATGGAACCATATCCATTTTACATCATGGCATGCAATACCTCCCCTGATCTAAAAAAATCTGTATTTATATTCTGTTTTCAAGCAGTAGAACAGGGTGTTTCTAATAACGCTTCTAATATATCTTTTCCAGCTCTAGCTCCTACCACCCATGATCAGATGTACATTTTGTAGCTCTGGAAGATAATATCGCTCTGTTTCTGCCAAGAGAGCTGATGTTGCTTCATGGAAGTTGCCTTGCTGAAACCCCTCTGCTTCACATCCACACCTCATCCATTTCTGCTTGCTTACAGACCAAAGTTTCCGTGTCTTTAACTGGAATTTCTGTTAATACTTCGTTCTCTCTGCCTTGCCTTTACCAAGCTTTTTTCAAGAAAAGCTGAAAACTGTCGAAAGCAAAACAGTCAAATTCAGTGAGCATTTTCTACCTCTTTTTCTTCTCTTTTACTTCAATTATTGGTGTCCCGTATAGGAGAAATAAATGGAAAAAAAAAAAAAAATTGATCTTCCCTACTGCCTTGGAACTTTTTGTTTTGTACATCATGCTGCATGTAAGCTATATTTTAAGCAAAAACATTTTTTTCTTTTTCTCCCTGTATTTCTGACCAGAGATGAGATGAGTGAATTTGTTGTGTCATCTCCTCACTGACATTGGGTTTTACACCAGAAATGGCTTCTGTGAACTGTGCATCTGATCCAAAGCCCATTAAATTACATGGAAGGATTTTCCATTCATTTTTTTTTGGGAGTAAAATGGGAGTTTATAAGATCAGGTCCCTGTATGGAACCTTTTAATGTTCACATTTATGATATGGGCTGCACTGCACCATATTTCAGCCTCAAAAATGTCAATGCTGAGGATGAAAAGGAATGAAATTAAGAAATTGGGGGCTTTTGGAAATCTCCTTCCCAGACTGAACCAAAATGAACCTATGAAGAAATATATAAGAATGTGTTTTGGTGATTTTTTCAGATGTAGCCTGTGACCTTGGGAACCTCCGATTTGCAAGGATCTCCCTGAGGACCTTCAAGAGGCACTGTGTTTGATGGAGCAGGTATTTCTCCAAAATTAGGCTCCTTTCTGGCATTATAAGCGTAGTGTCTATTATAATTAAGACATTTTGAAATTTTCATTCCATAATTATATGTAGCTGGGGTCTGGGTCAGCCTCATGTTCAAGCTGTCACTAAACACGTTCAATGACTTGTTGGGTCATTAGGCTTATAAACAGGTTGAACCTAAACACTGGGACCTGTGCATTTAAGCTGATTTCTTGGGTAGGCAAAGGGATATTTATATTTTCATTTAGCTTGAGTGATACCAGCACCTGCCACTTGCTCTAAACAGAGCAGTTAACCCATAACTCCCTCTGTCAACTCCTGTTGACGGAAAGCAAAGCAGATAAATTAATGGCTCCCCTGAGAGGAGCCAACGGAGAAGACTCGTGTAAACAAATACCTCACAAAATACAACTGTATTAATGGGAGTGGAAATGAAAGAGAAAATGCCTCTCCCTGTCCTTGATCGGCACATCGGGCCGGAGGCAAACACCAACAATGATGCTAAAGGTGGGGAATATACACCAGATGCTTCAGAGCTCATACAATGGCAATTAGTGCATCCCCAAAGCAGAGGAAGATATTTCAGCCCTGCCAATGCCAACGGTTGTGGTGTCTTTGGAGCTTTCTTGAGTCTTGCGGATGTGTAACTACGACCTTTGCTCCTCTACATGGGCATGCACGTAAAGTCCTGATGCTGGCAGATGTGCACCATAAATGGTGATTAAAAGCAAAAGGAGGGGGAATATGCGATTCTTTAAAAAATCTGTTTTGCTCTTAGGGAAACACAGAGGCTGATCTCTGCTCCTTGGCTTCTTCCCTTGTCTGAGAGTGGGTTCGGTATCTTCAGTCGTTCTGTCCCAAATGTACTGGGGCTGTGGTGCTGTGGCATGAACTGAAGATAATTCAATTCTTTCCTCTCTCAAGAGTTAATATTGAGACACTTAGGTATCCTGGTGAGGGTAATCTTACAAAAAGCCAATTCTGTAGGTCAGTTGAATGTGCCATAGTCTGGGGATAAATCTAAATAAGTAAGAGACATTTTCCCCCCGCCTCTATGATCTTCCTCTCTCAAATCTGTTTCTCCTCTTTCGTGATAGGAAACTCTGAATTTATTTGTTTTTCCTGCGACTACTTCTGAGTTGTGCTGGGCACCACATGGTTTGTACACCTCACAGTCTTCCAAGACACAGAAATGTTTGCATAATTAAAAAAAACCAAAACACTAAAGCAAAGACCTTTCCCTGTCCCACACCGGCTGGTCAGTTTTACTTACGCATGTCTCTTCATTGAGATAACACAGGCATCTGTGGGATGGATTCTCACCAGGTATAAAACAATTGCAGAAATGAGAATAATTCAAATATATTTTTGCAGATCAGGCGTTCAATCTGGTTGACTGCTGCACAGTGGAACTGGGCGTGGGGCAGCCAGGATCTGCTGCCAACCAAAGCTATGGGCTGAGGGAGGATTTATGAGAGATGATAACGCTGTGTTTAGCGTAAAGGTATGTCCTGTGTCCCTGTCACCCTGCTGTCCTGGTCAGAATTGCACCACAATTCCCATCTGCTCTGCATCCCCACATGCTGCAACAACTGGATGGAGAGGGTGTGAAGATTTTAGCCAGACTGGAGGATCTTAAGGATCTTTTTGCCTCCCTCACACCGCAGTTCATCCAGGAATGTGGAGGAGAAGCCTGTAGCTGAGCTTTCTCAGCTGAGCTGAGCGTGTGTTAGGCTACAAATTGTAATTCCAGGAAGGACGTGTGTGAAGGGGGGGACAAGTACAGCATCAAAGCGAGGAGCTGTAAATGGAAATGTTATTCACATGTGTTTTACCTCCTACCCTGGCATTGTTTAGTGTCTGTGAGCTGGCTTGGACTGAAGCCAATGAGTCAAACAACTTTCTCTGTGTAATTATATGCTTAATGGAAACAAGCAGAGGTCTCCATGGCCTAGATTTGGAGAGGATTGTTTCTTAAGTAGTTCACTCTGAGGAAGAGAGGGGAGGAACACGCAGAAGCCAAGGGGATGAAGGGATGTTGGAAGAGCACCGGTTTCAGTGGAAACACATAGTTTAGGGGCTCTGCTCTGCTCCCCGGCCCACTCTAACAGCAGTCAACAGCTGTTTTGACACCTCCTCAGCTGGCATATAAAGAGCAAGATGTGTCACCAAGTGGTCACCTTGCCCTGCTGAGGGTCTGCCAGCTGCAGGTCTGAAAGCACATGGTGACATCGACGCCAAAAACAGAGACCAGGGATGTGGCAGAGGTGATCTGTCCGGACTTGTGGTGACATAGAGTATTCCCTTCCCAGCCCAATTTTCCACATCACCCTTTCCTCTAGAGGCTGATGGACCTATAAGGGCAGCAGCAATAAATAAATGTGCCTGCCCTGGAGCCTCATTGGTGTAAAGTCCAGAATAATAATTCAATTTATTAACCCTGCATAAGCCGGGTTGGCATGAGGATGGCAATGGCAGGAGAGCAGGCAGAGAGCTGGGCTTGGTAATATTTTAAGCCCCTAATTTTATACTGCTGTGCAAAGATGCTCTCACCAAGAGAGCTTTGCATAAACGTACGGGGAAGGGGTGTTAGGATCACAGACAAACACCGCTGAGATCCTGGCCTAAGGCGAACACGCATGTGGCTCTCTTGCTTCATGCTTTTCAGCTCATGTTAGCTGATCTGTACCAGAGCGGGCAGCTGTTTCATGGGGGAAGGAGGAGACAAGATGCAGACCATGTACCTGACTCCAGGATTTTGGAAACAAGGTAAAAGTGATGGGGAAGAGGCAGAGGCAACAGCTGGGATCTCAGTGTTGGGCTCAGGGTCAGGCCAGCACTGTCTCCTGTAGGACTGCAGAGGGAGAAACTTAAGTAGTATATTAATTATGTCAATATTACTGGCTAGTCTATTTGTGTTCCTTCCTTAGCCAACAGCTCCCACCACTTTACTGGCCTAAGCTTGCATTTTATAAACCAACACGAGACCTATAGCAGCTTTCCAGTTGGCCCAGAGTTTTATATAGGCTAACGCTGAAATTAAAGCGTTTCACAAAGACACAGGAAATGGCCTCAGTAATTTGTTAGTTTGGAAACAAATATAATTAATTTTTTTTTTTTTTAGAAAAGCAAATAGCAACAATAGCTGTAAATGGCTTTGATGGTTACATTTATTGCTAAAGAGGAATACTGATAATGTGTTGGTCCCCAACCAGATTTTTCACCAATCTAATCTGGGAACAACTCTACTGAAATCAGAGACACAAAGGAGGTATCTACACTAGTAAATGAAATATTTTATTACAGTAAATAACAGTCTGAGAATGTTCCCTGATATGGAGGCCAGCTGGCATGCGGAATCCTTCATCTATATAATATACCCTCCTAGTATTCAAAATAGGGTGGATGCAGTCTTCTTCCTTTTGGGACTGGTCCTGGCCCATTCTGACACCTGAACTATGATCAGAAAACTTTTGGCCCAGATCAAAACATTGCCAGGAATCTCTGTTAATTGTTGTTCAGCGGTTATTTAACAATAATTCCCTGGTATTCCTTAATTTACTAGCACAGACAGAGCCAAAACTGCAGCTGGCCAAACTATAAAGAAATAGGTACCTCCATATTTACAGTAGTCTGTGGATTCTTTTGTAAAAGAAAACGTGCTTCTTGTTTTGATTGTAAGGTAATTATGCAAGCCATAAAATCAGTGTGATCTCCTGCTCTTTAACTCATGTTAGCATTACCTTATGTACATTGCAGAGATGTTGGAAGGGCAGGGTGGTGGTAGTCTCACAGCTGGCAAGCTCAAATGTAACAATAATTGGGACCTTGGATTTGTTTTTCAAGGAAATCCCTGCTCTTTCCCTTTCCTCCAAAGATTGCTGAACAGTGTAATTTTTCTCAGCATTCAATTTAATTAATTTAATTTTCTTTTTCCTCTTTTTTTTTTTTTTTTTTTTTTTTTTTTTTTTTTTTTTTTAGAGTAAAAATAGCAAATGAAATTGAATGGATTTTTCATCAGAAGAAGTCTATTGATGGAGCAGATACCATTTGGAGCTGGTTGTCTAGGAGCGAAGGCAATACCAGCCAGAGAGGAAATGTTGCCAGGTTGCCGTCCCAACTCTAATCTCTGATTTCAAGCTATTACATGAAGCCCTGCAAATCAACAAACAATGCCAACAATAATGAAGGGGTGTTTAAGAAAGAAAGATGCCATTTGGGGGGATTAGTGGATGTGAATGCTATCTCTCCCGGCTCTTGGCAAAGAATGAATTGGAATTGCATTGTCGTCAAATCAAATATTCCTAAAGCACGCCTAGGGATTGTTTTACAATTTTGTTAATATTTTAAAAGCATCCCTTGATCTCACCCATGCCTGCATGCAGCTCTGATTTCATTACACACTGAAACAGATGTCTTTTCTCTCTCTCTCCCCCTTCTTCCCTATCTACTTTCAGGTTTTCACCTTAATAAGGTGCATTACGAACAATTGATTTGGAAGCCCATGAGCACAGAGAATCCATCAGGAGACAGGGCCCTTTAATCCTCCCATGTTTGCAGAATTGGCTTTTTCACCAACACTGGCCAGCCATAAGTATAAGAAACTTATCAGAGGAAAAACAAAACAAAAACTAAACAAAACTTTCCTTCAGATCCACAATTGTTCAGAGCAGCTTGGTGGCCTGATTCCGAAAGCCTGTCTCGAAGCCGAATTCCCAACACGATCTTAAATTAACTACACATTACCCATAACTGTCTTTTTTGAATGAAAGCTGAATAAGCAAGTACTGGAGGGGCGTACCAATGAGTGAGTGACAGCATGGGTTCTTTGTACATTTTTCCATGAAAAACCACTTAGCAGAGACCGAAGAGGATCAAGGCTATCTAGCTCAGCAGTATTTATGCTGCTGTTTATCTTCAGGACGGTTGATATAGAGGTGGGCTCTCCCTGGAGGCCAGGGCTGTGACTTTGCTTGACATTCGTAAAGTGCCATCCATCAAGAGAATTAATCACGAATCACAATATGATAGAAAGTGTGGGCAAGGCAGGTCAAATGCTGTGGCCCTGGCCAAAGAGCAGGCAGCTCAGCGGTGCTGTTCCTAGCAACGACCCATGGTCCTGCTTATCCATCACCATAAAGAGGACTACCTTGTTTTCTGGCTAAATCCTTTCTACTGACGAGGTTCTGTTTGTTTTTATCAGTTTTGTCATTCTCAAATATAGATGTCATACCAAGGTAAACAGAAAGACAGAATAATTAAAGCACTGTGCACTCATTAGTAGTAGAACTTTCCTTGTCAAGCTGTCTGTGTTGTAAATAAAAATGTCTTGTCAGTAAAAAAGCCTATGAAATGACCACAGATGGTGTGTTGGAAAGCAGAGCTCCTGTTACAGCTGGGGAAGCAGAGGCAAAGAGGGAGAAAACTGAAGGACAAGTCCCTGTAGTGAATCACTTGATGCCTCAGCTGGCAGCAGAACCAGGAACTGAATGGAGATCTTGTTTCCCAGTGTTTCCCAGTCCAGATCTAGTCTAAGTCTTCCAGTTAGGCTAGTCTTAATTTTGAGGTGTTTAGGCTTTTCTGTCGCTACAGGGAAAGCTTTATCCGCTGGAGAGTACATTTTCATCCCAAGCTTGTAGGCTTAACAGCTAAAATCCCTTCCTCCCTTCCCTTACCACATGTCTTGGCTTTTTTCCTTCCTAGTTAAATGTATTCAAATATGCAGATGCTTCAATGAACCCAAGAGTGGATATTTCAGTGGTGACTTCACACGATCCTTCTAAATTTGACCATTAAGCCATTTTCTTTCTTTAACTGTATTTTAAATAAAACAGAGCTGGGTTGTTGGGCATTTCTTTTTAAGAAATGCTTTCAAGACCTCGTTTAATATGTAGACTCCAGACAGCAATTGTCAGACATATGTTTTACCTCTCTAGAAAGACACCAGTTTGACAGCAGAGGACTGGGCAACTTCCTAAGTCAGAAGCAGCCTGATTCACAGAGCGAAATAACCACAGCTATTTTAGATCAGATTAGCTCTAAAGACCATCCGAAGACAAACCTTGTCTCTAGGAGGCACCTGCACATGGTGATTTGGTTGTGGACATCTTCCAGGCATGGTCAGGTTCAACGGTTCTCATGGGGAGAAGATCAGACATTGTGGTCCCAGGACTACGTATGAAGGTCCCATCTGCAGGGCCCAACCTCAGCAGGAAATATTTTCACATCATCTAAGGAGAGAAGTTTATGCAGAGGCTGAAAGAGCCTGATCGTTTGGTCGGCATAGAGAGATAGTGAGATGTATGGTAACCAAGGGAAGCTAAGGAGAAACCTTCAATGGGTGTGGACCCTTTACAGCCACCATAGAGTTCACCTTCCCAAATCAAGAGAATCAGCTTCCAGAGCAATGTGAAAGGATCAAACAGGACTTGAATGCGCATGGGAGCTTTAAAAAATTGGGTGTGCTCCAGGATCTGAAATGTAAACAGGAGAAAAATTTGGTGTTGGAGCTACAAGAAGGAGTAAAGGTTGTCCGAACAAATGGAGAGACTGGCACAACTGAAGAAATCCACAGCAGAATTGTGAGATGTGTATCAAGTGCATTTGTTTCTTTAAGGCTCAAGCAGCTTGAGGCTGGCAAGCCCTGATAACCGCTTGTGAGCTGGCTGATAAATGGGTCAGATGCATTCTGTCACGCTTGGCTGGGGGTGCTGGCCGTGAAACAGAGAGGGGGATTTGTGTGGAGTAGAAGGTCCACGTAGCCCATGCTGTTTGTGCCACTGCTTTGTGAGTCATTGCTGGAGATAAGAAATAGGACCTTGAAAAACAGCCGGGAAAAGACTGTGCGGTGGAGATAATCCATCTATGCCTACTGCAATGTGATGTTCTTCAAACTTATGTTATGATCTGACCCACTGAAATGCACGTAAAGAGTGATAGCAGGATCCTAATATAATGATCAAATCTTCTTAATTATAGCAGAAATATTACAGATGCTTTCTTATTGCCTTAAAACAACAACAATTAAAAAAAAATAGTTTTTACCTGTACGCTTATGGTGGGGAGGAGGATGCATATACTACAGAATTTGTTTTGGGAATAGAATAGGTGAAGAAGGCTGTCTGAGCTTGTCATGACACATTAGAAGCTCTGAGGTCAGGGGAAGTTGGCTTAATCCTTCCAGAAATGTTTGTTGCCTTGTCCCAGATCAGGAAATGTTGACCTAGTCCAGTTCAACTGAGTCCCAGCTGTTGTAGTGCAGGACATGTAAATCCAGGCCTGACTACTAATACAAATCAAATGGCTTCATTATCTCTCTATAGCCCAATACCTACAAAGGGCTGCCTGAAATTCTGCTTTTACCTTCCTTACCTATAAAAGAGGTGGTAATCTTAAAAGCAGAACAGAACCAAGGACTGCTCATTCCTGTATACGTTCTCCATTGAGCAGAGCACTGTCAATGGTTATTATTTTTCTGCAAGAATTGTTCTCTGTCTTTCTCTCTCTCCCAAGGACAACCCCAGCTCCACACTTCCTGCACTATTGCTTGTTGATGGGTATGATTTCTGTTTTGAGGAATGTGAGTTTCAGTCCCTTTAGGCTGAAAGGGCAAGTACACCGAGATCTCCTGGTTCTCAGCAGATGTCCCAGCTGCTTGGCTGCTCCCCAGCATTTTAAAAATCATAGAATCTTAGAATCATAGAATCGCAGAATAGTTTGGGTTGGAAGGGACCTTCAAAGCTCACCCAGTGCCACCCCTGCCATGAGCAGGGACATCTTCACCAGCTCAGGTTGCTCAGAGCCCCGTCCAGCCTGGCCTGGGATGTCTCCAGGGATGGTTCATCCACCACCTCTCTGGGCAACCTAGGACAGGCTCTCACCACCCTCATTGTAAAAAATTTCTTCCTCATGTCTGGCCTGAATCTCCCCTCCCTTAGTTTAAAACCATCACCCCATGTCCTATCACAACAGGCCCTGCTAAAAAATCTGTCCCCATCTCTCCTATAGGTCTCTTATAACCTGAGGTGGCCTAGTGAGAGAGGTTCACTCCCTGTGTTATCCTGAATCACAGCCGAACTACAGGACATGAACAATTGTAACAGTGGTGGTATTGCTTCCTACATGTGCTGTAGGGTGATCCTCTAAGGGCAGGTGGGGAAGGCAGAGTGTCCTCTCCCATTCAGTTCATGGTGGCATCACTAACTCTTTACAGTTTCGTTGGTACCTCCTACAGCAGGGAAGTGTGTGTCTCTCTCTATGTGACTTTGCTATGAGCAGGTTTAGAAAGTGTCATATATCCCTAGGCAGTTACCAAAAATATATCAATATGCTGAAGAAAGCATGTGTGGAAAAAAGCATAAAGGGAATGGGTAAGAACAACTGATCTATTAAACATCTGCAATAAATGCATGCAGATTGGCAAGCAGTAAAGACAAAGGGGTTGTAAAAATCCACAGAAATGTGAAGGATTCAGGCATCAAGGCAAAAAAGGAATGAATATCTGTGCCACTATTTAGTTCAGAAGAAGAGGATTTGATTAAGAAAAAGAAAAATTCTGATTAATATAGTGAAATATTTTTCTAATGATCAGGTCACTTAGGGAAGTAGAATAAAATAAATAATAATAATTTAAGAAAGATGCCAAACATTTGAAACTAGACTTCCGTAAGCGCTACAGAAACACGGTGTTGTATATAAATGAGCAGCCTTATGTTGGACTGGGAAGGGAGTAGCCTGATAGATACTATTCCACTTCAGTTTGTTATACTACATAACACACAGCGGAGGTAGATAAATCTGTACCAATGACTGCAAAAGCTTTTCCTCTGTTTCCCAGTACCCCAAACGAGGCAGATGTGGGTCAAGCTCCTAACCACTTCGTCACCGCCCAATATTGTAAAGGGAAAAAGAAAGTAAGCTCTTTCCATTTAATCAAAATCCGTACCCATATCACAATGCTGTGGTACCTTCCATACAACAAGGATGCAATTCGTTGACCCAAAGCAAGTCTGAATTCACAGTCTTGGCATTTGGAGGATTAAAAAAAACCTCTGGAGCTGCAGAACTCCTTCTCCCCCATCAAACATCTGCATGCTATTTGTATGGAGTGTGGGCTAGATTCCTTACTCAATGGCAATCCCCAGCAGTTTGTAATGGGCCCTAAATAATCCTTAACTTATCGCAACAGCTGTTGGAAGGCGGCCCAGGAGGGCGGTTGAGATGATAGCTCAACTGAAGGCAGGAGATGCTTCTCATAGCAGCTTTGACAGAGAGGAGAGTCAGAGCCACCGAGTAACATCGCCGAGCTTCAAAATATCCCAGCGTTCTTGCTTTTGTGAGGCATATTCACTGGAGATCTGGAAACTGTCAGCTTGTTCCAGCTTTGTAGTACCCTCAGGGAGGAAGCAAATACTCTGCTGACGATGAAGATGTGTGGCTGTAACTGCAGTAATTTAATAGCAAGAGTGAGTCAGGGTGAACAGACCTACCACTGCAGAGAGGACACCAGAATGGAGAGACTTTTAATTGGCAGATGTGCACTGCTTAGCATTAGTGAAGACAATGAAATTTCACATTCGCGAGCATTAACACAGACTTTATCTGATCTACAGTATGTCTGTGTCTTAAATTTCCTCTAGAGCACAGCTGGGTGTTAATCCCCTTTTCATGTTATACCCCTCTCTGGTGATGAATACACTTGTCAATTAAAATATGTTCTTTGAAGTTATTTCAAGCTTTCTAGAGTAAAGAACTGTGAAGTCTCGCTATGACCCAGGATTAATCAAGAAGGGCCAAATTTGATCTCATTTACGGCAGTGTAAATGTGTTGTAACTCTATTCCCAGCCTAGCAAGAGGAGACATTTACTCTTGGTTGTTGATTTTTTTTTTGTAATAATCTTTGGCCAGGAAAAGAGGAGTCAGTTTTATTCTTTAGCTGGTACTCTGTGGACTCCATCTTCCCATGTATTTCAGTGTTGCATAGCTGCAAATACTTTCTTTTAATTAAACATATTTCTGAGACAAGTTGTCCAGATGACCACAACATGTAATCTGCTGATCTATTCACAACAAAATTAAAATTTATCTTGTCTAGCCTCTATCTTTTGAAGTGTTTAATCTCTAAGCATCTCTGGACTTCATCTGCACTAAAAATCTTCCCACTTGTTGGTGTGAGCAAGATGGACGCAGAGTTGAAAATCACATCTCCTCATATTCTGATTTGTGTTTTTATTACATATGCCATGCAAAAATGGGGTGCAATTAATTGTTCATATCTGGTAATTATTTGCTTTATGATGGAGTATTATTTAAAATGACCATGACTATATGTTGTGTCTCCTGGAGAAGAATGCAGAATCCAATATCCAAAGTGGTTCTGGAACTGCATGAAAACTCTCATGGCGGACCGGAGATGGTCATAGATAAACCCAGTTCAGCATCAGATGTGTGGGTCTTTGCCACGTGTTTTGAAGACAATTTCTCAGATGCAACTCAGCCACTGAAAAGTTTCATGACCGTTTCCAGCTAAAGAGTAATGGCAACCACTTGGCTACAGATGGGTTTTGCACGTGGAAAGCATGCTGCATATGAAAAATTTTGCATGAGAGTGCTGCTGGAGCAATTAAAGACGCGCCTTGACAAGCTCCTTAGTGTGCTACTGAGAAGATCTGAAGAACATTTGAAGAAGGATGTAAGAGAGATTGCCCTCTAAACTGGTAAATAAGAGGAAAACAAAGGCCAGCCTTATGCTAAAACTAGTCTTGTCAGGTATTTGAGATGTCTCCAGTCATGAGAATGGGCTGGAAAGGAGATGTTGAGGAGCAGGGAGAGCAGGGAGGAGAGCAAAGCCATGCAGCTAGTGATGGCAAGTGGAAATGGAAAGCCGGTGCCTACCGTTCCTATCTGGTAGATTTTTATATCGTTTTACAAAAGTAAATGAGCACAGGAGATGGAAAGTGGTAAAAAAGGGGTTGATAGTATTTTACAGTGGAAATTCAATAGTACACCACTGCTCTTTCAACAATACAGAAAGAAAAACACAGGAAAAAAAATCACCAGCTGAGTGTTTGGACATATTCCTTGACTATTTCATTAATCCACCCTCATTTATTTTTAGCTTGATAGTGTGATCCACAGCAGTTGATTAAACTGTAGAGAGTGGTAATTTGTTCAGCTAATGTGAAGTAAATGAAAGATAAGCAGACATGTTACATGAGTCTTGCAAAATTTGATATAATAATCCCTAACTCTGTGTGCCTTCTTCAAAACATTAACGAAGTATCATCACACTTCCGTATTGAACTACCACCAGGTATTATTGCTGAGACACGGAAATGAATAGAAGGATTAGAGGATCAGTGATCTCCTCAGGAATATATTTGAAAAACAAAGCACATCAAGCAGCCTCTTTCACTTTTGAATTATATAATTAAATTCTGCTGCTTTAGGAAGGTTGTGAACATAAATAATTTCATTTGCTATTCACGATGCTTTCATCCTTGTATTTTACTGCAGTGAAACAGTAAGTTAAAAAATACAAACTTCTGCAGGAAAAAATAAAACCAATAAATTTTATTTGTTATCTACTTCTCTGAGTGACACTTTTTAATATTTTAATGCTATTTATTGATAGAATCGTGTGGGATTCATTCCACAAGTGTGAATGGAAACAGGATCTAGCTCCCTGTTATAAGATGTTTATTATTTTCTAAGTGGAAGCTGGTGGAAGAAGAATCAGTCCACTGGGTTACTTCAAGTTTATTTCCAGGGGGTTCCAGCACTTTAAACTGCTTCTAAAATTGTATTAGCTGAAACTCAAGTAGAACCCTGTTGAGTGCACTCATGGTGCAGCTACAATTGCGAGGCTCAGAGAACTGTGTTTTGCAGATGTACGCAGCCTTGACGTCTCCAGTGACCATGTAACATTCTCCCTCCTTCTCTCCCACATGGTTTCTCCTCTTCACTCATTTTTCTTATTGCTTTTTGTTTTATTACAAGGGAGAGGGGAGGGAAAACACGGCAGCTGACTCTCTACAGAGCTGCAACGTGGCGAGACAAATCTCAGAGGCGGTCAAGGCTCAAAGGAAGGCTAGGAAGCCTGTGTCTGTTGGCTTCTGTTCTCTATTATAATATTTCTTGATGAGAACTCATCAGTATTGCCTCTGGGAAAAGAAAAGAAAATAAGAAGGAAGGAGAAACGAGGGTCTGACCTTTGTGTTGTCCGTTAGGCTGGCTCACTCTTTGGTATCTCAAATAGTAAGTCCTGTAGTAGTGGAAACGCAATAACTTCTTTGTTGTATTTCTTTACATAAAGAAGCAATTTGCTATCATCATCAGTCTTTTGTAAAGTAACAACCCCACTTCTGAAACCCAAAAATCTGTTTCTTGGTCCTTCTTAAGGCCTGTCTCTGTTCTTTCCCTACAGCAAGTGTCTGTCATCAGTGCATCCTAAAGAAAACCCTATTTAAATCCTGTCCCTGACCCTACACTCACTGTGTGTTTTTATATATTCTTTTGTTACCTGGATTAGCATGTCAGCCAGAGCTTTGAGAAAAGGTTTCAAAGAAAAGGGCTCCCAGGTAAGTGACCTATTGCACTCTACCACCACCCTGATGTTTGACCTTGGGCAAGTCAACAGCAAATGGATACCCTTAAATAGCTGTATTTGCCAATATTTAATAGTACATGTTTTATAAATGTCACTATAACTGCTGCTCACTGGCATGGGAATAGTCTGTTTAAACTATATCCGTGTAGCAATGACTAAGTGAACAAGAACTTTCCCAAGTTTGAAGCACAGAACAAAAAGAAAAGGGAAAAAAACGGTGGGGAAACAATCCAGAAGATACAGGGGCCAGGAATTTGTCTCAAAAAGTTGCAACAAAGGTTAAATGGTTACATTTTAATGAAGGGCAACCTCCAAAGTTTTGGGAGAAAGTAAGTCAGGCCAGAAGTTTTTATTTGGAAAGATGATAACTGAGAGACTTCAAATGTCAAACTGCGATGCAGAATACTAAAACACAGCCAACAAAGTGAAGAGTTAGAATGCATTGTGCTCAGGAAATGTGTGCTCTTTTTTTTTTCAGTGTAGCAAACTCCCAAGATGTGAGACTGCAAAATATCTTCTTAGCAGCTGGATCTCCACTGAGGGTTCTCTAAAATTGGCTGTGAGACATCAAGCTTTGTGAGATGCTGAGGCTCTCTCCAGTTCCCATTCATCTGAATACCGTTTTCCTGGCCACAAAATAGGGTCTGAGCACTGGACTTAGTGGAACCCAGATTCCCAAAGCAAAAAGAGGGAGAAAGAGTGAAATACAAAGGAGCTGGAAAGCAAATTGATTTACAAACTCCAGGCACAGATCTGATCACTCACAGAATCAGGCAGGGCTCCTTTGGAGAAAAAGGACAGCATCGTGGCAAAACAAACTCTGCAGGGTTTGCAAAGCTTTTGTTCTGTTACATACAACTTAATTGTTGGCTTCTTCTCTAACTTGCATTTCTGAGTCACTCGTTTTTAATTAGGCCTCTAATTGCTACATTTTCTTGGATCTTGCTATTGTGTCTCTGAAAGCAGCATCTATGTTCAGAGTTTGCTTCCTACTGTTCTTGTCCTGAAGAAAAAAGCAATGTTGTGGATGTACCCAACTCCACCTCTTTCTGCCTTGATTAGGGGAACTGACTTTTGAGTGTGAACTGAGCACAACCCATTTTGTCTCCTTTTGTCGTTATATATCACAATTTCTATAGGTATCTATTGGTCAGATCCCAGCCTCCTAGGCTCCAATATACCATCAGTACAGATGTTTATAGCAATCTTGAATCACAGAAAGATATGGAAAAGCAGAGGTTTTATTTCACAAAAGATCCAGGTGCACTGGAGCTAATTCCCTACTAGTATTGCTGTATTTCATGGTTTCTGCCAGGGATAGGCAGTTTTCTTTCCCCTTGGGAACAAAGAGGAAGCTTCACAATCAAATGCTGGAAAAACAGCGCACTGAACCTACCAAATCTGTGCAATTTGGGAGCAATCCTACCTCCTTTCCTACTACCCTGCATCAGCTCAGAGCTGCACATCGGCCTCTGAAGAAACACTGTCCATTCCTAGCACCATGTGCAAACTTATGATACCACCCCAGCCCTTAACACTGCAGACCATTTTGATCTAGACAGGGCCATGGGTTGCTGTCTAACAGGAAAAAGAGCAGCGCTGAAAGGGAAAAAACAAGCATTTAAAAAAAAACCAAAAAACACAACAAAAAACACAACAAGCAAGCAACAAATGTGCTGAAACAAACAAACAAACAAAAGAGAATTTGTGATTTGGTCTCATCTGTGTATAGATGTAGGCTGGTTTGGATTTACACGCTGGCAAAACCAGCAGCAATGCATAGGTCAGGGGAGTGAATGTGCTGTAAGGGAACACAGAAATAGGCTCATTGTTTTCCTCTGGCAGCACTTTGCAGCCACCTCACTGTAGAGTATGTGATGCTGTGGAGTACAGAGCAGTAGAGATTTGGGTCCCTGGAGCCCAGGGCGGGGAAACAACCTTTATCTGGTCTATAGATAGATGGATGAAACACAGCATGGAAGAATATAAAACACAGCAAAGCCCAAGAACACATTTAGCTGTGCTTAGACAAAGGACTTGTGGTTGCTTCCTTCTCACCTTCTCTCTCATGACTGCATGGAAAATAAAAACACTCATGCCTATAAATAGAGCCACTGAGGAAGGAGGACAAATCCTGCATCATTCATGAACACGAGTCTCAGACGTTCTGCCAGAGCATAACTTAAACATTTGCTTACATCAAAGTGGAGCACGATCAAAAACTGCGGGCTTCCCTCAAGGCTTTCATTCAAAAGAGAAATAGAAAAAGAAATGCACTCTACCTCTGTTACTAGATGCATTGTATAAATGAAAATTAGTGTAAACAGTCTGGAGATAACTAAATATTAAATGCACACAATTTATATAGCTTGAAGGAAAACAGTAATTGGATAAACTCATGAGAGAGCTGAAACGCCACACTCTATTGTTTTATTCTGTAGCAAATGCAGAAAGAACTGGGTAAAAAAGAGCCACAGCACCATTCGTAGGTTGTCATTATCACCCTGAGTACCAGAAGGGACTGCCTTAATGTCTAGGCCCCTACAGCCACAGGCAATTATATCAAATGCTAGGACCCACCTCAATTAAATCATTCAGTTGATGTATCCAGTGTTCCCCTAGGGATCAACGTAACCCACATCAGACGCACCAACCCCACCCCGAAGATGCCTGGTTTGGTAGGAAGGTTTCTAATGCAAACACCAAGTTATTCAGCAACAAAACCAAGCCCTTGCCCACACAGTATCCACCCGCACACACCGAGCGCAAGTCGTAAATCACTCCTCTAGACAGTGTAACAATGCAAAGACCTTCAGTACCTATAACCACAAGAGGTAAAATCTATACGGGGCCACAGATAAAAAACAGGGCAGACTAAGGGCATGGCCAGTGTTGTAAATCCCCTGTAAGGGCGGGAAATATCTTGTGCAAATGCCTCAATGGACCACCCACCATCTTTTTCAGAAAAAAACTTTGTCATTCCTGCTAATATCACCCAGGGAAAATTCTTTTGCAACCTGGAATCTGGGAGACTCTCAGTGTTCCTGGCACAGCACCCTGCATCTCCAGTCAATCAGCTAATCCAGTTAATGAGCAATGCACTCAAACTTAAGGACAGGGTGTTATCAAAGAGCTCAGAGGACTTGCTTTTCTGCCCGAGATGCTGCTGTCTACAGCCTGGTGCAGTTTTTGTGTCTCAATGCAATGCTTTTCCTATTTATCTTACTCATTCTTGAAGGCCAGATAAGTATTTTACTGTAAGTTTGCATAGTGCTGTGCATGACCAGGCTTCAGTGCAACTTTGATGTATATCTGCTAGGTTTTTAGTAGAAACTCCCACTGACTTCAGCAGGGAACTGTGCAGCAAAATTGGTCCCTAAGAACTGCTAGTTCCTACTAAAATCTGAAGGGGGAAGAACGGATTTTGGGGAATACAGCAGGTCACCAAATACTGACTTAAGAATATTTCTAACGTGTGATTCCCATCATGGATAAGTCAGAAAATGACACAAAATTTCTGATTTTACCTCATCTCCAGGGTAGTTGAGTGGGATTCAGATCCCCCAATTTACACATCAATAAGTTGTGTGTTTATATTTGACGTATGCTCAGAATCAAGACTTTGTCTGAAGTGGAACAGGAACTTTCAGTAGGTTAATAATTTTGTCATGAAACAGGCAGCTAAAGTCAGGCTTAGACAGGTTTAAAATGTTTATAATTAGAGGAGGTGAAGTTTTGGGTGTGATGGGTGAAGATACTGGTAGATCTCTGTTTCCTCAGTCAGCTCTCCATCTTTCTGATACAAACTCAGTTGCATGCAGCTCCTTGGATGTGTGTTTTTGTTCTTTTCCACCTGAAGATTAAAGTGTCACTAAATCTCTCAGACTTTTTGTGAAGTTTAAACAAGCATAAGCCTTTTTCTCTTAAAAATATTTTTTTCCTGTTTCGTAAAAATTTCTGTCTCTAACTATTTATTTTTTACTTATAAACCTGCTTACCCCAAAACGATGCTGGGTTAAAAACATGTGAGCAATTCACATGAAAAAACTCTAAGGATCTTTTTAAACAAAAGTCAGTATAGTAAATATAGGATAACTGTCATTATGGCTGTAAAACAATATCAGCTTCTTCAAAGAGACAGGATTTGGCCTTATTGTAAATCATTCTTGCTGATGATCATTCTATTGATGTTTGCATCGTGCTATCAGGTCGCTGTGCAATCAGACACTCCTCACATATTTGCAAATCACCGATAGACTTTGCCACTTTTCCCCATTTAACTGGCTCAGTCTAAGAGGTTATAACCACCAAAATTTTGCAGTGATAGTGGAGTCGGAAAGCAATGCAAGTTAAAAGCTAGGATAGTGCGCAAGTTTTCTCCCACCATAGGCCAGAAAACAACAATTACTATAACGATCTCTGCATCATGTGTGAGGCACAGAGAGAGGAGTTAGCTTGTCTGTCAAGTAAGCAGTAACACTTACTATATTTAATACTTTTCTCAACTGAATTTCCTCCCTTTTAATCTGTATTTTTCATACCTACTTATACATAGATAAACATTACTTTTAATATTAAAACAACTAGTCAGTAACCTCCAGTTAGCCCTACTCAACAGTTTAAAACTAAAACAGAGTATAAATTCCTTGCAGACCATAAATTCCTTGCATGTGTTAAAATGAAATATATCTGATTTATATTCTGATGTTAAAGCAGCTCTCTCAAGGTTTCTCAGCTCCAGCATTGTTGTTACCTGGGAAAGCAAAATGTGATGGTCTAGTTCTCCAGTTTAAGAATATTGAGGGTTTTCTCATGTTTTATAGATCTATTATTAATGTCTCCTCATGAACATATAGCTCCATATAAACACATTTATGTACCAGTGAAGAAAATGTGTCTGGTCAGTGGAAATGGAGATCTAAGTTTAGGGTAACCTGGAAACGAAGGTTGCGTGAGAGGAAAAAGACAGAAATTGTGCAGGGAAAGAGAAAGGAATAAATTTGGAAGGACAAGGAAGCCGATAAGTTGCACAGAACTTTGAAGGCGAAGACAACAGGGAGGACTTTCATGTCTACTAGTGAGTAGCAATTAAAATAATAGAATCATAGATTCATGGAATGGTTTGGGTTGGAAGGGACCTTCAAAGCTCATCCAGTGCCACCCCTGCCATGAGCAGGGACATCTTCACCAGCTCAGGTTGCTCAGAGCCCCGTTCAGCCTGGCCTGGGATGTCTCCAGGGATGGTTCATCCATCACCTCTCTGGGCAACCTGGGCCAGTGTTTCACCACCCTCATTGTAAAAACCCCTCATTAAAAAAACCCAGCTAGTTTTTATGTGAAACCCATTCTGCAAAGGTGAAACATGAAATAACAGGAATGAGAAAGAAGTCCAAGACTCAACCTAATCACGATCCAAGGATCATCCAAATAAAATCTATTTATCACTGACAGCTGAAGTAGCAGTTGAAAGTGATTATGGTGACACCGGCTTCTTCCCTTCCCTGTCTCCCATCCTGCTGATAGTTACTTACAGCTCTGGCCCAGCCAGTGGAATTTGTATTTTAGTCCAAGAGATTTGGCGCTGTGTATAATTTTCTAACTGCTGCTCATTTCAGCGTTTTCCATGTAGTTTTCACTTTTTCTTAGCCTAGTTCAGAAGCGAAAGTGCATCAAGGCAAGAGAGATGTGCATTTAAAGCACACTGGGAGTCATTATATGTCATTTCATGGAGGAGTAGGTATTTGCACCAAAATTAACCTCACTAACTAAACAACTCCCTATGTTTGAAAATTTTTGCTCTCAGTCCTCTCTTCTCTGATGAATCTCTGCCTGAAGTTTAATCGTACTCTACCACAATTCCTCATTCTGTATCAGTACACTCAAAGAGTTACACTATGTTTGTGTAAACCTATCATTTATTTATATTTTCTTATCTCATCTGGCTCAAAAATCATTGAACTCAACACAAAGTGAGCCAAGTCCATATTTTCTTATTTTCTGTGTCATATAATTGTTATTCCACATTCAATTTCCATTCCTTATTACAGATGTATTTTACAATGTGTGTAATTATATACAAGTAAAAATCCAATTGGATCAATACCAAAAACATATTTTCTGGTTAAACACAACAATAATTCTCCTTTGCTTTCTCTACCTATGTCAGCAGATACCTGAAAAAACAATTAATGCAATGTTGTTGTGGAACTGAAGAAGTAAATTAATTTCCAAAGCTAGGGAATTTTTGGTGAAAATTAGATTTTAGGAACTACTAAATAAATAAGCCATTGTTATTTAAAAATTAAGCTTACTCATCTGAAGCTTGAGAAATCCCTGTCAATAACCTCTTCTAATAACTACCTCCTTCTACGAGAATATGATGATTGTAGTAAGGTGGTGATAAATAATAGCCTGTCTTCTTTTCCACATGCCATTACTCACCCATATTTATAACATGCCATTTACTGAAGTGTGCGTGTTTATGGGCTCTCTGGATAAGTCTGATAAGGGCGGTGATTGGTGGTGGTCTCTGCTCAAAACAGCTGATGCTCTAAACTTCCTTTCCCCACCAATGCGGACAACTCTGCATCCTCCAGCAGCTCGTTTTTTGTGCTCTCCTTCGGCGACGTGGCAGCGGGAGCGAAAGGAATGCAAAGTCACGCTCTCGTGCTCTGCCCTTCGGCTTCGTTATTTACTTTACACTCTTCTACCTGAATGCATCAGAAAAGGCCCCTCTTTAAGACTCTTCCCTCCCTGCCTGCTTTTAGCTGGACCCTGCTGTGTTGCGGTGTTACTCTAATTTAAGCTGGCAGGAGGGCGTACTCAATGGTTTCACCAGGTGCTGGGCTGGAGGGGTCTCCTCATTGCCATGTTCTGAAAAGCTTCATTATTTTTTCCCCTTTTTCCAGCGCCCAGCCTCCCCCTGCCTTCGGCATGGCGATTCTCTAATTGCAGCCCAGCTTAACTCAAATTCTTCCTGAAAGTGTTTTTAGCCAGTTCCAGAGTTGCTTTTTAGCTATGAGGGCTGAACGGTCGCTTCGACATCATGTGCGTATCTAGCTTAGCAAAACGGGTGCATAAAGGAGGTAAGAAAAAGCTTTGTTGTGCTTTCAAAGCTTTGCTATAAAGCTTCAGCTTCTGTCAGTGCCACAGGATTTTTTTCAGAGTAAAGAAATAACCTAAATAGATATTCCAATGATGGCTACTATGGAGAACAAGAAATAATTATTGAGATTGAACTCATTATAACTTCAGTATGAGGATATTATGGATGCTCTACTAAAAGTGAGCAGCAGAACACCAGCCCAAAACTTATGTCAGAGCTGCCGAACTTTGGAAAGCTGGACCATGAGCTGAAACAAAAGCCACGCTGTTATTATGCTCTGCTGATACTGTCCTCCTATCAGTTGTGTGGCCCTGAAACAACCTCATCAGACGGTCATTTGTCAAAAACAAATTTAGAGCAATCTACCATATGTAATTTACAGCCGTGGCTTGACAACATACTGCAGTTATCCCCAGCAGACACAACTGTTTACATTTTATACACATAATTGGGTCTGGTTCAGTAACATTTTTCATTGGTGTGTCTGCCAAAATTATTAAGCTATTAGTACACACTGAATCGGTGCCAAGCAAAATATTTGCCAATAAAAATGGCCTTATCTGTATAAATGCCAAAAAGGTTTGTGTTTTTTGGTGCATGCGTGTATTTTCAAGACTCTACTCCATATAGATGGATGCATATGTAAATGTTTAACAAAGCTGTGACTTGACATTGATGTAGCATATTAGATCAAGTCAGCCCAGCATTTGAATGAAGCCCATGAAACCATGTCTTATCTACCATGTTTCCTGCTGTCACTGCAGAGGAGACACATGGTGTCCAGCAGCAAAGCCCGTGGAGCAATCTTCTTCCTAAACAATTTCCTAGCAAGGTGTGGAGGACTAGCCATCATATCCCTAATGAACTTCTGGGGCAGAGGAGTCCTCAAGCTGGCATTCAATCCCCAGCACACAACGATCAGCCCACCCTTTAATCATGAACCTGCAACACTATGCAGTTCAGATCACCACATCTGCTCGAGCATCCATCCTTCTGTCTGACTCCCCAAAATGGGTATTTATATTCACATCCAATCTTCACCACCACCAAGAAAGTACTAGGAAGCACAGCTAGCCGCATTTTTTTAATTTTTTTTTTAACATGCAGTTTTGGAAATTTTAATGCGCTTTGGTTTTGTGACTGGTCACAAGGATCAACAGAAAAAGAGCAATTTTGTTACTGGGAGTTAGGCTTTTTTTTTTTTTTAGTACTATCTGCAGCTTCAACACCGATTCAGGAAAATGCTTTCTCAAAACCACTTACTCACACTGCATCTCAGCTTCCCAACTGAAGAGGAGGTGTGCTATGTTATTTAAAAATGCCTCTTTTTAAATCTTGTGGAGAGGAAAATAGTTTGTAAGTGGCAACTCTTGAGGAAAATTTTCTCCCACCTCCTCGGGAAATAGGTTGTTTGCTGTAATATCCTCAGCTCTTCCTATTCAGACCATCAAAATGTGAGTCCCTCAAACTCTCTAGCTCCTCAAGCTCTCTCTTTCCCCATAGCCCGTCCACGAGAAGCAAAGAATGACCTGAACGCCCACAAGCTTAAATACGAGTCAATGTTGCTAAAATTTATGGGGAACAGGTCTGATTATTAGTATTGAGCCTCTTGTGAGGTTAAAGAGCAATGCTGAGATAAAGAACAAAGGCACAAGCTTTACTCCTCAATGTAATTGGGCATTAAAAAAGCCAGTTGTATTTATTTTGGTTAGAAGATACGTAATCATCATAAGAAAGGTAGACTACAGAGACCACAAATCTATGTGACATGATGATAACATCAGACCCCGGTTCAAATAATAAAAAGGGTGCAGATTTTCCACTCACATTAAAATGTCCGCAGTATAGTTATCTACTTGGGTTTTACAGGTGCAATTCATCTTATCCTAATATACACACATAAAATATGTCAGCTAAAGAGCTCTGCAGAAGTCCCTTTCCCTTCATTGACTGTAGATGACATCCAGGGTAACTAGCCAAAATGTGGATGTCTGCACTGCAGAAAGCTGAAAAAGAAGGCAAGGCAAATTCTGCTTCTATGAATCACCAAGTACTTTTTGAAATCTGCTGAATTCCTTTGGTCCCAAAACTTTGATGGGTCTTGTAAGCATTCAACAAGCCCATGGGAGTTATTCAAAGTCTGGGAAGATCGACATGTCGGTATTTTATTATTTGATGAAACTGAAAAAACATATTCAGTTTAACACCTCCAGATCATGTGTTTCCCTGAGATGAACATACAAATGTGTGAAATACGAGACTTCGAAACCAAGTTTAATTCCTCCGTGTTTTTAAGAAGCACACTGCGAAAAGCACAGGTTTTCGTATCAACACATTCTGGTATTTTTACTGCTTTTTGTTTGCTTTTAGTCTCCTTTTTAAAATAATCTAAGTTGAGTTGCGCCAAATCTCAACTCTTTGGATAACATCCCCTTAAAGTCATCAGCATGAAATGATAGCAAGCCAGCTTTGATCTTTCTCCATATTTGAAATGGGGTCTTTATCTTAATGTTCTCAAGTTGTGTGCCCTGCTATGATTAATACACTCATTAGCAATCGCTTACTTATAGTTTTTTTCAATCAATTAATGCACAACACTCATCAAGAAGCCTTGAGGTTAATTTTAAATGATTTTTCCATACGGTAACCAAGAGACAGCATTCCTGCAGCGCTGGCTATGCGGCTGCGCAGTGTGAGGTGGTGGACTTTGTCTTGAGGAAGGCAAAGAAGACACCAAGGCAATGTTCACATCCACATCGCCTTTGGAGAACGTAGTGTTCAGCTTCATCTCACCCAGCCTGGTGGACGCACCTGGGTAAGAAGATGGTTTGGCCTGGATTTTCCTCTGTTAATCGGTGCAGACAGAGTGGAAACTCCTGAGGGTGGTTTTCTCATTAAGACCCATGAACCTCCTTTAGAGGTGTCTATATCTGGAGGAAGCCCAGGGGATGTAGGAAATGGGATTCATCTCATGAGATAGATGCACTTTGCTAGTTTTCTAGACTCCCGTTATGTATAGAAAATAGACAGAAAGTTACACTTTTTTGTTCAATTTAGCCTGTTTTATAGGTTCACTAAAGGTGAGAGGAACTGTCCATTTAAAATGCCATTTCTTCCTGAAGTTTATAGGAGATACTTAGACATTTTTAGTTGAGATGAACACTGCCTCAAATAGGATTAAGTGGGGTGATTCCAGGCTGTAACGCTTCTATTCATTATTTCATTGCATTGTGAAAATGGAATTGGATTGTTTCTTCTAATCAGAAAATGGTTATTAAAATCCTATGAAAAAACTGGTTATAAAAATTCTATGAAAAAAAAGAAACATGAACCAATTCTTCTGGAAGAGACTGCTCTGATCATAGAATCATAGAACAGTTTGGGTTGGAAGGGACCTTCAAAGCTCTCCCAATGCCCCCCCTGCCATGAGCAGGGACATCTTCACCAGCTCAGGTTGCTCAGAATCCCGTCCAGCCTGGCCTGGGATGTCTCCAGGGATGGTTCATGCACCACCTCTCTGGCCAACATGGGCCAATGTTGATGTTGTTGTCTCATTCCTTATATTCCTACTCCAAGACATGTCCCCCTCCTCTTGCTCAGCTCCCAAAGGATACACAGCTGCTCTGCAAAAGAAGACACCACCTTCTATGGAAGGGATGACAACTGCTTATCAGTTCCACCTTTCCACCCTGACAACTGCTGACCATGAAGGGAGCAACACTCAGAAAAGAACTGTCTGTATTTTTCATTTCTTTTGTAACATCAGTAAAGAATAAAGCCCTCCACCTGCTATTGTGCAGCTTAGTCCCTAATCTCTGGTGCCAGCTTGGCTGCTGGGAGCTGACCCTCAAGCATCAGAAAGCGGGGTCAGGCGTACATGGGGCAGGATGGTTCTTCTGATGTGATGTGACACACACAACCCTGCAGCACCAGCAGAGGTGCCTCCAGTTGTTAATTGCTCTGCAAAATTTGTTACTTCACCCATGGGCAACATGTCTGGATTGCATCCAGCATGCTGGTATAGAAACTGGAGTCAAAATTATTTCACTTGATTTTTTTATGGAAATAGTCAGGGATTTTTATTTTTAATGATCAGACATAAGGAGGTGGCAAGTAATCCCGAGGGATAACTGCACATGTCAGTGTTGGGTCCAGCTATTGGTGAGACTGATAAAGGAAATGGAATATGATTCTGGCCTGCAGGCTCTGGAGCCAGTGATAATCTGATAATGAGTGCTACTTATTAGGTGCTATTCCATGTGTTTTCTTTGATTTAGAGTCCAGGCCCTAAATACTAATTTGTTCACATTATCAGCCGAACAGTTTGCAAGGCCTTTTGGAGACCAAGCAAGCAAATGTGTACAGGCCCCTCCACAGTTCTTATTTTTCTGGCTGGATCTCATTCGTCTGCAGCACATTTGGGTGACAAGCCTGAGAAAAGTCACCTTCAGCCTATGTGCAAAGCCAGGCTTTAAATGGACTGGGAAGGTGCTGCACATCCACTGTGTTTGATGATTACCAGGGGCCTCTGCTCTCCTGACAATTAAACTTGAAATATTGTCACCGCTGCCACTGGAGACTGAGCGAGGGATGGCAGGAGCTGAAAGTCTGAGTATCAAAAGTGAAGGTAAAGAGCCAGCACCGTGGCACCGTCAGTGGTTAGATCACTTTACAGTTGAAAGAAGTGTGATAGGTGCTTAACTTCAGACATCAGCTGGAAAATGACCTCACTTTTCTTATCTGTAAAATAAGTCTATTTGTCTTCCTCCAGAGGAGCACAACACATTTGGTTTACTAATGGTTTTGGGTGCTTCAGTCTCCTTATGAAATATGAAATACTCAAGCAGTGATGGAAGGGCTGTGAGCAGAGGTGCACCCTGCAGTATACAATAAACATCCAATCCATGTAGGATGCTAACGGCAGTTCAGAGAGGAA
Organism: Pampusana beccarii; assembly: GCA_013399365.1. Taxonomy (NCBI): domain Eukaryota; kingdom Metazoa; phylum Chordata; class Aves; order Columbiformes; family Columbidae; genus Pampusana; species Pampusana beccarii. The sequence continues at coordinate 1,496,593 of VWYH01001528.1, read as the reverse complement.
AAGCCAGGCCTAAACAGATATTTTTCTGAATTAGGAAAAACTATTAGGGTGTAATGGAGTTTGAAAGAATTTCAAGTGAGACATCAAACCAAATGTTATTTGGTTTAGCTCTAAAAATCCCAAGGAATCTTTATTGGGAATTAAAGTGTTCAGGCTATCCCTTGACATAATTAGAAATTTGTTCATTACTTATGTAATATTTTGACCCACCTAGAGCTTTCATTTTTACATGTGGTTCATCACTATAGAGGGTGGTTTTTTCACCGTGTGTTGTACAGCACTCCCACCAGAGGTCCATTTTAATAATGGATACAACCACACATGTATAGGTGCTGGGATGGAGACTCAGAAGATCACCTAACACATATATTTGAAAAACACTCTCAGGCTTGTTAAATTGCTAAGGATGAGGACAGATGTTTCAGATTCTAGGATGTACCCCATGAAGCCAAGTCTAGCTCAGAAAAAATAAAACTAGCCAGGGATAGTTGTATTGGTTTGAGCTGGGATAAATTTCTTCATAGTAGCTGGTGAGGTGCAATGCTTGTCTTCCCAAGGAACCACAATGTGCGATGGAGCCTTGCTTTCACTGGGATGGCTATACATCTGCTTGCTGGTGGGAAGTAATGAAGGAATTTCTTATTTCACTTCATTTGTGCGTGCGGCTTTTGCTTTGTCTGTTAAACTATTTCAACCCATAAGCTTTTGCAGTTCTGCCCTTCCAGTTCTCTCTTCCATCCCACTACAGGACAGTGAGCGAGCGGCTGTGTAAGGGTTAGCTGCCTGCAAAGGCTAAACCATGACAATGGATTTACCTAAAAGATGCCATCTTTCAAAATAGCAATAATTTAAAGCTTGAAAAACCATAACGACACAGAACTTTGTCTTACGGTCAAGCACATGGTCACTGGGAAAGTGAAGGGATTTTAGCTCTTTCCTCTGGTTAGCATAATCCATGACACTGGTCATCTGATACTAGCATCTATCTACAAAACTGTTTTCATTGTTGTTTACTAAGATATTCCTTCCTTTGAGTTTTTATTATACGCACAAGCACATACACATCTGCTGAACAGAAGGGGAACTTCTGAAGTTCAGAGTATCATAGGGTAATTTAGTTTGGAGGAAACCTTTGGAGGACACCAAGTCCAACCTCCTGCTCACAGCAGGGCCAGGTTTGAAGTTGGAGTTAACTGGGGAATTAGATCAAGTGGCTCAGGGCCTTACCTAAACCAGTTTGTAATATCTCCAAGGATGGAATTTCCTCCTGTGCCTGCATTTGACTAAAAAAAATTCCCCTATTGCAACATGGACCAGAATGAACTTTGAGATGTTTCAATTTATTTCCTTAAAAGGCTTCCCCTACGACACTGTGAGAGTACAAATCTCCCTCAGACCACGTTCCCCACTTGCAGAACACAAATAACATTCTTTAACAGACACACTTTTCCTGTCCATCTCATCCATACAGAAAAAAAAGTATTTGGGGATGGAAAGTCTAGCATTTAGTGCATATAACTCAACACTAACAGATAGTTCTATGCTAAAAATGCTAAATGAACATGGCGATGAGAAATACATGAGAGAAACATATTTAGATGTTTCTGTTTCCAAGAAACTGGTTATTGGAAAGCTCTAGAAATTTTAAAGTACACTCATATCTGCGAATACAATATTCATTATGAGTTTTGAGAGAAGGTTTTAGGTACATTTTTAGTAAAACCTAGTTTCCACATCAGATAAAAGCCCCACAGACATCACTTGTGCCTCGACGCTGATATGACTTCAAAATGCCATACATGAAGCACTCCAGCATCATTAACTGGTGTGCAATGCTGATTTTCACACCGCAAATTTGATTGAAAACAGGAGTTTATCAGTAAAATGCTACAATAGCCTTGAACACAAGAAAGTGAATGAGTATAATTGTTGATGCATTCTTTTTATTATCAAGGAGTTGATTATAGCTTCATAGACTGAAACTATGGCAAATCTGGGACAAGATCAATTCAGTATCTAAACAAATATTTATATGAAGGTGGAGACTGGCATATATTGATCTGTTTAGAAGTAGCATAATTCTATCTGCAAAACGCATTGACATTGAAAGGTGTTCCATCCACTATGCACTTCCCCAACAGCAAAGAGCTGCAAGCCATGAAGGAAAAAGAAAATACAACTTAGGAAGTCAAATGGAGCTGTGAACTCAAGCCAGTGGTTAAGGACCACCCTTTAGATGGAGACTGATTAATGCCAGGCTGCGTATTGTAGAGAAATTGATAACCAGCTCATGTAGTAAGCTAGACATCCTGCTTGAAGGAAAAGAAAGCATTGAGAGCATCTATCAGAGCCTAATTTGTCAAGCTGGAAATTGTCCATGGGCAGAGCATCAGCTGCAACATCCCAAGTCTCCAAACATTCATGAGAGGTCGCCTTGATATAAAGTAGAAGAGTGTTTCTAACTTGTGGGATGAAGAAGGATCTTTGTGAAATGATGACACTCCCCAACAAAGGCTGCTTTTGTTGGAGGAAAAGGCGGGTGTGGGGGTAGGGAAGAGAAGAGGCCGGATTACCTTTTGTTGTGTTTGACAGTTGAAAAGGCCCTGGTGAATAATTACTCTTAAAACTAACAAACAAGGAGAAAGAAAAAAAAATGCAGAAAAAAGAGAAGAAAAAAAAACCCTTGACCCCTCCCCATACACAATAGTTCCCTTTGAAATAAAAACAAAATAAAAATAACTTGTAGGGGGAAAAAAATAACTTAATTTGACTTTCCTTTCTGCTTTTGGCAAGTGTACACACACGTAAATACACACACGCATATATGCAATTTGAAAGCTCCCACTGTCAAATTCATCTTAAACTTTTCAAGGCTCGATCCATTCGGCAGCAAACCTTATGCAAAATGCAATAATAAATCAAGGGAAACTACAGCAGCAAAAAGTGCACCCTTGGTTGAAGGCTCCATTGTTTTAGTCACAAAAGAATGATTCCTGGTGAGCAGCAGTTGTCATCTGTTTTGCATACTCTTTATTTTACTGTTAATTGGCATTATGTGGAAACTTATCTAGAAGGCCATGGGAACCAAAAGGCATCGCTTGCCCCCTCCTTCTTTGAACAAGCAGAACCCAATTAAAGCACAATTATCTCTCTTCTGCTATTAGCGTCCTCATCCAACAGATAGACACAGAGAGGAGAAGTGTTATTAGTCTGAGAACAGCTACCTTTTCTTATGAAAATTCTTGTAAAGATCATAAAGAAAATAAAGGAGGCACAAGTGGTCCAGGCTTGGGTGAGCTGAAGTGCAGTGTTTTTGGTTTTTTTAAAAATATCTAATCTGGGTCTTCAGATTATTTTCTAAATACATTTATTTTCACTGGGGATAACTGACCTAAGACTTCAAATGCGCTCGTGAAGTTTGGATGAAAGCCTGGAAAAAAAAAGGCAATGGCCAAGAAGAAGTAGAAAAAAAGGCACAGGTGTCTTCCCAGAAAGCCCAAGCTGTCTCAGAAAGCCATGAACTTGTCAATTTTACTACAATTCTTCTGACATGACTACAGAAAAACATCTCAGGGGAAACAAAAAGACCCTTTTTTAATTTGGGGCCCAGAGTCAACTCCAAAATCCATATCCTGCTGCTGAATATTGCAAAGCTACAACCAACACATGAGTTCCTGCAACCCCTACATCCACATGGACCTTCAGCACTCCAAGATGGCCATGACTTGGAGAGGGTTCCAAAGACATCACCCTAATGTTTGTATTCCTGTGTTTTTTTGACACAACCTTTGAGGTGTCCTTGGAGAATGAACAGCCACTGCTGATCCCAGTTGCATATGTTCCTGGCTATTACAAACTTCAAAGACAGCTCTGCATACCTTCCGTATCAGAAGCCATCCCAAAGTTAGCAAACATTTGCACTACCACTCATCCCGTCTCATCAGCAGCTACTAAGAATATGCATGTGTCAGAAAACGTCATGCATTTTGTCGCTTCAGCAAGTCATGCCATCATGAAGCAGTACGTGTCCCAGTTGTATTCCTCAGTTCATCCCCTGGATGTAACTATGGACTTCAAAAAAAAATGAGCAAGAAAACGAATAAACCAGCTGCCTCTTTGTTTTTATTTTTTTGGGTTATTCCACTGCTTCATTTTCAACATGTGGCAGGTCCAGCTAACATATTTTGGTGAAGAATAATCTGGTGTATGAACATGGAAAGCAAAATATTCCTCTCAGAAGTGCCCCAGAGATGCCTGTCTGCTGCCCCAACGTATTGTCAGCAAATCTCGATGTTAATGTTTTTAAGATTTTCAGTTTTACACTCGTTGAATGGGCTTGCTAATTGAGTTCATTTCCAAAAAATGTTGACAGAATAATGCCTGGTAGGGTGATTTTTAGGATACCATCAGCTTTTTGACCTCCCGCAGAGATCTGCCCACTTTCTTCTTTGGAGAGCTCAGCGCCGCAGCTACACAATTCTCCTGCCCGAACAGAAAACAATGCCCCTGCATATGTGCTTTTTGATTTGTCATTACACACATGCTTTTTGCTTTTATCACAGTTGGTCAGTGCAATGGAAGAAAGACAATGTCCCCTCTCCAGGAGCCAACTGGAACAGAGGTGACTGCTGCGGATTCTCTAAATAAGCAGGGCAATTGCAAACAGGAAAAAACAGCCCCAATTGTGCAGCTGCCAATGGTTTTATTGTCAGATTTTTCGGAGCTTCTGGTAGTGGAGCGAGTGCGTTAACAAATCACCAAAGGAATGGTGATGAATCGGTTGAAGAGATCAGAGACGTTCAAAAAAGGGGGAACAACATGGAAATTATACCACTACATTTAACTACAAAAATACAAAATTTCCTCTGTGCCCTCCCATAATGTAACACCCAGAGGCTGCTCTGAGAGCAATGGGGTGGGATGAGCAAATCCCTGTCTCCCAGCACAAAGATGAAACCTATGGGGTGACAGCTATGGTGGAAAGGATCAAAATTAATGTCAAGAAATAGATGAGATATCAGTTGAGATTTTGATGAGATTTATGGCAGAAAAAAGTTTTCCCAGGCGAAAGTCACACCTTTAAAATGAAAAAAAAAAAAAATTAAGAAAATTAAGAGAAACACCATACAGATAAATGACAGCTTGAACCTAAGTCCTCAGACTCTCAGGGTCATGGATGGCCTCCTTTTGTAAACACATGTGTAGGAGAAGTGCTAAAAAGTCCTTTAACCTCATCAAGGCCACCACCTATGTCTGCAAATCACACATTTTACGGGAAGCAAGGACATTTCACCAGCATCTTTTGCAGCTTCGCTGACCCGAACTGGGAATGTCACGTGGAGCAAATACTGCAGCTGAGCACTGCCCAGCACAGCTGCAGATTTTTTACACATGGTCTAATACGAGTGAATTAAGATCCTGTAAAAAAATAAGCAGAATATCCCACATTTGCCTATTGAAGAAGTGTCTTAGGGACCTCCTTCTATTCTGGCCTTGACGGGACTGTCAGAAGAGCAACTCCTTAGCGCCTACTAATTGCACTTAAAAGTGCCAGTTTCTCAGCACATACAGTGAAAATTGAGGATTGCAGGTGGAGTGTGTGCCTTCCTGGAACGGGGCAGCAACTCTGCATGAGCCTGGCCAAGCTAATTTTTACTTTCCCGAAAGGACTGAATGCTCCATAGAAATGAGTACATGCCTTAGGCATGCATTTCCCCTCCCCTCCCCACAAGCACCTTATATTTAGCAATCCTTGGAGAAACCAATTTGTTTCCACCATGCAGGGATGAACAAACCTCCTTGAGCCAGATGTCTAGCTCAGAAAAAAACATTTCTCCAGCCTTTGGATTCCCTGCACCCGGGCTGCCATTCTCACAGGCACTTGTATTTCTTTTTTCAGCTAGATTTGGAAGATCTTTGCGAAGGCTGCCGCGTACTGTTACTTGTCTTTTCTGAGCTGAGCTGTAATTCAGAAGTGCTGATCTCTGTATTGAAACATAATGTACTTATCTTTCCCAACAAGGCCGCATTAGGTTAATATACTGCTAATAGTAAGTGTTCAGGATAGTACTTTCAGCTGAGTCAGACTGTCCATTCCTGCTAACAGGTTAAATGTGTTAAAATAAAGAACTTGCTTCTTTGCCTAGACCAGATAAGAGTCATGTCTCCTTGGAATCCATTACAGAAAACCCAACTAGGCTCAATTTAGCAATACAGTGAAAAAGGTGACTGCTTCACTTCAAAGGCACATAAACCTTATCAAATTCATGATTGTCCATTATTATCCCTGGTAATACTATGCTGTAGTTACAAAATGTAGTCATGGGAAGGATCTCGCCTGCTGAAGTGTATTTTAAATTGCCTTCCTTATTTAAGCCTGTCCTTCATGTTAGGACTTAATGGGACTCCTCACCAGAGCAAAACACATGCTGAAAAGTTTTGCAGCAGCTGTACTCAAGGGTGCTTTCCTATACCAGGTGAAGACAGATCCTATAACTCACTTTCATTTATTTTTCCATACTTCTGTGTTTTGGGTTATCCTGTTGCACGGGAGATGAATGCCCCTTTCTCACCTTCCTGTTTGTTTTGCTGTATGATATGCAGTGGATTCTTAACCCCAGTAAGAAGGCATGAAAAGAAAAAATAAAACTTCCCCAGAAGCAGAGCTGTGTATAGGGTCATACACAGTTGAAAAATTAGGAAAAAAATTAGATGGAAAAGCTCTGCAAGTAACAAGTGATAGGACAAGAGGAAATGGCCTTGAGTTACACCAGGGAAGGTTCAGATTGGATATTAGGAAAAATATCTTCATGGAAAGGGCTGTGGGGCATTGGAACAGGCTGCTCAGGGAAGTGGTGGAGTCACCATCCCTGGAGGGGTTTAAAAGACATACAGATGAGGCCCTCAGACACATGGTTCAGTGCTACATTTAGATCATGGTTGGACTCAATGATCTAAAGGGTCTCTTCCAACCAAAATGATTCTATGATTCTGTGATTCACACAGAAACATTTCATGCTCTCCTGAAGAGTGGAAATTAGTTCTTACATGGCCAAAAGCAAATTTTACTCTGTCTCCCCACCTTGTCAGTCAACATCTAATTAGAATCTGTAAATAGGTTTAGTCTGGGACAGCCAGAGCTCTACCATGAACAGAGTCATTTTACCTTGGCCAACATGGATGAGCAAAAGCAAACTGGGGTGAAAATCCTTGGGCACACGGTTCCCACTGGAGCCCACAGGGGCAAACTGGGATGAAAATCTCTGGATACATATTTCCCACTGGAGCCCACAGTGAATTCCGCTGTCTGTACGATGGCTTGTAGGTGACAAACCAGCACTTGCATAGAGTCTCCAAGGGTGGCATATGGCACCATGGACCACGCTGATCAGTCAGAGCTGCAAAGTGAGGAGTGTCGAGGAGCTTTAGGCACATTAAGTTGGGGTTCAGTCTTGCTATGAGACAACGCTGCAGTGCTAATAGGAGCTACACAGTCTTTCCCCCTGCTGCAAGGAAAGATGTATGACAAACTAAAGGGAACAGAGGATGCAACAGCTGACACTGAGACATTTGTACTGTCCTGTGTCACAGGCTGTGACTGGAGCACTTTTGATGTACCAGCTGTGCTGGCCTCATGCGTGGCACTGTTAGATCTGTCTATAATGTACATTGTGAGATCATGCAGAGATACATAAGGGAATCTTGAAAACAACTCAGTAAGATCCTGAGAGCAGAAAAAGCTGTGTTAGAGTGTCTGGATAAGTCAGTCTGTTCGTGGAGATGGGTGGTACGTGTACTCAGTGTGGCACTGTGCAGGCTGTGGGTTAAGCCTGTGTCATTAATGCTCCCCGAATTGCATACAGTTTTCAGAAGGAAGATGCTACAATATTCTGGTGCATTTTTAAACTACAAGGAGATGAGCAATAAGTATCCCCGGGGGAATATTTCTCTGAGATACTCCATATCCTCAGCTAAAGGCGGTTCCACTGGTATGAAGTTACCTCTTCCCAAACAGTGTAATGACGGGATATTTGTTATGGCATTGCTGTTGTGAATGAATTCTTTGGAGGGTGTGAGATCACATCTCCTGCATGTCACAACAGGAGGAACAAAACCTAGGCTGAAAATAGCTTTCTGCAGCAAAGGAAAAAGAAAAACAAAATCGGATGTGTCCAAGAAATACATCTGCAACTCACTCGTAAATCTAAACAGGGAGAAAATGATTGACTGACAACGTGCAAACAGTTCTTGTATTAAACTTCTGATTTCATACTGGTTTCTACGCCCACCACTCCGTGCACCCCACAGCCAAGTTGCTAATTACATCCTTCCGATTGATTTGCCAATTCCTCCTCTGGCAAATAATGGGAGGGAGGGAGGGAAGAGGATTATAGAGACTGATGCACTTGGCAGCAAAAACAAATAAGCAAATAAACACATAAATAAATAAATAATGCTACTAGTAGTCACAAAGACCAGCCTGTTTCATCCTTCCTCTAGTATCTTCAGCCAGACTTCAAGGGTTATTCAAGAAAAATGGTGATCTGTGCCTCGGAGACATAAGTATCAATTAATGCTTAATTAACATTGCATGACAGATTGTTTTGAATAAATGCAACATTTTAAAATAATGTCTCTCTGTATTGTGGGTTGAAACAAGATGCCTTGTGGGAGAATGAGCAGCTCCCTGTTATTATATACCATCTCTACAGCTGTAGCACCTGGAGCCTTTAAGTGCATCACTAGCCCAATGTGTTGGATCCTGTACAAATATACTGTTGGTAAAGACACTTATCTTGGATTTGTAGTGTAAACGAGAAGATATGCTGTATAGATCCTGTGACAGGTAGATCAAGGCTAGGAAAACAGGGGACTTAAGGAAATTTGAAAAGATGTACACATTATGTAGCAGTTTCTAACTAGCCTGACATAGGAGATTCTTTACAAAAACTTATTCCCAAAAAAAGATTAATGTAAAGCATTTGCAAACATCCTAAAATGAGTAGGAGTTGCCTTATTGGGTAATAACAAGAAAATAGATATGAAAAGAGTGCAGAGGATGTAGCAGAATGGCATGAAAGCCAACAACAGCCAGCATCTTCAAGTTGGGAACCTAATGCCCACCAGCTAATGTTGTCTTTTCTCACCTGAGTAAAAATACTCTGATCAGCAATGAACCAGTTTCCATCAAGAGCTGCAAGTGAACATCAACTCTGAAAATCAGCCTGTTTTCAGATCAATGTTGGCTGCTCCAAAACAAAGATGTTGGCTGAAAAGCACCCCGAGAAGTACTCTACCTACCCCGAGGCATTTTATTCCTTTTAACGAGACAGTAAACTAAAAGCCTCTATTATTTGTACTGTTCACACTCATTTTCTCTGTGTATTACCTTTTCCCAGCTCCATTCAGCAGACAGTGCTGGACCAGCCAGCCACACTTGGGAGGTGTCTATGGACTGGTCCTTTGAGGTGGAGATGCGATTGCCACACAACTGGCACCGCTGACTCCACTGCCCCGTTGGACGTTACTGGGAAAAATGCCATGATTCCACAGACAATAATTGATTTGAGGTCTGTTATCGACCCTCGGACCTTTTGTCACAAATCAGATCAGCTGGCAGCAAAAAGGTTATTAGATGCATCGAAGTTAAGAAAAACCGAGTAGCAAATATTACAAACAAAATCTTCTTCAGATTATGTTGACAAGTAAGAATGCACCTGCAGTAAAAAGCCATCTAGATATGTCCTGTGAACTTACCTACCTCGTAGTAAACAGAGCTTGTCATGTTCAGTGACTCACAGCAATTTGAGGAGTTTTATTTTAGAGATATCCTCTCCTCTTGCTCACTCTCTTTGCTTTGCTGTAGGCTACCACCTCATTATACTGTTACCACTTAGCATGAAACCCTGACTTTGAAAACACTTATTTTTCTGACAATTTTTCACCCCTTTATATTTTTTTTTTCCTTTGATGCATTGTCTTTATCTTGCAGTGAGATCTCTCTCTTTTGAATCCTGGCTACAGACACAACATTTCAGTTCACACCAGCCCTAATGCTCCAAATCAACCAAAACCCCAACACGCTGTATATTTCACATGGGCAGGCTAGATATGCATCCATCCATCCATCTATCTATCTATCTATCTATCTATCTATCTATCTATCTATGTGTGTGTGTTTTATACATGTGGATGTACAGGAGACAGGTTCTGAGTTCCCATTGAATCCATAGCCATCATTATTATTACGGAAAGAAGCTATTTAATTCCTTACAGCAGCAAATGTTTCTTGCCCAGTGAGTAAAGAATGAACTCCTGGACATAACCCTCAGGCAGAGTTATCATGTTTTGGGAACTGCCTCCTATTATTTATGTCAGTATCTGTATAGTGCTGGCAGTTGAAGTGCTGGTTCACTAACCACTTCCATTCTGTCTTGCAAATCAACATAATTTTACATCATTTTCATTTAAATATTACTGAATATTCAAGATTATGAGTTTTAGAACTCCTCCCTAACATACTTGTAGTTTTATGTTTAACAGGCATTTCATTAGTCGTTCATGTCAAGACTTCCCAGGTTGAGATGAACATTTCCTCCCAACTCAGGACATTCTACGATTTTATGATTCTTACTTTTTTGTGTGGCAGAAGCCTGTAGGTGCCCCAGCCCTCATGTGCAGTGCTAGGTCCTGTATGCAAACCTTCCAGGTGAAAAGCTCTTAAAAATCTAAATAGAGAAGACAAATACCAAAGCGGAACTTTGACCCCACATCACAGCTGAGAAATAAGGGCTTAGGGACATTAATTCCTGCAGTCATCCCATCTAGCTTTGGACAATGGCCATGCATAATTCAGGTGTCTAGTTGCCCTAGACAGTAGTCTACAAGCAAAGAGAAAGCAAGAGAGACAGACTTGTCCGCAAGCAATTCGTGTGCTGCACGGACTAGATATTTTAGAGAGATCCAACGTTGTCCCGCTGCCTGAACAGGAAGACTGGATTACTCAGCTCTTAATTTAGGTCTCAGTACCCATTTTAAAAATATCTGCACACCCAGGTATTTCTCTCACATGTTGAAACACCTTGAGGGGAAATCTGATCAGATGATCTTTCCCAACTGCTAATTCATTCTGTTCATTAATTCTGCCTATTACCCACTTAAAATCCACCCTAGCTTTCTGGCCTAAATGCAAATTTCTGAAAACTTTGTGCCATTTTGACTCTGTCCTTGGGGCTTTTCATTCCTGTTGTCTCCACCTCTCTGTGTGTGCAGGATCTCATCAGTCTCCTTTGTGAGAAACTATAAGACACTCCTATTGCGTGCCATTTTCCATTCTTTTTCTCTGATTGCCTCATCTTTACTCCTTTATCTGAGATGCAGTACCCGCTTCTTACTCAGACCTCCCATTTGCTCTGTTTTCTCCAGTCGCCTCCAAAACTCCTCATTCTCAACTCGTTCTTTCAAAATAGAAAACCACCAGACTTTCCTCACAAGGACAGTAATTCCAAAAACACTGGTTAAAAATCTTTCTCCTCTCCCCTTCATGTCTACCTAAAGTCAGCTCACTTTACAATCACAGCAGACCTCAACCTCCAGCTCCGTTTTAGACTTTTTCTGTTTGCCTTCCACATCTTGCGCCTCATGGAGGCCACACCTGCCAACATCTCTAAAGAGTTGGTCTCCTTTGCCAGATCTTAAGAACATGCTTTTCATACATTTCCTCCCTATTTAATCAGCTGCCCAAAACAGCCAACTACTCAGTCTCTCATTTTTTGTTTTTTTGCCCTACTTTGGCTATCTCGATTCCTCTTAAGGTTATCTTGTCTATTTTTTCCTCTTTGATAAATCTGCCTTATTCCTCCTTTCAACTCTTCTCTCCTTCTCCTTCTCCTTCTCCTTCTCCTTCTTTCTCCTTCTCCTTCTCCTTCTCCTTCTCCTCCTTCTCCTTCTCCTTCCTCTTCCCCTTCTCCTCCTTCTCCTTCTCCTTCTCCTTCTCCTTCTCCTTCTCCTTCTCCTTCTCCTTCTCCTTCTCCTCCTTCTCCTCTTCCTGTGTAAATCTAACCCCCAAACCTAACTTCAATATTAACAATAGGCAGATGATAACACTAGGGAAAATGTTGCTTCTCTGCTGAATGGGGCAGGGGACTTTGTGACAAAGAACATGGAGAAGATACTCAGTGTCTCATTCATCTTGGTCTTTATTGGTGACACTTGACCTTAGGAATCCCAGGTGTCTGAAACTGGTGGGAAAATCTGGAGAAAGACATATCTTTGATGGAGGAGGGTCAGGTTAGGGAACACACTGTATATGCATGAGTCCATGCGACCTGATAGGATGCACCTATGAGTGCTGAGAGACATGTCCAATGTCATTTGAGGCCACTCTCAATTATCTTTGAAAGCATTGTGACAATTGAGCAAGGTTTCTGAGAGCTGGAAGAATGCAAATGTCACTCCTATCTTCAGGCAGTGAAAAAAGGAGGGTTCAGGGAACTACAAGCTGGTTAGTCTCACCTTGGTCCCTGGTGATGATAGAGCAAATAAGGCTGGAAATAATTTCTAAGTGCATGAAGGACATGAAGTTGATTTGGAGTGGTCAGCATGTGTTTATGAAGGAGAAATCATACTTAATCATCCTGGTCACTGTCTGCAGTGAGATGAGTGGTTAAGTGAATGAGGAGAGAGCAGTGAATGTTGCTTATCTTGACTTCAGTAATGCATTGATAGTCTCCCATAACATCCCTATTGCAAACTGATGGAGTATGGCTTGGACAAATGGACAGTGAGGTGCACTGAAAACTGCCCGAACTGCCAGGCTCAAAGTATCAGCAGCACAAAACCCAGTCAGAGGCCAGTCACTGGTGATGGGTCCCAGTAGTTAATATTGGGTCTAATATTATTAGACCTGTCATTAATGACCTGGATGAGGCAGTCTGCAAGTTTTCAGATGATACAGAACTGGAAGGAATGGCTGCTACATCAGATGGTAGCACTGCTATTCAGAGGGACCTAGACAAGCTAAAGAAGTGAGCTCACAGAAGCCTCCCAAAGTTCAACAAAGGAAAATGCCAAATCCTGGCTCTGGTAAGGAATAGCCCCAGGCATCACCACAGTCTTAGGACAACTGTCTGGAAAGCAACTTGTAAATAAATGCAACATCAAAAGGCAGAACAGGATGTGGTAGGAGTCCTAGTAGACACCATGTTGACCATGAGCCAGCAACGTGCTCTTGAGGCAAAGTCAATGTTTTCCAGGGCTACATTAGGCAGAGCATTGACAGCAGTTTGAGGGAGGGATCCTTCCTCTCTATTCAGCCCTGGTGGGACACATCCAGGTGCTGGGTCCCTTTGCAGGCTCCCCAGTACAAAAGAGGCATGGACAGACAGGAGCAAGCTGCATGAAGGGCTATGATGAATTTCAAGGGACTGGAGCATCTCTAATAAGAGGAGAGGATGAGAGAGCTGGGGGTTTTATTAATGTTTGTAAAAGAAAAAGAAGATAGATATAGATGTTTCTTAGTGGTGCACAATGATAGGACAAGAGGCAATGAGCACAAACCAAAATATGCGAAATCCCATTTGAACATTAGTAAAACCTTATTTGCAGTGAAGGGTGGTCAAACACTGCAAAAGATTGCTGAGAGGTTGTGATATGCTCATTCTTTGAGGTATCAAAAACCCAACAGGACACAACCCTGAGCAACCTTCTCTAAGAAAACCTGCTTTGAGCAGGTAGTTTGACTAGGCAGTCTCCAGAGGTCCCTGCCAGCCTCAAATATCCTGTGATTATTTGAGTGATGTTTCCACTTCTTTACCCTCTCCTTTTCTCTTTCTGTGTACTCAACAGTGTCATCTTTGATGGCTTTCCATTTGAGGAGTCCCAGCCACGATCTCCAAGCAACCTCCTTCTCTATCACTGTGGACGTTGCCACCATCCTGTCACATGCCCGTAACCTAATATCTTCAACTAACTCTCCTCTTCCAGATGACACTTCCCAGTTACATGGAAGTCTTGCAGATCTGTTCTGTATAACATACATAATATAAAACCTTTCATCTCCATCTGCCCATCCAGGTAAATCTCTTTTCTCAGCCTCCTTAATTATTGCAGAATCCCTTTCTCTAATTTTCCACATATATAAATTTGCCCTGATGATTTTTCCTGTATGCAAAGGCCATTTGCCCAGATGTAGTATTGATTTCCTCTCCCCATTTATATCAAAACTAGGCTGTCTGCATCCAGCCAACCCACACAACCATTTTCCACAGTCCATGTGCTAGATTTTCAAATGAGTGCTATTTTCTTCCATGTTCCTCCCCATAAGTTTCTACAAAAAAAAAACTTGTTATTCTCTTTCTTTCTCTGCAGTAATATCTAGAAAGCACTGGCAAGGGCTGGGTTGCAGATGCTCTGTTAGCATTGCCTGTCACACTGACCAGCACTTTCTTATTACATCCATGGGTCTCCAGTTGTCTGTCACTTCTTGATTTGTACTTAGATGTAAGTCATTTCATGTATAGAATGTCTACGTTTCTAGACTGCCTGGCACAGTGTAAATGAGTCCTTGACTGGGACTGCAATGTAAATCATCATTATCGGATAACAAAAATAAACATGGATCAATAATAGACACATTCTAAAGAAATTCCTCACAACTCCAATTAGAGAAATCTGCACAAGAAACAACTATCATAATTTGATTTTAAACAAACAAACATAATTAAAACATGCCAGGTACTGGCATTAGTACTCACTTTTGTGTATTTACCTTCTTAGAAAAATCTAGGAATAATCCATCAAATTCTTCTTCTTCTTGCAGGACACAGTTTTAACCTGGACGTCTGTTATTCTCAGTCTACCTGTAAAAAGACATAGACCAAAAGAAAAAAAGTCAGAATTTTGTTTAGTGATTTTAACTTATTTTCTATGCCAAATGTATTTAAAACAACAGCTAACAGTTAGACAAGGCACATAAAACAGTCATCCATACATATGTGGTTCCTAGGGTAATGCCAGATCCGCGCTGTATTGAGGTATGCTTCTTCATCACAGAATCACAGAATCACAGAATGTTAGGGATTGGNCCCTTAATCATCTTAGTTGCCCTACGCTGGACTCTCTCCAGCAGTTCCCTGTCCTTCTTGAACTGAGGGGCCCAGAACTGGACACAATATTCCAGATGTGGTCTCACCAGGGCAGAGTAGAGGGGAAGGAGGACCTCTCTCGATCTACTAACCACCCCCCTTCTAATACACCCCAGGATGCCATTGGCCTTCTTGGCCGCATGAGCACAGTGCTGGCTCATGGATGCCATGGAAATAAATGTATCTGTTAAATACAAACTAAGGCTTTCTGTAGAGCATTTAGAATTAAATGCCTGTCTTTGGCTAATTGTGCGAATATCCATCCCTTTGCCAAAAGAGCAATTTACCAATTTCTCTATTCTAATTTCAAAAGTTTCTGAGAAACATAGTACTTGTTCCTTTCCTGCTCTGTGATTTTACTGTCCTCAAAAGGTGAAAGGATTTATTTTTGTAGTTAATTAATATATTTCCTTCCTTAAATCTTGACTAAATGACTAAGATCTTACACAGAAGCTTCTTGTTGCTTCCACTCATGGCAGTAAATTTTGTGTTATCCGAGTTGCTTGTGCTATCGAAGAGCCTCAGTTCAAAAGTAATGATGCATCCGTGGCAAACCTCTCATGCCACGAGCAGGAGGTTCAAAGGAAGTATAACATGGCACTTGGGCTCCTCTTCTCTTACACCTCTCATTAGCTAATTAGCCTCAAGCCCCTTCTCTTAGTTCCTTTCCTTGTCTCAGGAAAAGTCCCATGGGGACTGAGGAATTGGAGAAACAATAGCAGCGACTGGGTGTGCGTGGTTTTATTGAAAACTACATTTGTCAGGGCCAGCATCTTTCCCAGGTGACCCATTTTGCTTGATATGCATCTATTTCATGTGCATTCTAGTGCACTGGGTCTTGCAGAATTTGAAGAAAAAAAACCCAAACCCAACCAAATTAAGAAGTCTGAACGATGTGGTAGCAGGTTATTATAGAGGTGGGCTTCCACACCTTTCCTTGGCAACCTGTTTCTGCATATATAGTCCAAAACTACACTGACCTTTTAATCTCGCCAATTCTAAATTAATTTCAAATTCAAGTTGTCCACTGAAAAGGTACAAAGGTCACCTTTAAATAGCTGCTCTGCTACATTGCCCTTTACTCCATGGTCCACATCCTTTGGCTTCCTCCCATTAATTCCGCTTCTCGAACAGCCCTCCTTTCTGCTGATTGTGTCCTCATACATATTATTTCTCTCCCACATGCATTTTTTGAAGCTGCATCTCATTTTGTGATTTCCTGCCTAAGGTTTCTAATCTCTCTATCTTCCCTGATTTATGCAGTGCCTCCTAATTTGGATCATCTGTAGTTTTAATTAACATGTACTTTTTTCCTGTCTTTTGGCTAATGAATGAAGATGTTTAAAGAAGACCGGACTCAAGTCTACTCCCTGATGTTCCCCCACTAGAAAACTCATGCGATTCAACGCATTTTCGTTTATTACCTCATTTTGCTAATGGCCCTGTGGATGATTTTTAATCAAAATCACAGGGTCCTTATCTAAGCCAATCTGAATTAATTTTGTGAGTCTCCTCTCTCGCTGGTGTTCACTTGAATGAGAGAGAAAACAAAGGCAGAAGAGGCCATCACTCAGCAGAATGTTTTTCTGGGAGATCTGGAAATGAGGAGTTGAGAATAAATTGTTCATTCTCTACTCTTAGGATCCTGGTACACTTGTGGTCCCCCACCACTATAATATCTATACTTCGCCTAATTTTTAATATATGTATTTTTAAACTACTTGGCAAGGTAGTGAAGTGATATTACTCCCAGTTTTGTGAATAAGGTCCAGCACAGAGAGAATAAAGAGGGGAGTCAGCTCTGTTCCTTTAGCAGTCATGGTTATGAATTGAGTGGTTACCACTGCTTTTGCATTTACACCTCTCTTCTGGAAATTACTGTGCCGTGCCTACCTATGTATCTCTGGGATAGCTGATCAAACGCACCATCAAAGTGATTTAATCTCTTATTTAAAAAAAATAAAATATCTATGTTTATATGCCAGTATGTACATATCTATATCATGACCTGAATGCCATTTTGAAAGACTGAGCCCAACAAGATGTAAAGCAATGCCAGAAAAAAAGTGAGCATCAGGTACCCAAAGCATTTAAAGGCTTAATCCAGACCACAGGATACAGAACAAGACAAACAGTGATATCTGTTGGATGTTGTTCAGAAAATAGTTTGGTCGCTTCTTTCTCACTCAACTGACTGTTCAGATATTTCTGAAGACCTGGACCAAAGCGCATCCTTTGATATTACATAGGAAGTCTGTACTGGGCTTGAACACGGTTTAAAATGTGTTCTCTACCTCAAGACTTCTCTCCTTTTCTATCGAGGGGATAGTGATGTAATGTGATGGGCATTTAAGTTCCAGTCACTGCTCTGTGACTGTGCTTTCTTATTCCCCAAAATGTAGGGTGTTACCCTGTCCACGTGCACAACTACTTCCACTGTAACCTCCTAATAAACAGTTTTAATGTGGCAGTTACTGTGCTTTCAGATGAAAAGAGAAACCACCTTTCTGCTACAGAGAAAAAAGCATTTGTAGTAGGGACTTACTTTATGTAGGTTATTTACTTCCTGAAATATTAATTGATGTTTCTGAATCAGCTCTGAAATATTTTCAGAAACTTCAGTTTTATGCGTTTTTTAATTAAAGCCAGCAAGATGTAAAAAAACACAAAAAACCAAAAAAACCCCAACAACATCAACAACAAAAAACAAACCAAAACCACCACAATTATCCCAATTATCCCCTTTTTCCCCAACTCCCCTCACTAATCAAAAAACCCCACCAAAAAAAAAAAAAAAAAAAAAAAAAGAAAAAAAAAAAAAAAAAAAAAAAAAAAAAAAAAAAAAAAAAAAAAAAAGAGGAAGGAAAGAAAAAGAAGGAAAAGGAAAAAAGACCAAATACTTCCAAGAGCATCAGCAGTCACAGATAAACTAATCATGAGTTAAGAAATGTTCTAAGGGAGCACAGAGGGAGGTAAAAACATGAAGAAGACAATTTGTAGGAGAAAAATGTATAAATGCTCATTATATTTTTTAAACAGATGTCAAAATTAATATGTGTTTTTGCTTCTACCTTTCTTATTAATAAATGTAGTGCAAAAAGACGTGTAGGACAAAATGTTTGCCACCAATATTCTTCTTATATTAGGAAATAATTGCACAGTTTTTGCACTCTAAACTTTTAAACACGGCCTAGTTGGAAATGAATTGCTAAAAATAAGCATAAGAAATTTAATCTAAGTCCATCGTCAGTGCAATTTATACCATACACAACTTCAATGAAGTGTAATTAGCGGTGCATTGCAATAATTTATTATTGGTTTAAAAAGCCTGAACAACCAGGACCTTACAGGAAAATGGGAAGCTATGTGCCAGACATATTATTCTGGTTTATATTAATTCAGTTATTTTACCTTTGGTGCACATTCATCTACCCATGCAATGCAAATGCTCCATTGAGAAGTATGCTGAATATTGAACATTTGGCTCAATATGAAATATGAACTCGGAGGCATAGCTGCAATAATACTTCCATTTGCATTATTATGATTAACATTCCTCTGAATAGGAAGCATCCAGCAATATTAATTGCAGAAATAGTGAGATTCTAATTGTCATAAATCACTGTGCAGTGTAAAGCAAGCTCTCCGAAAATCTTATAGAAAAACTCTTTTTGTGTGTGTTTTTTGGAGTTAATTTCAACCTCGTTTTCACCAGGCCTTCCCATTTGTGTCTGTTGACAAGACAGTAATTATGCTTTTCTCTTGATTAACACATTCTTTTCAGTAAGGTCCCAAATAGTTTTCACATGAAAGGCTGAATTCAACAGAGCATGTTTTCTTCTCATTAAAGACTTAGCATTCACCCATAGTTAGTTTATCACACAGATACTTCCTCTCCCATAGGAAGAAGGGTGGTCTTGAAGCTGATGCTCTTGATTTGGTCAGAAGTTTTTTCCACAGCAGTTGAAATGAATGCCTTTTCAAATATGATGATTATTGAATTCATTTAACGCATGAAGATAAAGAGGAAAATTATATACAGTTTCTCTACTAAAACACAGATCCAAGGGAGATTTCACCTTACTTAAAACAATATAATATCTAAATCTATTCAAACTTATCAAATTTTTATCGTTATATTTGAATCTTTGTATCAAATCAACATTTCCCCCTTCACTTCCATTTCTTTCCTCAACCCTGCTAGCAAAATTAGCAATATTAATCGGTTAATGAAAGTGAGCAACCTTGACATTTGGTGTACCAGCTTTCATTCATAACAGGCATGCGACACAATGATTTATTTTGATGTATTACATTCTACCCTAAAGAGCATCCAAAAATAAAAATGCGGTCTTTATCAGTGTTGTGAAAACAAGACATCTGCACCAGGGACCACACACATGGAAAGGACAATTTCTTGCCACCTGTGCTGTTTAATTCAGGCTTTTGATGGTTGGTTTGTTTTGGGGGTTTGCTTGCTTGGGAGCTTTTCAGATATGATATTTTCAAATATGCAAAAAGGAATTGAGGGGTGTAAGCAGTGTTCAGCTCTGGCAATAGCAGAGCTTTTCCTGGCCAGCCTGCTGCTTGGGTTCGTCCTTGGTTAACTCACAGTAGGTGTGATGTCCCAGAATTACTGTGGTACCAATTGAATTCCTAATGACAGTGTCCACTTTGCAAGAAAACAACTCCCCCTGAGATGGGAGTAATTAGTGCCATCCTCAACAGCACAAGAAATGGCCATAGGTGGCCTGGTTGCCGCTGGGAGGCTGAGGGAAGGAGATAGATCATGGACGTGTCCTCACCAAGGATGTTCAGACTAACTCTGCATTTCTGGCCTGCAATACTTTGGTCCTCATCTCTGGGCGTGATCCGAGGATCCTGCAAAGCAGTTAGACACGTTGTGTAGTCCACTCCATCTCCAGATAATGCTTTTAGCTGGCATTTACCATTAAACATATGTTTGAGTCTCGCTGGAGTCAGCAGAGCTTCAGTATGTGCCCAAAGTTAAGTGTTCCCTCAGAACGCCGTAGCTGAACGGGGACAGAGTGACGAATTTGAGCCACCTGCTCATGACCAGGATGAAATAAATACAAACACACATCAACTGGTCACTGCTGTTTCTGATTTCCTCCGTGCTGCACATTTCTCTCTGTCTCTTTTTCCATTTTCGCCCTCTGCAGCAAAGGATGACTGGGAGTTTGCTGTCTGACACAGCAGCTGAGCGGAGTGAGGCTGGAAGTGGAGGCAACGGGTACAGAAATGAGCTGAAAAACATCCTCCCAAATGAAGCCCTGCTCGCAGAACAACCTCTCATTATTTTGTTCCCCCATGGAGAATGGAAAGGCACGGCAGATGTGTCTGCAGATCATAGGTATGTTCCGAAAGGCAGCAAATGAAAGCAGAAGAGAGTCTTTTGGGGTTCAGCAGTCGAAAGATGTCTTTCTGTAAGGCAGCGTATTCCTTTGCAATGATTGAAGCCCAATCACCACCATAACCTTCTCATTCTCTACAGCTACCTGAAAGGAGGTTGTAGGGAGGTGGGAGTCAGTCTCTTCTCCCAAGTAACAAGCTACAGGATGAGAGGAAATGGCCTCAGATTGCACCAGGGAAGGTTTAGATTGGATATTGAGAAAAAATTCTTCATGGAAAGTGTTGTCAGACATTGGAACAGGCTGCCCAGGGCAGTGGTGGAGTCACCATCCCTGGAGGGGTTTAAAAGGCGTGTAGATGTGGTGCTTAGGGCCATGGGTTAGTGGCGGACTTGGCAGTGTTAGCTTTACAGTTGGACTTGATGATCTTAAAGGACTTTTCCAACCTAAACGATTCTATGATTCTATGACTCTATAAACACACTCCAGACTTGCCCACCCTCTCTTTTCACACCAAATTGTCACCCCATGTAGAAATATTTATTGGCTTTGGCCTAATGTTTCATTGCCATATGCTGACAGATTGTCATCAGATAAAAACAAATTATTATAACTATCACAATGATCAGCCAACCAACCAGCTCTTTGCAGGAAACACATAGGGAAGGCAGCACTTAGAAATCTAGCAAGAGGTGCTTCATAACCAAACCATAGAAGGTTATAAGATTTGCCCAGAGGGACCATCATACCCGGACACTGGTTTGGTTGGGAAAGAGTTAAGGCTTGTTATACATCCCTCTTTCGGATAAAAGGGAAACAAGGGGGGACCATTAGAGGGAGGACAGAGAGCACATGCTGAGCCATCCTTGGGGAGGAGCTGCTGACAAGTTGAGCCTGGAGAGCTGCTCTTTCCTAAAGCACCTCTTCTTTTTAGCCCACACATCAAGTCAATTTTGAACCTCGTCAGCTGGGATGGCTCCCAGCAGAGTGAGTGTTTTGCACATCCCAATCTGTTCCAATTGTGTACAGGGGCCATTTCACAGTATTTTATCTCTGCTGTTTGTTTTCTTGGTTTTTGTTCTTTTTTTTTTAAGAAGGTTGAGGCTGGATTTTAAGTAGTTGGATGACTACATTTATAGAACAGGCTGGAAAAGTCTGCACACTAGAGGCTTCTCAGAATTAAGATGATTTTCTCAGTGTGTAACAATTTCCTGTAAAAAATTCTGTTCATATGAAATGGTGACAGAAGTAAAATATGTGGAATATGTGCTGTTGAGTTTTGGTAGAATTACATTTTAGTGTTCATCAAGAAATTACTGTTCTGTGCTTTTTGTGTACCAACCGCTTCTGCCTCACTTGTTGCCAGATCACCAGATAGGCTTTGTGCAAAAAGCTGGTTTTCATGTTTTACTTTGAATCGTGCCATATCTAAGTTTCACTTGCTTGTGTATGCATTGGTCGTTACAGATTTATCTCAGTTAACTTTAGACATCTACATATTGGATGTTAAAGAGCTATCGAGCTAGACTCACTTAGATGTCTAGTTTTCAGTTGCGTAAGTTAACAGTCAACGAGCCTCACCCCCAGCTGTTTTCTCACTGCAAATGAGTACCTACACCTTCAACCAATAATTGTCATGTTGCCTTGACAAAGGATAAGCAGCATTTCAGTAATGACACTGCTCAAAAACATTGCAGTTGTCCACAATAAAAAGTCCAGTAAATAACCTATTTTATCAAGCCAGGTAAACTTTCATTGGTCTGAAGTGTAGTGAAGTTAATCGTGTTGCTTCTGCTGTGGGAATTTGATGCATTGATTTTAGATTTCAGGTGGGCTAAGTAATTGTACCAAAATGCAACTGCCTCCCTCTCGCAGTGAAGTTGGTCCTGTATTTGCAGAGCTTAAAATTAAAATTAACATACCCATCTGATCAAGGCTTGTGAGGCAGTTTAGAAAGCCAGCTTTCTGGCACATGTGAAACCTTTCTTCAGAGCTTACCGCAAAATTTGATTTGAAATGCTCATAATCCTTATTGCTAAATTCAAAGCACTAAAATATGCCTTTTGTGCAATGGCATCTCCAAAATAAATATTTTCCTGGACTACTGTGAAAAAAAAAAAAAAATTATTTGGCTTCAGGATCATTTTTTCAGCTACTCCTTCTTCTGTGGAAAAAATATTTTTTTTTCTGTTGGGTTTATTTCATGACTGAAAATGCTCCTCCTGGCCTATTTGAACTGCATATTAAAAATGTCCTTGTAGAAGAAGGAATTCCTCTATTGCCTAAAAAAGTATCACAGTATGTTTCCCAGTTCACAATAGATGTTTCTATAATTGTTGCTCAATTGTTGTCCTGTAACAGCTTCAGGTCTTTCAGCACAGACTTGACCAACAATAAAACATAATCTCACCATCAATACACTTTTCGTTAAAGCTGTTAAATGGAAGCAACAATCTTGCTCTTTATCCGGTGCTGATCTATAATCCCAAACCCTTCAAATGCTTTGCAGTGAAGGGTAATTGCTGCCCCTATTTTTTTTGCCAGTTGGTAGGTAAGCTGACATTGAGAAGTTTACAGGAGCACAACTATTGAGCTCAAGGATGGAAAACTTGACCGTAGTAAAGTCTGGCAATTGTGGACCAAGCCATGTGGAACCCACGTTTCTCATAGACTATAAACACTCCTACAAATCACCTTATACATGCTACCTGGTAATTTTGTAGGTTATTTGTACATCTGAACTTTGACATACTCTGGCTTGAAAATCCTTGATTTGAGGAAAATTGCAACTTCATTGCAATGTTTTATCCCACTTGCCACTGACAACACATTTTCCACAAAAACTTCACTGAAACATTTCTGTTTGTAAATATCTTAAGAGTAGAATGAGCATAAAAAATGGCAGACACCAATGATTAACAATGTGTACAAAGCAAAAGCTCCCAGAATAACCATCATAACAAATTAATGGTACATGAAATGGATATTAAATAATATTTTAACATACTTTTAAAAGCTGCTTTCTCAGAAATTAAAACATTATGTAACTACTGGAGTGGACCAACAGGTAGATTGCATTAGATAGCTCTGCATTGCTTGGGGGCACATTGTGCCCAAAATGTGTTGCTGAATCCGTTCCTTTATTTGTAGTTGATTTACTGGTTTAAATCAACTGCTCGTTGTATTAGTGAGACCAGCACCACACGAACAGAGGGCAATGACACTGTTCCTGAATCTCAGTACTCCTGGGTCGGGAGGATATTCTCCTCACTGTTGTCTCCTGTCTTCCAGGGGGTGTCACACTGCTGGGGAGGGTGTCGAGAAAGGGATGCACTCAAGGCAAAGCACCCCTGTGCTTCTGCCACAGTCTTTCTCCTCTAGCTCAACGCGATTGTAACCCAACACGTCACAGATCCAAAGAGGAATGGGCAGTGGTTCTCCTGGGACTAACCAAAGGTGCTTCTGACCCTGACAGACACCAACACCTACCTGAGGCGTCTCCTGGGTTGGCAGGTCTTACACAGTACTTGAGAATCACAGAATCACTCAGAATCAGAGGATTTGATTGGAAGTGACCTCAAAAGCTCATCCAGTCCAATCCCCCCACTGGAGCAGGAACACCCAGATGAGGTTACACAGGAAGGTGTCCAGGTGGGTTTTGAATGGCTGCAGAGAAGGAGACTCCACAGCCTCCCTGGGCAGCCTGGTCCAGCGTTCCGTTACCCTCACTGAGAAGAAGTTTCTTCTCAAATTTAAGTGGAACCTCTTGTGTTCCAGCTTGAACCCATTACCATTGGTTGTCACTGAGAAGAGCCTGGTTCCATCCTCATGACACTCACTCTTTCCATATTTATAAACATTAATGAGGTCACCCCTCAGTCTCCTCTTCTCCAAACTAAAGAGACCCAGCTCCCTCAGCCTTTCCTCATAAGGGAGATGCTCCACTCCATCATCTTAATCATCTTTGTTGCCAAGACATGCATCTTTCCAAACAAGCAAAGAGAGGCCAGGTGGGTTATCCTAGGACACCTTAAATGGTATAACATGCCCTCATTCAAACCTTTAATCCATCAGGGAATTCATAACTCTATTCTTTCTCTGCAGCCCACCACATGCTAAGTCTACCCCACCGCTGCATGCTTTGGAGCCTGTCCTGCTGGCCATCACACTGAGGCAAATGTAGGCATGCTGTGAAGCCCTCTCTGGAAACCATGCAAGAATTTACCTCCTGCATTGAGGTGGTGTATTCACATTTGAATGACTTTAACGAGGGTCCCCACTGCAAAGGAGCAATCAAGGACAGAGCTGTGGAGAGATTTTCATTTGTGGTGACAGGAGAGGTCTGTGGTCTCCAAATGCCCTCCTCTCCCTCCTTTGCCTGTCCTGGAAGGCCAGGATGAATAAATTAGATACTTCCAGAAAGTCCCAAGAATGAAGTGGTATAAAAAAAAGGTCAAAGCCTACCCTTTACTTATGTATCTGCACGTATACATACACATGTATCTACATATGTATATGTACATGTATATATACACACATAGTGAAACTCACTGTTATCAAAAGAACTACAAATACCAAGTGAGGGCTGAAAAGCTGGAGCTAGATTGACATATTGTACTGTACTGTAGTGACTCAGCACAGGAATATTTAATTTCCTCCTAGAAATGTCTCACCTTCTCAGCTGGAAGGACTGGGGTGGCTGAGCTGCCTTTGCTTTTTACCGAGTACATACAATGATGCTAAGGGCCATATTTCTATGAGGAAGGTGCTGTGCATCAGAATTGCAGCATTTTTCTTAATTTGCCTTAGAATAATAAAAAAAAGGCATTCAGGTATTAGCTACATAGAAGAACTCAAACCTCTCAATATTCACACCCAAATGCGAAAGTCCCATTCAGCTCCTGTCTCTGCCAGAAACAACTTGGGAAAAGCCCCATCACTAACTTCTGCTTCCGACTTTCCTTTTACTCAGTGTCTTAATAAAACAAGAAAACACCCTCTGTTGAGTGCTGGGACTGCAAGAAGGAATCTGTTTAATGAGATGCTGTAACAGCCTCTCCACCAGACTTGTCATAAGTATCTTTACAGGTGTGATTGTACCAGGAATAGTTCACCGGATTTTTATTTTTTTTTTAAGTACAACCAGCCTCATTATTCTCCACGCTCTGCCCAATTAACAATTTGTATAAAAATAACATTTCAGTTTTCGTAGAAAATTTGGGATTCTCTGGTGCCAGTAGCCCCCCTTCTTCAGGCTACACCCCAGGACAATACATTGTACAAATAGCATTAAGGTTTGACTTTGAGCTGCTCCTACTCCTTTCATTATTTAATACATCTCAAGGAGGGGCTTGAAGCAAATGCTATCATCTCGAGAAAACTGATGGAATCTTTCTCTGCACAATAGAAGCTGAATGAAAGCAGAGGATCCTCACGCGCCCTCTTTGCCCACAGTGCAGCCCTGCTCCCAGCAGCTCCATCTGATGCTGAGTCCCTCCGGACGATGCCTCGTACTGTAGATCAGCATTTTACCGCTTATCAGTACATCTCCATCATTCTCTCAATGGGAATGACGTTCCTTCAGACCTGTTTTTGTAAAGCAAACCTATATCCATAGGAGCAATTAGTCCCCCGCTGTGCGTTCAGACACGCCAGCTATACTGCAGCTGCTCTCTGTTGCCGGCACTAAATTTCCCTCAGTAGTGGATCAACGTGTTTAAACACTTTGATCTTCTTTATCTCAGCAACAAGATTTGAAAGCCTCCTGGATGAACAAGCTTTCTTTCGGTTGCAGCTCCATCTCATCCACCATTTCAATGCTGACCTGAAACTTTTGTGCTTTATTTACTGAAGAGGCGTCGTCTTTTGAAATGGCTTCTCACATCCTCTCAAAAAGACTTCAAACCCCACCCAACACCGAGCTTAAGTAACAGTACTTCAAACAGCAGATAAGAGGCACAAAAGGGACTCAGTCTTATACACAGCAATTCGAAATCATCTTAATCTCTGTCACGCACTTTCTGATTTTCGTTTTAATCTCCCACAGCACAGTGGGCACCAAACACAGCTGAGAACTTGCTATTTAAGCTGCCTTATTACTGTTATGCTTTCAAAGCTTAACTAATGTTTAGAGTATATGAACACACATATATAGAATATATGAGAACAAATAAATGGAAGTGAAGGTACGTGTACCTTACGTGCATGTTTTAATAATGTAAAAAAAAAAAAAGAAATTGTTTACAACGAGTGTGGTGAGAGCCTGGCCCAGGTTGCCCAGAGAGGTGGTGGATGCCCCATTGCTGGAGACATCCCAGGCCAGGCTGGATGGGGCTCTGAGCAACCTGATCTGGTGAAGATGTCCCTGCTCATGGCAGAGGTGACAATGGATGAGCTTTGAAGATCCCTTCCAACCCAAACTATTCTGTGAGTCTACTGCTCTACGATTCTACAGTTAAGTACATAACGGGAGACAAGAATTAGTGTCGCCCTCCTTTTTCTGACGGGTTGAAACTGACTCTGTTTTTTCACCTTTCCAGAGTCAGGAGTGAACTATTAGTGAAGTGAAACAACTTAGCAGGGAAAAGAATGGGGTGATTGTCAGGCTTATTCCTTGAACCACTGTTTAGTTCCTGATTTTCCTATCCTAAACAACTCTCTGCCCCTTTGCATGTCTTGGGGTTGGTACAGTTTTCAATGGAGAATCCAGCTATTATCTCATTAACGAAATTGCCAGTCTGAGCTTTGGACTGTAGATTGGTTTAACCCCAAACTGACCTAATTTACTCTTGTGTAAAATGTTACCTCCTGTAATAAAGGGAAGAGAGTTACACTGCTCATGAAACAGATGGAAGGAGATGAAGGAGCCCAGAGAGTTTAATTGATATTACACATTTCTGGATGTTAAGACCAAATTAACAGAGGGTTGCACTCATATCAAAATACTTGCTCGGAAACGCAGACGAGGCATTTTCCCTCACCCTAGTCTCTTGGTGGTGGCAGCGACACAGTTCTAGAATAAACAGCGTAATTAGCGACTTTTTCTTCACGACGGTTTGCTCCCTAGGCATGAGTTTAATACCACAGACAATCAGAAGAGTCGATGGAGAGACAGATAACTGAGTCAAAACTTCGCTGAAGATTATTTCTGCTGCGGTTTGAGTGATCCCACCCTGCACCGGCTGGTTTTATTACGCAGGTGGATGGAATGTGCTCTGCTCCATTTCCAAGGAAGCCACACAAGCCCAGCATAAATCAGTCAGCAAGTACCTTGAACCGCACATATTAGGAATGCAAGCGAGAGGAATTCCAAAATGAAGCATGTTTAGACAAAGAGGTGATTATGGCATGGAAAGAGAAAAGGAGTGCAAAAATTTCAGCTGGAATCGAGGAAGGAGCACAGTAGCTGAAGGAAGTGTAAGGTCTGATACTCTATTTATGCAGCCTCATAAATGAGGTGATTTTAATCTCCTGAATACGAAATAGCAATATCTGTTGGAAGTGATTAGCACAGACTGGTTCCCAAAGAGGATTTTGGAGACTGGTCTTCTAATATCCATGCAGTTCAGAGAACCAGATTCTGGTCTCATTTACAAAGGGTCTGCCCAGGTGTGTTTTTATGGACATTGGTGTAGTTACACAATGCAATGCACAATGGTGCCAAACGATACCAAGGTGTCTTGTGTTTGCACTGTAGAAAAAGAAGGGGAGAACAGAGTGTTTGGTATCACTGCATACTGCAATTTTGACCATAAAAATACATTCCCAGTGGGTCAGCACCTGTTTAGATAAATGCTTTACTTGAAATACACAATGCAGTAGAGCTCGTGCGTTTATCCATATGGCACTAACACGAACTGCCAGCTGTGGCCAGTCGTCCAATATGTTCTCTCTCTATCTATGACATATGAAACCATATGGAATCATCTATCCATTAGGAAGAGATCATTTTCAGACAGGAAGGTTTTTCTGACACAATTATTAGCTGTGGCATTCTTGACCAGGAACAGGCTGAAGTAGGCAGGAAACAAAAAGGGGCTTATGTTGTCTTAAAGGGTCACACGAAGAATTTTCTGTTTTTAAATCATCTTTCAAGCTGGTCCTGTTTTTTAAGAAAAAATAAAAAGGAGCGCCTTTTATCTCTTAGTCTAATGTCATTCTGCTGCATGGGTTGCATTTCTCTCCACCCATTTCTGCGATGAGTGATCATGGCTCATGAGGCTACTGCTTTCCCCTGAGTTTGGGTTTGATTAGGGCCAGCAGACAGGTACGTGACTTGCTAGAAACAATCTGTTTTAGGAGCAACTGCTGCAGACCCTATTCGCAAACAAGTGGTCCCAGAACTGGGACTGAACCGTATTTCCTTCTTAAGTGACCTTCTCTTCTCACATGCTGCGGGTTTTGCTCTGAACCAAAGCTAAACGCTATATCAGCATAAAATCAAAGGAAAACAGTGACAAAACAGAGTCACTGGCTGAATTCAATAATATTTTTATTGAGACAGAAAATCTTATTAAGGCAGTTTGCCTGCTCTCAATCTGAAATAACTCAATTACTCTTGATTTGCACCAATGCAAATGCGATGAGAATCTGCCCCCAGAACACTTGCTAGCTATGCTCATTGACATGATCAGAAGTACAGCGTTCCCTATAATCAGCCCTGGTTTACCTCTAATGGATATAAGCAGAGACAAGAGCCTCAGGCATTTCAGGCTCAGTAGTGAATAGCTGATCCCTGCCTGCCTGTAGAGTACGCAGATAATGCACAGAGAATCTGAGAAGCTTATTTTGGAAATTATGTTGTCCTCAAATGAGTCTGAAATCCGGAAATATTTCTTAGCAGTAGCACTCAGAGATACCGGACCTCTCCCCCCAAGTGCATCGTACCTCACCTAATCCAGCAGAAAAACTTCTGTGTTTAATCAGTGTGAGACGAAAATCAGCTCTGACCTGTGGTACACTACAGACTATCCAAGGAAGAAAAAGATAGCATAATTACTGCTAATATTAAAAATAAATTAGAAGTAAGGTGCTCTTTGATCTAGAACCCTGGTACTTGATTTGGGCTGTTATATTCTAGATAGAACAGCCAGTAGACAGCAGTTCAAAACTCAGTTGTGCAAAACGCAGACTCAATAGATGACATCAAACACAGGTGAAAATTTGTAAAGGGATCATTTACTGTTTTCTGTTTAACAGAGCAATGATCCATCTCCAGCCTTTCTCTTCCCCTTCCCTTTTTATAGGAGCTGCTCACCACTGGAAGGATCTGGACCTGGGTAACAAGTTTTATGCTGTCCTGTTTACAATGTCATATCATGTACTCTGGAAAAGACAGAACGACAACTGCTTGTGGTCCCACCACAGCCCACAGTTAAAGCATCAAACAGAAATCCAGAAAAAAAGAGGGTTTTTGTGTGTGTGTGTTTTTCGGTTGTTTGGTTTTTGGTTTTTTTTTTTTTTGTATTTTTTTAAAGTAATCTTTAGCAATAGTATCTGGGTCTCTGCAGATGTCCAGTTGTTTGTGTGTGTTTTCCATGCCCAGATAATGGTATTCACACAGTATTTCCTTTGTTGTCAGCTGTGCCGCTTTCTGTAGCCATAGACCTGAAACCACTAACCAAGGACCTTCACAAGTAGATGGGGAGTTGAACCATAGCAGGGCAAGTGGATATTTCAGACAAATTTTTCCTGGTTAGGTGGCCATATGCAGAAGGTGACCACGACAGACACAGTAAGCAAGAATTCATATAATACACTTCAGGATATTTTAGGCATCTAATTACATGCAACACAGAACACCTGAAGTGGGGAACTTAAATCTTCTGCCTAGTTAATGGAGACATTTCCAGATAAACTAACATTTAAAAGTAACATTTAACTAACATTTAAAATCAAATGGCGTGAATGCACCAGTAATTGTCCACTTTGCTGACAAAATCAACAAGGAGGTAATAAGAGTCAGTCTTGCCTAGGGACAGAGCACTAAATGGGAAGCAGGATACATGGATTTCTTTCTCATCCATATCGAATTACTTCCATATGTTAATTTTTCCGGGGACTTTAGCCGAGTTTCCCAGTCCTACCCTACTGGCACTCCATCCAATAAAGGATGCTGTCGCCTATCTACTAGTCACAAGTAATTGTTCCTGCACTTCTCTCTTTTTTCCATGACCAGGGACAGTTTTATGATTAATCTGATGCTCAGATGTTTCTAAACAAGTTTTACTGTGCAGAACTGGCATATTGGCAGCTCAGGATGTTTCTAGTACTCCAGCAGTTCAGCCTAAAGATTATTTACCCAGCTCCTTTTTCAGTTAGTTTTTTATTTTTATGACATTGTGACAATCATTCTCCCATTGATTATTTGCCTTTCTCTGGTCCTGTAACTGCTTATACTTCAGCAGCATGTCTTTGTCATGCATACCTGATGTATTTTGAAACACCACATGCAGCTATCTCACCACCCAAGTAATTTAGCTCAATGCCATGCCATACCATGCATTGATAGCTCAACCCATCGCTTTTTCAGCTTTAAATTCATAGCAGATATTTCCTAACTCTTATTTGTCATCCACTGCCAGGTACCAAGTCAACATATCACTCTGCTTCGGACTACAATCCAGATCAGATAACTTCTTAAATCCACAGAGTTTATGGATTAGGACTACAGAGATCATAATCAATCAGAGAGCAATAAAACAAGCTCATCCATATGCCTCAATAGATCCATATGTACAGCCAGCTTGTTTAAAACATACAGATCCATAAAGATATTTCACATAGCCCCCAAAATTTTATAAATCACTGTTTGCTCCTTTCGTAACTGTATTTGAACGAAACATCCCAGAAATTCAGCAAAACTCAAAGGTCGTTGTTCCAGCCTGGCATTTTTGCTGGGAATTGACAGAATTATTCACTTTGTTCAGTCTTTCCCTATGCTTCTACATTTAACACAAACAAGTGCTATGCCATTGGTGCTAACCAAAGAGGTAATATCCAGAGAATGAGGTTAACAGTAATGGAACTTCTCTCAAGCATAAAACACTGTGGATATACGAAGCACTAATAATGCCCAGATGATGCACGGATCAGGCTACCAGTCCTGAGTCAGGAATCTGTTCTATTAAAAAGTAGCCAGCCCAGTTGCAAGGAGCAGCAAGCTCCAGAGCTGTCCATCAGCCAATTGCATTAAAATCCTGGAGAAAAAAATCAAGAGAAGTAGATTGCTTTATTATTTGTCACACCAAGCCTTGAAGAGAATTCTGCAGGAGCGTTTATTCTCACACTTTCTTGAGTACCTCTTGTCACAAGTTGAAGTCAACTTGCTGAATGTGGCAGAAACTATATCAAACTCTAACAGGGCCTGAATTCCTTCTTATTTCTACTTTAGTTAGTGATAGGGAAGAGGATGTCCAAGACACTCTTCAAGATGGATCAGGCTATAAGTGGCTTTCCAATCTGCAAAACTAAGATGCCAGCCAGCTACTTTTTGAGAAGCCCCTGGCACATTAACTCATGAGAGCTGAAGATAACAAACCAGACCTATAGACAAGTGAGGCCCAATTAGCATTACCCTGACTTTTAATTAACTTCAGTAGAGCTGTATTACCACCGATGTAGAATTAGAGTGAAGACTAGTTTGTCTCCTCCTGTAACAGGCAAATGCCAGCCCAGATTCTGGGTGAGCGTCACCATTCAACAGATTTATGACTCATTTATGCCTCTGATTGCTTTCCCACTGGTTGCCTACAGAGTTGTGATGCCTTCTGGGGCAGGGTCTGTCTTACACGCTTTACTTGTGGACTGATGTTGCCTGAAACTTTAGCAGCATTAAACTGCTGCAGCTGCATTCAAATGTAAAGAACTCAAACAGCAGGAAAATGTTTACACCTGCATCCTGCCTTTCTTGTGTGGGAAGAGGAATAAGCTGCAGAAGTACAACGCAGGTCTGCTGTGATGCAGTACTATGCCTTGTAACACGTATTTGTTTTAGTAGGACATTTTTATTCCCGGCTGACATAGTTATTTTGTTAAAAACTTGCAGTGCTGACCGCTGAAGCAGGATCTCTCACAATGCTGCTGCTGTCTTGACTGGTGCCTGTGGATGTTACCATAATGCAAATAAGGAATAATAAAAAGTAATAATTGGACATGAGCTGCATGCGCTGTGCTGTCACGGGTAGGCGACACAAATTAGTTGCAGAAATTTTTCCTATTCCTCTGTATTCTGCTCTAGGTGACAAGCTCTTTGTTAACTTTTCCTTCACTGTTAGCAATGAAAATGTGCATATGCGGCAGCTGGTAACTCAAGCTTCCCACGGGGACAGTTAATTCTCTGCTCCTTGGTCCTGCGCTTAGTTCCCTCAGTCACTTTCCCCCCACGGATCCAGTAACAGAGCAGGAGAAGACATGCCGGAAAGAGAATGAGAGCAATAATTAACCACAAGGAATGGAGAAACCGTTCTGGTTAGAAAGAGCAAGAAACAATGGCATGTCAAACAGCGAAACATCAGTGCTTAATGGTCTAAACAAGTAACATGAAAGCCTTGTTCTTTCTTGTCCAGTGACACGTGAGTCTCCCTTCTCACAGAAATATCTCTCTCTTAAAGGATAACATTAAACAATCCAATCTTTAATAAGCCACTGGAAACCTAGAGGCACAATACAGACCCCCTTTGTTTATCACAGACCTTATATGCTCAGGGGTCTTCAGATGAATGAGGTGCCAGACAGCAGCTTGGGAAGGCTGGGGGGGTATCAACTCAACACCCTCCATCAGTTTCACAAAACCATCACTGCACACGCTCAGACTCCAGCCTGTCTTTCCCACAGTGACTGAGGGTAAAGAGGAAATTAATCCAAAACTATTAAAAAATCTGAAACAATTTTGCCTCTCTCTGAAAGTCAGATTTTATGTAATGTACCTACTACGGGATTGATATGCAGAGAAAAAAAAAAAAGTCTTTGCTTCAATGGGTTCAACAGTAAAACTCGAAAAGAATCACACACTTTCCTAAGCAGGGGCACATTTGAGTCCTGTTTGAGATCTCCTGAGGTATCCCACAGCTTCTCGCTCATCTCACGCACATCTTTTGGAATAGCTTGTGGCATCTCATACAGCAGTGAATGCCTGCGCCTAGGTACCCGGGTTGCTCTTCAGTCTATGCTGGGCTACAATTTCACCCTAAGGCTAGTTTGTGATGAGATAGCAGAGTTTGCAGAAAAGTTCCTTTTCTTGCTTGGATCGCAATAGCAGTCAGTCCTTGGAGAACAAAACACTGCAGGGGCAGGATGAAAATGAGTGACCAGTGTAGAGCTCATTTACCCCTCTGACTGGCAGCATGGGGAGCAAATCAGGCATTTTAACCCACAGCAAGTGTTAGAAGAAAAAAACTTAGGTCTGGATGTCAGGGGTTTAAGATTTTTCTTATTGGTATGCTGAAGGTTCAAAACTGTAAACTCCTAAACAGGGATTTGCCTAATGCCTTGTAGAAAGCACACTGAGTTCTGCTCTGATACCAGTTCTACACCTGCATGACAGCTTTAGCTTCCACATTTGCACCACTGGGGCACCAGCTCTACATTAATTTCATTGCAAGCATTAGATCTAGCTGCAGAGAGGCAGTTTCAAGACTCGAAACTTTTGAAGGTCCACCCAAATCCTTGATTAAGACGAGGAAACCCCAAGCTACCTGTTTAATGTTTCTCTTTCAACAGCAAACTGACACAGGGTGAAAAAACGAGGCTTCTGTGCTCTGCATGAGGGCTGGACTGGGAGGTTCTGCTCAGGGCTTTCTTCACATCCAGCTCCAAGTATGACCACCTGGGAGTCTCTTGACTCGTAGGCTTGGTCAGACTCGTGGCAACTTCCCAAGAACTCCTATGCTTGTTCTAAGAAAAGAGATCCAGTGCTATCTTTAAAACTGAAGCAACCCAGAGCTCTGTCCCATTAGCTCCACAGGACAGATAAGTTCGAAAGCGCTTTGGCAGGGAACACGTATCTGACACCCTTCCCTTCCGTGATGCCTCTCCAAGTAGAGTCCTGAGCTAAACCGCGGTCTTTGATAGGACACTGGGTAGAACAAAGGGGATTTGGGAAGTCATCTGGCAAAAAAAGGCTTGGTTGACAACACACGTTATGCCCTGAAAACTCCTTTAAGCTTACACATCATCAAGCTAGATTATTCCATATGTGAAGGGTAACCTAAAAAAAGTGGTAAAACATGCACAAATAAGTAAGTGAATCCTTGTACCAAGTGCAACCCCTCTCCAAGAGGTGCTACAGAGAATTAAATGCATGTGGGCTGGTTGAAAATCCCTCATTTGCAGCAGGACAAGAGTGTATAACAGCCTCCTTTGCTCTTCCTCACTCCTCACACTTGCAGAATAAAGACTCCCAAAACCTTTAAAGCTGCCAGCAGGGTGTTTACACCTTGCTACAAAGAGCAGCGAGCAGCAGGGTTTTGATCATGAAAACCCTTCTTCAGGGTGAAATAATCACATGAAGGGAGACAGAGAAAACAGATTGACTGTAGATGTGATAGAAAAAGATACTATGATTTTTCTTGTACTTATGGAGTTAATTTATGAGAATTTAGAAAACTGTCAAGCCTCCAAGAAAATCCCCAGTGTAGGATGAGGTCACACACAACCAGTTTGCCCATCCTTGTATTTTTCCTCATCTGACAGACCCCTTAGCTGGATTTGCCAGGCAGACGGATCTGGGCATTTTTTGGAAGGAGGCATCATGGATAGAGAACGGTTACGGCCACAGATGCCCCACATTTGCGGTGCTTCTCTAAACCTCCATATGCACACAAACAAGAGACGCTGCTGCGCCTCTCTCTTCATGTTAAGAAAGATAAAATCAGGTCACTTAAGACAGGGAGAAGAAAGAATGAAACAAAAACAGCTCAGAAACCGCCACTAAGGGAACACCCTGTACATGTACGAGTAAAGTGCAGGGGAAGTCAGATTCCTGCAGACTCCATTTCTTGCACCCATTCCCTCTGTTGCCATGAGAATATATATAGATTTTTTTTTTCCCCTTCCTTTGTTTCCCCGCCTACAGAATGGGGACAGTACTTGCATAATCACTTTTCAAAGTGCATAGGAGGATTAGCTGGCTATTACTTGTCATATAAAGAGAGCTATGAAAGTGCAAAGGAGTATTATTAATAAATAGCTCGTTACCCTGTTAAATTTTTGGCTTCAGTTCCTCCCATGAAAGTGAATCATATTTGATTTTTCTGCCATCCCCCTGAGAAGTGCAGACCCCTTAACCAGCTTGTCCCTCACGGGCTGTCTTTACCTAAAATGACTTACACACAGCACCCGCTTTTATACGATGTGCTTCTCTTGGTAAGTCATGCACGGCCAGTCACAGTGAGCAGCACATTAAACAATAACAGATTGATTTGTATTTTAATAATCTGACCTTGTTTGAGCTGGACGGGCAATGCTGTTTTACATCCCATCATGCCGCACACACGACAAGTTACGGATCCTTGTTACCCTGCTGTGAATATTGAGTGGTTCCTGTGAAGGCTTCAGACTTCTACCACAGAAATGGAGATCAAAATAACTTCAAATACTTCAGGGTATTTAAATAACTTGGAAGTGGCTGCAGCCTTGCTCTTCAGGCTTTAACCTGCACAAGTTTGAGAGATCTTGTGCCCTTTGCAATTAGGGGCTGGGGCAAATTTATTTTCCAGCATACCCAAAGCCTATTTTATTTGTTCTAATCAGATTGACCTGGATTCAGTTGCTTCCTCCAAGCAAAATTCACTGTACTGCTCAAGAAACAACAATAACAAAAACCCCTTCACTATATCTGCCAGATGCAGTGACCCTCAGCTAGAAAAAATAAAAAAAAAAGGATTTTCATCAGCATATTCTTCTATTTCTTCAGCTGATTTGCTTTTGTCTCCTAAAAGCCTGTGGGACACAAAGAAAACACTAACTTTCCTCCCCACTACGATGCTCAGTGATAACATTAGCTGACCGACTTCAGCACTGCGATGAGTTACGCTGTTACATGACTGAAGGCAAATTGACTTTCCTGTCTTTTCACAATGCAAGACTCAATGCATATGAAAAAGCTTTTCTTTTTTTATCATTATGGTGGCTTACCACTTACCAAAGAGAGCTTTCTAGGGAGAGGGAAACTGCCATATGACCAGGGTAAAGATGATAAATAGTAATTTAGATAGACCGTTTATTTTGCACATTACACAAGAGAATGACTATAGCAGGTCTGGATTAACAGTAGAGCGTTACTCAACACTGTTTTCCCATCTTTGGCCAACTCTCAGACCATGACAGGTGTGACAGATGTGGCACCTGGGCTGTGTTGCAGAAGTGCAAAACAACAGCCTCAGGAAGCAGCTGGGAAAATAGCAAAGGATTCAGTCTAACCCTGATCCAGATCTTTCCACGGGATTTTCCTAGAGGTAGCCCAACTGCTTGCACAAGAACAGATTTATAGCACAACCTCTACTCCTATTTTCTGAATCCATCTCCATGCCAGGACATACTTTGTTCATAGCAGAATACACTTCTCTGCCCTCTTTCCTTCCCCAGATGTTTAAGTCACTGCACCAGTTGACTGGATCTACTCCTATTCCAGAAGTGACTCAAAGTCCTCTTCACCTTTCTATCATTCCTGAGTTGAAGCCTCACTCACCTTCCTTCATCAGGCTGTGGCAAGTGATCATCTTCCTCCCTCTCTTGTGCATGAGGGATATAGAAACAGAAATAACTCTCTGTTTTTGAGCCCTTGTGAACACACACAGGTCTCAGTAGCTGCTCATGGGCACGTGCGGCATTGATGCCTCCTCTACTTTTCTGTAACATTGCCCAGGTAGGTTGAGTTTCCCCCTTGTCTTGTACTGCTAGGAAGGAAGCAACAACCTAAGCTTGTCTCGTCATCATATCTTATTGGGCTTGGAAGTAAATAGTTGCGAATGTGCTTCTTTGAGAAAATAAAGATGCAGTTGGATAGACCCGTCTCTTCCCCCTTGAAGTCTTGAGAGATCCTTGAGAGATGAAGAGGAAGACTGGGATGAAAGGCAACTGACTTTGGCCTCATTTTATAGAAGCTTCGTCATTCAGTCATAAAATATTCCGATTATTAATTACAGGGTTTGTTTGGAGTTGCATGTGTCTTCCAGGGCTAAGGAAGGGGTGGTCTCCATCCACCACTTACTTGCAAACAGAGGGTCCACTGCATGCTGACATTTATTTAGACAAAATGGGAGGGAAAACAAGGCCATCAGTTGGTTAAATTCATTATCAATCCATTGCTAATATTCTTAATTGACAATAATGACTTTTTTTTTTTTTTTTCTGCATCAGAAGGCACCAACAGAGTGTTATAGTGAGAACAGGAGAGCAACATTTCCCAGATCAAGGTAGATGGGCACATATTTTGAATACCAAGCTGGGGAAAAAGGATGATACCTTCACAAGCTGGGAACTCTAACAATCAGGGTGGGGTTTCCGACCATTGCACTATAAGCTATATGCACGTCATGTATTATGGTAAACTCTGTCACTAGGGACTCACTAACTGGACATTTAAGAGCAGGCAGAAAAATAAAATACCTCCACATTGTAGACAGTTTACATGCATGCATTCAGTTCTGTTATGCCTACACTTTCTCCATGATTCCTGTTGCACGGCCCATTGATAGGATTTTAAAATTTAATCCCCCAGGCCAGTGAGTCCAGAAAGTACTCCCTAAATAACATATTGCCAATACTGATCTGAATTAAGACCAGCCTGTAAATGTTGTACCATGCAATCGATTTTGCTTTGCACTATTGTCTTTTTCTTTTTTTTTTTCTTTTTTTTTTTTCCATTCTTTCCAGATGATATAAAGCAATAACTGCACTTCAGAAAAAAAGACAAGGAGATAATTCTTATTTTGTTACTCAGTTTCGGAACAGGAGTAGTATCTCTGAGGGATTTAAAGAACACTGTTAAGCAGTTTAAGAATACAATTTTAGCTTTGTGAAAGCAATGGTAGTAACAGTTTGCATAGCTGGAGTGCCTTTCATTTCAGAAGATCCTTAAGATCTTTGCAAATTGAAATTTGTGGAGAAGTGTCACACAGCAATCTGACTAACTCTGGCAATTCTGTAAGAACACTTAGCAACAGGACAGTGAATTCTGTGAAAAAGACCCTGTTAATGTGCACTGCAAGGTGACTGAAATACATCTGCTGCTATCTCTAAACTAATACACTTTTTTTAATGCTCACATAACAGATGAAATATTCAGCTCCATTCCAATGGAGCAATTTTCAGTTCTTCAGCAGATCAAAAATGATTGCTCTTTATAAATTTTTGTAGATTATCCACATCTTAAAGGTTTGGTCATTTTTCTTCAAAAGTCCAGTTTCGGTTTGGATCCATAACCTTATTACTGACAATCAAATAAAAAAACAACAACCAAATTTGGTGATACATGGTCACCAGGTCTGGGAGTTGGTTCTTCTTATTTCTAAACAAATTGATCTCAAACTTTCCTTGCAAAGCAAGTCTTAGATTATAAATTTTCTCTAAGTTATTAATGATATTATTTTGCAAAATTTTTAAAACTCTAAGCTAATGAAGATGTTTTCCTTGACCCCAAATACATGCATTTGTTTATTTTTCCTTAAGCAGTCTTTTGTATGTCTGCTTTAGGACTGCTTGCCACAGTATTTCTGCCATCTATTTTTGGAACATGAGGTGAATCCCAAATTTATGACACAGCTGCACTGACTCATTCCTTCCAGCTTCAGGCTGGGGAGAGCATGCCTGAACAGAGCCTGAGCTCTACTTTAACACTTCTTGGTGCGTACAGGTGGCACATGAAATGTTGATTATTTGTTGCTTTAGCTGTAGAAAAGAGCCAGGCGTGGAGCAAATTGTGACTCAGAGATGAACACTTTGTAGTATTTCTTGGCTTCTTTAGGGCTGGTGTAACCGACTCACATCGAGGGCTGTATGCTAAACTGGGTGACTCTTTCACACCTGGTAGATGTTAGTACAAACCCACTGAGTCAATAGGCTGATGCTGACTTGTACCAAGATGATGCATGGCCCTGGCTCCAATCCTGACCGTCTAGATGGATGCAAATCTTGCCTCTTATTTCATAGGGCACATCTACATTATGAAACCCGGTGGCAGCAGGGCAGTAAAAATGATACATACGAGCATTAATATCAGTATGTGCTGCCTCTCTACAGACTTTTTAGTGATAAGACAAGGGGGCAAAGGTTTTAAACTAAAGGAGAGGAGGTTCAGGCCAGACATGAGGACGAAATTTTTTACACTGAGGGTAGTGAGAGGCTGTCCCAGGTTGTCCAGAGAGGTGGTGGATGAACCATCCCTGGAGGCATCCCAGGCCAGGCTGGACAGGTCTCTGAGCAACCTGAGCTGGTGAAGATGTCCCTGCCCATGGCAGGGGTGGCACTGGGTGAGCTTGGAATGTCCCTTCCAACCCAAACTATGTTGTGATATCACAATTCTGGAATCATAGACAAACCATTTTGTTCCAGGGGAGGTTTCCCTAAACATGCATTTCTCAGTATCTTCCTTTTTTGTGATCATATTTGTTTTTTCCTTTAGCTTTTTAAATGCATACCCTACAGAAACTGCACCACTAACCTACTTTTTAAAATGCATCATACAAACCCCTGGTTCTTCAAGTGTTTTAATACAGAATATATGCTGCAAAGGTTAGTCCAAGCAGGTAACAGAGCAAATCAAACAGTTGCTATAGCGTGTGTAAAATGAAAAAATAAAAATAATACATAGATTTTGTCAGGCTTGTGAATAATGCAAACAGTGAGCTGAATTGTGTCAAAACATAAACCCAGCAATTCTTTTTAGCCATGCAAATCTTCTGTAGTCAGCCTGAAGTCTCAATCGCGAAGCTTTCTCTGCAATATTAAAAAGTAGACCTTCCTTTCACTGCAGAGTGATAAAGAGGCACTAAGCCCTGCTCTGTCGTTAGTCACAAGTCATTTTAATGTGGGTCTGTAACACCGTGAAAGATGACCTGCAAAAGGCAAGTGGCAGGCTATAATTCTGTGCCTTGGAAGGTAACACCGGGATCTACTAGCAGATAATTGACTTTCCTGTTATACACTTATCATCTGCAACACTTTTAGACCCTTCGTGGGTCCTTGCTAGCGGTGTATGTGTTAATCCCTGCGATAGGGACAGAGCAGTAAACTGTCCATAGCGTGGAAATGATGATCCCATCCTGCCTGAAAACCGCAACAACAAACACGTAGCTGTGAATCCAACTCCAGTTGCCAATCACAGGCCACTAATTATCATTCTTTTATGTGATAGGAGTACTACCTGGCCTCAAAACTGGCTGGGATCCTGGTGTAGAAGCACGGTCTAAGACGTTGTGTCTGCCCTGAAGAATTTGTAATCTGACCAGGCAAAGAGCTGGAAGAGTATTTGGGAAATACCATGACATTTGTGCCCTGTTTTCAAACACCTCCCTAAGCGCTGACAAGTGGCTACTGTCAGAGACAGATATGAGGTTTGACGGACCTTTGATTTGCCTGGTTAAGAGCATCCAGAGCAAATCCATGCACTAAGGACTCAAGTGATTTGGCCAGAGCCAGGTCAACAACTGAACTGACCAGAGAGCCCAGGGGTTGAAACCTGGAGCCCAGCTTGGGAACTGCTGAAGTGCATCCAGACGGGTCTTCTTCTCCTCATCCTCCTCCTCCCTGGGCTCTGCAGACAGCTGAATAACATTTGTAGTGAATAATCAGAATATTTTACAGCTGAATGAGGAGGCTTCTTTAGAACGAGCCCAAAGCCAGTTGCCTTTCGTCCCAGTTTTACTCTTCGTCTCTCTAGTATCTCTCTAGACTTCAAGGGGGAAGAGATAGGTGTATCCAACTGCATCTTTATTTTCTCAAAGCAGCACATTTGCAACGACTTCCTTTAAGAAGGGGCTTCCAGACTGTGGCAGGAGCTCTGACACAGAACTTTCCTGGGCTGCTTGCATTGCTGCTTCCATGGCTTTATGTTCCTGTGCTGCCTCGATGATGAGTGTCTCCAACCTGTGACTTCAAGTTTGTGCTGTAATCCTCACCTGCCATGGTTTGTATATTTTGGATACAGACTTGGAAGTTGTGATGGTATCTGAGGTGTTTTTCAGCAGAGTTTCCCCAGCCATACCTTGCAGGTAATTTGGCTCTGGTTTATTTTGTAAATTTAAAAGATCATCTCTACCTAAGACAGCTAGATGTGTTTTCTTTTGGAGGGAAGAGAGAGAAGGAGGAGAGAAAAGAGATGGGAAGATTTAGCAAAACCTACATTAGAAATGCTAAAATCCACTAGATATATGGACCCACGCTTTTTATTTTTTTTGTTCTTCTTTGGTTTTGTTAACTGAAGAATGAACTAACACTGATTTTGATCTGGTAACTCATTTGAGATGTTGAATATGTGATAAATCCCAGAGAAATAAGTTTTGTTATTCGAATTTGATATCACTAAACTGAGTTTGACCAAAGCAAGCTGGTTGATGTGGAAAAATGTCTCCATCCAGTTTCAGTTCTGAACTAGACCATGAAATCATAAATAATAGTCATGTCTTCTATAAGCCAGTGAAAATATGTCTGTAAAATAGCTCCCTTTCGTGACACAGCTAAACTTGAGCATCTGAATGTAGTTTAGAAGGACTGCATGCGAATGTCTATATGTGAAGAAGAAAAAAATTTGAAAAGTATCTAGAAGTAGGTTATCATCCTTTATTTAACTTCATCGCATATGTCTTTTTGGAATGAAGTATCTCTGAATGCTTATGAAGAACTGCAGCTATTTGAAATCATGGTACCAAACTGAAAGCCATCCTTTCACCTTGAATGCAAGAATCAATATTGATCGCATTTAGTGTGTGGTAGCGGATTTCAAGGTCAGTCTCCCACAGGCAATGTAGAACCAGGGTATACACTGCAGCACAAGTCTTTTATTTCCATTTTTCCTCAATTATCTGGAGCAAAATATGTATGATCTATATCTTAGCAATT
The DNA here is from genome assembly GCA_013399365.1 of Pampusana beccarii. Classification (NCBI taxonomy): domain Eukaryota; kingdom Metazoa; phylum Chordata; class Aves; order Columbiformes; family Columbidae; genus Pampusana; species Pampusana beccarii. Next base: position 1,454,022 of record VWYH01001528.1, on the reverse strand, counting down.
CCTTTTTTTCCCAATCAACACACAGTCCTGAAACAGAACCACTTTGTCCCTTGATCTCTCCCCACTTGAAAATGTCCTGTTTCTTTTTATCCAGTTCTCTTCCCAGTTGCTTCTCTTTTAAACTCAGAAATTCCCCCACTCGAAACAGGGGCATAAGTAACATTTCTGCCACAACTATCCAAGTTTTTGGGATTCAGGTTCAATACACCAATGGGAAAGATTCCTTCTCACTGCTGCAGTCCAGACTTAGAAAAATACAATTTTACCTGCAGAATCCAGAGCAGAGATATGTTTTTATTGGCTACCGTATGTATCTATCTTAATCTTTTCAGCTGTTGATGTGTTTCAGCATTGACAAAAGGCTAACAAAGTCAGGGTTTCTGAAGAGGCATTCCTCAATAAGTCGTTGAGGAGAAGTGTCACAAAACATAATTCGGGCTTCCTTGTGAAATCTACAGCTCATTTGGAAAAAAACAAACCAAACCAAACCAAACCAAACCAAAACAAAACAAAACAAAACAAGAAGTTTCATGGACTTCCAGATTTTTTTTGTCCTGTTCGCTTGTACTCCAAAAAATATTTCACAGGAAGCTTAAATAACGCATTACATCTGTACAATTATTTTTTTAAAAAAATCTGTTTAATTTAAATATATGAGGATGATTTTTTTTTTTCCATTTCTTTAGACAGGATGTCACTTGTTGCAGGGAAACAGCTACAATTTTTCTGTTTCCATGTGCCCTTTGTCTTCTAGAGCTACATGATGTGAGAAGGTTTGTTCTGTTTAAGAGAACCAAACTGTGACAATCATTTTGTTCTGGGACATAGTGCTACTGCCTGGTGCTTTTGAAGATCTGGTGGCCTAAATTCGAGTGCATCTGAAGGACGTTTTCGGATGCATGAGTGAAAAAGCCACTTTCTAAGTGAACTTTTTTATAAAGTATGGCTATTGAGCAGGGACTTCCAATGGCAAGGGAAGGCACTGAACACTGGGTATATAATTCTCTAATGCATGTTGGCATAGATTTATGTTAAATATGTATTCACACATATAGAATTTTATATATATAAAAAATAAGCTTTATATATAATGCTATAAGTACATCAGTTGTCAACGTACAGAAATATGCACAAACAGAAATATGTATTTGCATAGATATATAAATAGGACATGATTTGATGTTATTAATCTATACCGTCAAGACCTATTGCCATGATGTAGTTACAACACCTCTAATCACTTTTGTCATTGACATTAAAAAAGGCATTCAGGGAGCCAGTGCTAAATGGAATGGTCAGAATTACTTGCCAATAGAAACATACACCTTCATAAAACAGGTTTGTAGGTACAGCTACACTAGCAAATCTGTCGCTTTGCAAACCGTGCTTATGCCTGCAAAGGAAAAACAAGCCCCATGGATGTCTCTAAATTTGTACCGTTTACAAGTATTTTTCCTTTCTCTACTAGATGAGGAGTCACACAGAAAAAACTCAGTCACAGGTTTTCAGAAGTATTTAAGAGGTTGTACATACTCAATTCCCTTTCACTTTAGTGGCTGTTCAGATTTCATCTCCAGAATTCTATCCTGCATTCCCAAAGCACCATGAGTTTGTGATAAAGTAAATCAGTCTCACCCCTCACGATAAATGACAAACCCAAGGCAAGGCATTTCAAGACCTTTTCAAACGCCACAAAGCAATCTGCAGGTAAGAGGTATTAAACCTTAGGGGGAACACTTCTTTCTCTTGACCAGGATGGCTTTGGCCATCAAGAGGTGAAGAACACTAGGAGGATCCTGCAAGCTTTTGAGCAGCTCTCTCCAGCTGGCCCAAGAGAGGGCACTTACATGTCATTCATGGTACTCGATGTCATGTATTGCCCTTGACTACAATTCTTGGTGCTCAGAGGTGGGAGGGCTCTCCTGCAATCTGCACATAAGAGCAAGCAAAAGTAGAGAGACACAGTACTTTGCCCAAGGTCACTTGGCAGGTTGAGACTCAAAATTAGAGTGTTAAATTACATGTGCTGTACCCTGGAGAAGAATAGAATTCAAATTTATCTGAAGCCTCTGGCTAGACAAGAGAACACAATAACAACCTAGTTTCCAGTTAAAATCTCAAACTGGCCTATGTGCAGCAATTGAGTTCAAAGATGCAGCCAAGCTCTGAGCCTTCCCCGCTGATTAATGATTATCAGGTCACCAATGAATGCTTCATCAAACTCTTCATTAATCCTGAAATTAATTTCTACTTTGATCTCACTTTCTTTTTCCTGAGAACATTCCCATTCTTGAGACATCTAAACAAATCCTTATTTCCCATGAAGCCTTTAAGAGTTTATTAGCTACTTTTAATCTGGAGCCATGAACTTATTCAAGTTCTCAATGAAGTTCAGCATTTCCTGATAGTTTGTTGCTTTAAGTGGAGTTCATCGCTCATGAAACACACAAAGGGGTAGCAAAGCCATAAAGAAGTGAGTGGATTTGTCTAGGATCCCTTATTTTACAACAACAGAGACAGAGAGATTGCCCGAATCTACTGATTTTTATACCACTGAAATCTCTAATAACCCACATACCCTGCCTTCCTCTTGTGGTGAGGACCATGCTGGACGTGTCCCTAGATGAAAAGGGAATGAAGAGCTGTGGGTTCCTGTAAGGTCTCCTGCCATGCTCAGGCATCCTCAACATATCTAAGCCAATCCCTGAGGTCCCTCGATAGGCTCTACAATCCCACTTGGGCTCCCCAGCCAACTCACCCTCTACCACAAAGCCCTTTCTGTGTTGCTCCCATCCTTTATACAACAGAATTCATTTTCCCATTTGGTATTTTATTTTGATGTTCCAGGCATAAAAAAAGCAAATGGTTCCCTCAAGCGATTTCCTCTCTATGAAACTGTGAAATAGCTTTGCAATTTTGAAGCGGTTTAAAATGCATTGTTATACTGAGAAAGAAAAGAGGAGGAGGGGGGAAGCTTCTTTTCTAACTTTGACTACTGAATGCTATAGGAAAACCAGACTGAAATTCTTCAAATAAGGATTTAATAGCTTCTGCAGCTATCAAGGTGGATGGCTCCCTATTTGCATACTGCCATCTATATAAAAGAAATGAGACTCAATGGTTTTATTATAATTATATAGCTCATTTTTTAGTGTTAATAAACCTATTGTTATCACTACTGCCTTTCGGAAAAACCTCCACATTTCTGTCATACAAACTGAAATATGGGAATTTATTTTTAAGGTATGTACTAAAAAAGTAAACCCTTTCCAAAGACTCTCCTTGGTTTGTTGCTCAGCACTGAACTAGTTTGCAGAGATTATCACCAAGGACTGTGTTTGATGATTGGGTTTTTCAATGCTCCCTTGCTTGCTGAGTGCTGCTTAGGATGCACAGTGCTTTATTTAAAATTCACAGTGGAAGGGAGATGCGTTCTTTAAAGATGGTATCAGTGCCATTTTCTGTGGGACTTCAGGCAGTTCCTAGGTGCCTGGGTTGATGTTCTATTAAAATGGAGCATCCTTCGTTAAAGCACAAAAGAAGGTGACTGATAATTAAGGTGAAAATGCTGCTCTCCTGTCTACTCTGCAGAACTCTTATCAGATGCGTGAACTCTTATCAGGCGCCCTCTTATGTCTCCTCCTGTGCATGCTGTGCTAGAATCCCACCCCAGCTCCCATGGAGATCAATGAGAGCTCCTCTTGGGATGGGAAAGAACCAAAGCTGGTGGCGTCTCCCAGGTGTAGATCTGCAAGTACAATATGGTCTAAGGGACACGGTACACAGAGAGGAAAAATCAATGGCTTTTGAGGCTGATACAACATATACATATGTTGCTCATATATAGAAAAGTTTTGTTGTCACAGCCAGAAAGAGAAGCTAAAGCTCAAATCTGAAATGTTTCTGCTTCAGATATTCACAGTGACACATTCTGGTGGGGTGAAAAGAGGTTTATTCTCCCAGGGTAGAAAAATGTAAAGAAACCTGTGGCTCAGTTTCAGAGACTTTTTGCATAGGAAAAACAGAAGCATAACTTTTTCAAGGAGCTAATACAAGGGAGCTTTGTGGGGAAGGTCACAGTCATAAAAGCAAGGGTTTATCTAAGCTAAATCTCTGCATGTCAGTCATTTCAACTTCAGAAATATCAGCAGGTCCTATTTGCCATCTCTGTGGCTGATCTCAATCCATTTCTTATGGGCACAGAGATAGAAGTGGGTCTTCAGGGAGAGGCTGGAGAACGACAGATATTTGAGGTATTTGGGGGAGGCGGGTGGAGGCTTTGAACAATACAAGGGGTTTGAACATCAGGTGGTGTGAAAAGAAGCTGTCAAAGGAGATAAAAGGTGGATGAAGGAGAATGGGAGAGAGATGTTTTACAGCCAAACATCAGTAAAGAGAAATTTCTGGAGCTGGCAGAAAACACAGGTGTATGATCTGGCGGGGAAGAAGCTACTGTCATCAAGACAGGAGATACTGAAGCTTCGTGGAAACTTTCCTAAAAGTATCAATCTGCAAAAAGCTAATTCTGAGTACATGGTGAAATGAAGCTTTGATAATACCTTTTTGTTAGGATTTTATCCCGAGACCTCACTTACGTGCTCCTGGATATGCTGTATAGGAAATATAGGCCCTAGCCCTTTTCAGTTAATATACACCCATATCTTTAAACCTCTGAAGCACAGGAACATTTTGAAGACCTATAGTGTAGGAGTTATTAGATGTGTGACTCTTTTATACTACTTTTACTACTTTTCATGGCAAACACATGACTATGACACTGCCTGATGCTTGAAAAAAATTATCACTGAGATTTACTTCTCTTTACCAAAACAGTTCTAGCTCATTCTTCACCTACCATGAAAATGACCTCAAGTCTAGATTTATCATCTCCCTGTGTACTTGTCAGCTTGCATTATCCTGATAGAATACAAAAAACTTGAACACATACCCTCTAGTAAAGAATTCATAGACTCCCAATGTGGGAAGGATTAAGCATCATAACAGCCAAACCAAACAATTTCTTAGGGGGTTCATATAAATTCTGTCAAACATGTTCCATAGCTCTGAGAAGAAAAACAAATGGAAATGTAAATCACCTCTAGGAAAGGCAAATTCTTCTAGGTCTCCAAATGCGCTAAATCAATCTATTTATTTTCATTTGGGCAGAGTCCACAAGCTTTCACCATCTACAGAATGATGGGATGAGGGAGGGTACTGACTGTGTTTGGCGTGTTTGTATCAGAAGTTCCCAAAGCAGTTTACTAAACTTAGCTGAAAGAACTTGAGCAAGGAAGGAATAAATCAGATTAAGGTTTTGACTTCTGCTGAAGGAACTCCATTTTCTGCATCTTCCACAATCACATTTTGAGAATTATGTCTTTGACTTAATACGTGAACACTTGGACCCAAACTAGCATCCAACATAATATACACTTATTAGTTACTCGTTGTGGAGTCATAGAATCATTTAGGTTGAAAAAGACCTTTAAGATCATCGAGTCCAACCATATGCATAACACTGCCAAGTCCACCTCTAAACCATATACTTAAGTGTCACATCTAGATGTCTTTTAAATACCTCCAGGCATGGTGACTCAACCACTTCCCTGGGCAGCCTGTTCCAGTTCTTGATAATGCTTTGGTGAAGAAATTTTTCCTAATATCTAACCTAAACACCTCGTGTCTCGACTTGAGACCATTTCCTCTTGTCCTATCACTTGTTACTTGGGAAATAGAGACCACCACCCACGCCACTACGATCTCCTTTTAGGTACATGTAGGGAGTGATGAGGTCTTCTGTCAGCCTACTTTTCTCCAGATTAAAGGCAAAATGATTTACCCGAAATGAACACCAGACACAGATACTTAATTACAAGTTAGTTTGAAAGACTCTAGACTTATAACAATTTTTTACTCTTGCAGAAAGTGCTAGGTATGGCAATCTGAATTACTAAATAAATTGTATGTAACAGGCTAAAGAAGATCTTATTCTTTGTTATATATTTCTGATCCACTTACGTCAACAAATTCCTTCCAGTGTCAAAGATGTGAGCTGAACACTGGAAGAGTTCTTGATAAGCAGTTCCTGTTTCTATGTCAACTTCAAAGGTCTGTTCCTTTATTACAGGGTTAACTTGTATCACAAGGAAATATCCATGGTATGGAGTGAAATATATCTGCTAGCAGAGGAATTATCAAAAGAAGAGATAGTAAAATCTATTGGCTGAAAGTAGAAGCTAGATAAATTCAGACTAAAATATTTGAATTTATGGAGCAATGAGAATATTTAAGAACTGCCAAAAAGTTTTAGTAAAGTAACCAACAATGCAAATTTTTTTACTTCGGATGGTAAATTCTCCGCGACACAAATACATAGTATGTTGTAGTTCAGAAAGGAAGCTGCCCAGGGAAGTGCTGTAGTCCTCATGATGAAACAGATGTCAATGATGTGCTCTTGTGGCTTTCTTGACTGTGAGTCCTTCAGCCTGAGCAAGTCTATGAGGCAGAGAGCTCCTGTTCACACTGTTTTTTAGACCTTGAGACAACCTTCATGCATCTGCTCCCTTCCCTCTCGTAGCCTGTCTTAAGCTGAGGACTCTTCTGGGAACACTCTGTCTGTATATGTGTCTACACCTCAGAGATGTGCTCCCGTGTGGGGTGGTGTATCTAAGCATTGCTGTGATTTCAGTGGAATCCATTTGTAACACCTTTTTTCTTTTTCTTTTTCTCTGTTCCTCTTCTCAGCAGTATCTCTCAGCCACTTTCCCTATGTTAGTTAATGCAGTAAATGAGATTACACTATCTGCTCCTGTTGATATGCTCAGACAGCATGCTGCCCAACTTATCCATGTCACTCTCCACCCTCCTCCCTCATTCTTGCTAACTTAAACCTTTCAAAACCACCAGCCAACATGGGCTGATCTATTACTAATCTCTGAAAAATCCTTTGTTAATCCTTCCTCACTTGTGGCCTGATCAGTTCCTACCAAGGCCAATGAGAATTTGACTCAAAAAGGACATGAACTTTATAGCCACAATGCAAAGGTGGTGTTCAAATACAGAGTAAAAATGTAAAAAGTCCCTGCTAAACCAAATCTCAGAGAAATGGACAGACGAGGTTGCTTGCTAACTTCTAGAAGATTAATGAAACAATTGTGCGTAGTGGATGTGTGCTTAGTAGTATAATGCTGAATGCAGCAGTGCTTTTCTGGTGTAGGTGGATAAATTCTTCAAAAAAAATGTCTTATACCATCAGGTTGGTATACCTGGTACACAAGATTTACAGGTATAGTAAAAGATTTATACTCTTTGTTAGAAGAATGATAAATCTGAACCTCAAAGACCACATATCTTTTGCTAGAGAGCAACACAAACTTGTAATTTGGTAAGTTTAATTTCATTTTCTAGCTTTCTTCTCCCTGGGCTGTTAGAAAATACTTTCTGATATCAACTTTTAAAAGTCAGCCTCTCACACTTTTTTTAGTTCTAAGATTTATTTATTGTTATTTTTTATTCTTCATCTTCCAGTAGCTACCAGGAAGAACAATCTGGAATCAAAGTTTTCTCACTATATATATTGGAAAAAAAAAAATTAAAAAAAAAATAAAAAGTTCTGCAAACAGTATATACTGTCTGGATCAACGAAGAGATGAAATAAACGCTGCCAGAAGAAGGGTAAAAATGAGAGAGTGAGATCACAAAATGAGAAAATTATCTGGCACAATGAGTTTCAATTTACTTTTCAGTATATTAATGTGAAAAGATGTTATTACCAAACAGAAAAATCTCTGTGCTCTGATTGTTCTCACATTGTTTTATTCAAGAGTGTACTTGGTATCTTAAATCTGAAAAGTCAAAACTCTGAGTGAAACTCCAAGTGTAAGGTGAAGGAGAAGGTTTGTTTTGCTTTGGAGTTAATATTTTTGTAACATGTAAATTGTATGAGTGTGCCTAAAGACTACAGTCAATTCAGTCAATACTTCTTTCTTTTTTTTTTTTTTGTATACAAAGGAAATGCAAAGATTAAGTGGCATGGCCAGGGTCAAACAGGGAACTTGGTTGTGAAAGTAGAATCTAAGGGCCTTCACCTCAAGCTTGTTCTTTATATTACGAGATTCTTTCTTTAAAAAATACCAGGTAAAATATACAAATAGCCAGTGGGGATTTATCTTAAACAATTAAAAATCAATCATGCTTGCCAAAACAACTGACACTATACATTTGCAGAGCAGAGGGACTCTTTTAGGCAAATGTTCTCACTTGCTAACTTACAGAATTTGTAAGACACAGATAAAGATTTGCTGTAATATGCTGTGGTATTTCTCACTCAGTTTTTTTTTTCAACAAAATAAAATTTCATATGAATCACTGGAGAAGTAATCAAATGTGACTGAGAACGCATCCCTGGGGTGTGGTTAAGTGTTATCTTCATTGTACAGATGAGGAAACTGAGGAACAGGAAAATTAACTGTTAACCCCTATTTAAGAAAATAAATGGAGATATTAAAATCTAGAAACAAAAACTACTTAACTCTTGAGTTTGGCATGCTAGACCTGTGACTGTAGTACGTCCACAAAAGGTTCCTAAATACAAGGACCAATGATAGTACTTTTGTCTCAATTAAAATTTTAGTGCTCCTTTATCGAAAGTCTACCGAAGTGTAATTTGAATTCTACAGAAATTATGCTAACTCCTATTTTAATAAAGAAATCCTTGCTACAGGACTTTTTAAAGCATCCTGTAAGATTCCATACAAGGGTTATGACTCTCCATACGCTCCAGAAAAGCATTTGTTAAAAACTACAAAAGGAGAAAACACGAAAAGCAAGTAACAGCCTACTAAATTCAATGGAAATTTCCTACATGTGATGGATTGCCAAAAAACCAGGAGACCTCTTTCCTAAACTTTCCCATGAGAAGGGAATCCAGACATGAAACATCTCTTCCCTCTTGCGTTCGTTCTCTCTGAATTAACATTAAGGTTACCCAAGCCCTTTTTTGTCCTTCCCCATACCACTGGGTTCATTTCATGGAAATGGCACCTTGTTCTTGCCTCCTTATGTTGTAATGATCGGTCTTGACAAGGGTTTTCAAGGCAAGGGGAGCTGTCATGGCTACAGGCGAAATCACAGCTTCTGAACTTCATGCTTGTCAATAGCTGTTTTAGTTTGCATTGCCATATTAATGTGCCTTATAAATATTCCCCAGGGCTCTACACACCACCACGTTGCCGTTGTCTTATTCATCAATACAGTCAAAACAGAAGCAGATGCTGTCAGTTAAGGTCAAGACTTGCTTCTTCCAGATCTCCAGAGTAAAAAGGCCTCCGTCTCATCTTATACAAGAAGAAAATATTCTGTTTTCATTTAATAAGTAGCTGTTGGGGCTCAGAGTTCTCCCGTGATGACCCCAATAATTAACCTTAACTGCTGTACAGAGATTTACCCTTCATGCCGTCCTCTCCATTTCACTTGTTCTTTTCTCTCAGAGTTTTTCTGGTCCTTGACACCCACGCTGCCACACTGTCTGCAGGCCATGCTGTGCAAGGCGGCATCTAACGGGATAGGAAATGACAGCCCAGCCTTCATCACAAACGAATGAAAAACCAAGTGAAAGACTGAAATGTGAAAGGTGTGGGGAAGGACAGCTCCTACATATATACAGGATGGATAAGGGCGGAGGTGCTGCCGGCTGGAGCTTTCCCAGTATATCCTGCATTTAAATCTCCAGCACTACAGACATTTCTGAAGGTGCTTACACAATTTAGCAGACCAGTTATTACCTTTTTTTCTTTTTTAATTTTTGAAAACGTCATCCTAAAGCAGTGCACTTCCTTGGCACCAGATTTTAAAACAAACTTGATTTCCACTAATCTTGAAAGCACACACTGCTATATACCAACAAATACACGCCAAAAATTCCCATCGCTCTTTAACTCCTTTGAAAATCTCGCTATGAGCTTCACACTGGAAATCAGCGACTTTGAACATTATGGTCAGTGTGTTTCTATTTAGGCACTGATGTGGGATTGATTCAAAAACCAAGGGGAGCCGAACACTTCAAAATATAGCTCCAGGGAAGAGTCATTTCTCACAAAGTCCTTGGCTTCTCTGTTAAGACTTGTGACAAAGCAGACATCTGGCATGTGCATGGATTTCTGCGTTACATGCACTTGTGTTTGTGCAGACCTGACGCTGTTGCCTGGAGATGTTGTCAGAGCTTGCCCTTGCGCATCTTCGTAAGGAAGCTTGCTTTACCAGTAATCCCTCCTCACTTTCCCTGCCTCAGATATCACTACCAAACTTATTTCTGGGCAAATCATCCTGTTTAAAAGAGAAATCCTGCTGCAGTGGATCGTTACCTACCTTTAAATACACTACAACAGTTGTAAATAAGCAGCTTACAAACAATTTCACACAGTATCAGCGGCTCATGCAGCATAGTATGATGACCTCTGTCTCAAAGCACAGCGAACCCATTTATGGTCCCCTCATTGCTATGTGCACTTACCTAATGGAGAGGTTTGCTTTTATTTTAATGCTACTCCTCTTCTGCAAAAGGCATGGCATGTCAGAGAAGTAAGACAGCTGCCTCTGTGGCCAGAGACACTGTGATTGTCTGAGGACTTTTATTAGACTGGCAGCAATAAGAGAGAAGTAAAATATACCCTCTGTTCCTCATGCAAGCCTAGTTTGATAAAATCTATTATCATGCAGTGAGCATACAAGTTATGAAGAAGATATGCTGAGCATGCAGAGAGTGGGCAGAGTTATCGGGGGAGCAATATGGGCTGCGGAATTCCAATAGCATTTCCTAGTTCTCTTTTCATAAGAGAAGACCTGTCCTACCCCTCTCTTTCCTCTGCTGCTCTGCAATCATGTAACTCTGGTTTGATAAGCTGTCCTCTTCAAGATACCCATTTCTGGAGAGAAATACTTCCTCAAAATCTTCCCTGTAAACTCTGAATTCCTTCGAGTTGTTTGTCTGGCATGACCTCACCTTGACAGGGATGACAGGGCCGTGCACAGAAGTTTGGTACTCATCTGGCTGAAACTTTTCTCATTGTGCAAAAATAGTGACCATTCTTATTAATCACAGAATCACAGAATGTTAGGGATTGGAAGGAAACTCAAAAGCTCATCCAGTCCAATCCCCCCGCTGGAGCAGGAACACCCAGATGAGGTTACACAGGAAGGTGTCCAGGCGGGTTTGAATGGCTGCAGAGAAGGAGACTCCACAACCTCCCTAGGCAGCCTGGGCCAGGCTCTGGCACCCTCACTGGGAAGAAGTTTCTTCTCAAATTTAAGTGGAACCTCTTGTGTTCCACCTTTAACCCATTGCCCCTTGTCCTACCGTTGGTTGTCACTGAGAAGAGCCTGGCTCCATCCTCCTGACACTCACCCTTTACATATTTATAAACATTAATGAGGTCACCCCTCAGTATCCTCTTCTCCAAACCAAAGAGCCCCAGCTCCCTCAGTCTTTCCTCACACGGCAGATGCTCCACTCCCTTCTTTGTTGCCCTGCGCTGGACTCTCTGCAGCAGTTCCCTGTCCTTCTGGAACTGAGGGACCCAGAACTGGACACAATATTCCAGATGCAGTCTCATCAGGGCAGAGTAGAGGGGCAGGAGAACCTCTCTCGACCTACTAACCACCCCGCTTCTAGTACACCCCAGGTCCCATTGGCTTTCTTGGCCACAAGGGCCCAGTGCTGGCTCGTGGTCATCCTGCTGTCCTAAGGACCCCCAGGTCCCTTTCCCCTACACTGCTCTCTAACAGGTCATTCTCCAACTTATACTGGAACCTGGGGTTGTTCCTGCCCAGATGTAAGACTCTACACTTGCCCTTGTTATATTTCATTAAATTTTCATTAATTTATTTTTCATTAATTTTTTTCCCACCCAACTCTCCAGCCTGTTCAGGTGTCTGGATGGCAGCACAGCCTCTGGTGTGTCAGCCACTCCTCCCAGCTTGGTGTCATCAGCAAACTTGCTGATAGTACACTCAATTCCCTCATCCAAGTCATTGACAAATATGTTGAATAATATTGAATAATACTGGCCCCAGTACTGACCCTTGAGGCACCCCACTAGATACAGGCCTCCAATTAGACTCTGCCCCATTGACCATGAGAACAAACTCCTGCTGAGTACCGATGCATGAAAAACATTAATGTCCACCCCCCTTTAATATCATGTACTTAAACCCAACACTTTTACAAACCAACCTCAGCATCTTAAAACTCTCAGGATAAACGGCTGTCAGCCCATTGGCTTATGCTTAACAAGGAGCTTTAAGAAAAAAGAGCCACCAAAGCCACATCTTACTTGGAGAGTGCACACCACACTGTGAACTGGGAGAGTGGCAACGTCTGGAATTGTGTTATGAGAAAGGACCATCTTAAAGCCAGCTCATGCAGATGTGTTTGGCTCCGTGGAAGCTCACAATGCTCATCGTTAACCTAAAGAATTGCCACATGCTCCAGAAAGTAAAACGAAGTAAAAATATGTATTTGATTTAGTAAGAAGAAGTGGTAGGAAGAAGAATGTGAAACTTTCCATTGGCTTAATAAAATCTTCTTTTTAAAGTTGTTTTTGTTCAAATGAGAGACTTGCCAGTTTAGCTAAGCCAATAATTTCAGAGCCAAATGTGTTCAGTTCCAGTGCCATCAAGAAGGATAGATTATGGAGCTGCTGCTCATTTATGTGTTTGTTCTGATGAAATACAGACATTTATCTTTGCTGAACTAGTAAAACAATTGCATCATTTTCCACTGCAAATTGAATCAATGCACCCAGCGGCTTCTGAGCTGGGAGCAGAGCTGAAAAATGTATCTTCTGCTGCGCAGCCACTCTGTATGGTAGGATCCACTTTGCACCATCCATCTGCAGTGCCTTCATCTTCTCTGTCCGTTCTCAAACCTCTTTTAGAAAACCCACACAACAAAAAAAATGAGCTTGGGATTTGTTTTGGGGGGTTTTTTGTTTGTTTGTTTGTTTGTTTTGTGGGGTTTTTTTTGTTTTGTTTGTTTTGGGTTTTGTTTGTTTGTTTGTTTTTTTCTCCCCAAACTCTCCACTTGTGAGCCTGAGGGCCTTAACACTAGTGGCCCTTTGTCCATGCCCCCACGCAAAATACAGATCCCACCTGGAATTCCTCCCACTGCTCAGATTCATTCATGCCTGCGATTTTCAGTCAGGTCATCTCTCCTTACAGACCACCGAACAGTGCTTCATTCTCTTGTTAGACCCCACACAGAGCAAGCCATTTGGTAAAAAATCATAGTCGTTTATTCAAACAAAGAAGACAAGGAGACTTTCTTTGAGAGCTCATGCCCTCTGGGCAAGTCTGATGTCTGGAATCTCCTATCAAAATGCAATCAGTACCTTAAACAAAAAATACGAGCACAACTTTGCATGGCGAAGGAAGCAAGATCTGTGATATGTGTGGTAGAACTGTCAAAAAGTTGTGTATAAATACAACAAATGCTATTTATAAATAGGACCTTACCAATATTCCCATGATGTGATCATTAACTATTAATCATATCACTAATATTCTTAGGGTCCCAAACTAAGGTGGATACTAGTCACCCTTACTGGATTTCCATCTGCCACCCCAGAGGGTGGTGGATGTCTTACTAATCCTACATCATAGCTTTCATTTCATGTTGGAAAGCTCAGACACTGCTGGACTTCTACAAAGGCAGGAGATATCCATGTTTATGCACAACAATCCCACTGGGTACACTTGCAAAACCAGGACATCCCTTCCAGTGAGGAATCTTGCCACTGGAAAATTATATGTCAAGATGGAAGAGATGGAAATGGGCAGGCAAAAGGGTGAGCACAAGAAAATTATAGAACTCTAGCACAGTGCTCCAATCACAGCTGACCCACAACTGATCAATGGTTGGGACTTTAACATCCAATGAAGAATAGGTTCAAAAGGTATCGCAGGTAGGACTATGATGCAGCTGTACTTCTATTTCTATAACTCTGGTGGCAGAAAATTAGTCCTGTAAATAAACAACAATGAAATGTCTATAAAAGCAAATGGTGCTGAGGAAGACCTTGGAAATGTGTTTAGTTATAACAGATGATTTTAAAAACCTCCAGCTGGATTAGGTAGCTGTCCTCTTTCCATAACTTGTCTCATTCCCGAAATGGTTTTGTTTTGTAAATGCATAGTTCCAGTTCCTCCTGATTTTATTTATGCACATTCCAACAGTGTCTAGAGACTCTAAACAGCATTATTGGTGCCTACCATACAAACCTATACAAAGGACAGTCTTTTCCCTGCAGGCAAATAGAAATAGGGAGAAGATGCATCTGTGCTATAGAATACAGCAGAAAGGAAAAGGCTGTCATGAGGGAGGATCCAAAAGAAAGGCAAGATTTGCAAAAGTGTTTGGTTGTTTATAGGGCCTCAGGGTTTAGCTGCTCCAGCTGAGATGCTTCCAAAGGGGGTTGATAATGCGAAACGTTCATTGCAATAAAACAAGCTTTGAGCCTGCCTCAAGTTAGGCACTTATAACACCAGAAACTGAAGATCTTACACTTCAAAAGTATCCTCAGTTTCGACTTCCACAAATTAATCTTCATCCAGAGCTAATAGTGCCCAGTACTGGCTCTTAAAACTCCACATGCGAATAGTTCACAGTCATGTTGCCTTCAGGTTTTTCTAGTTATTATGAGAAAAACAATAAATGTTGAAATAAACTGAAAATATGCTTTCAAAGAGGCAAAATTTGTGGGGAGAGACTCTATCTTTTATTAGGCCAGCAGATAAACTTGAAGAAAATAAATGAGCTCAGGCAAGAAAATTCAAGCTAAATCAAAACCGAGAATAATTGTTCCAAAATCGTCATTCTACAATACTTTGGCAGAAAAGTTGGTGTAAGACACTGTGCCCCCAGAAACTCGGTTCTGCTGGATTCCCATTACTGTCCGTTCACTGGGTTAGGCCAATACCACCATCTGCATGACTGTGATGTAAAGAATTGTATTAAGTGCTGTTGATTTTAAAGTGTTGTTTCCTTTATTTTTTATCTGAATTATTTGAGTAACAATACAACTTGGCCTACAAACAACACAACAAAACTCATAGTCCGCAGAAGAAACAAGAAGATGGGGATAAGAATTTCCTAAGTGGCTTTAGTGCTAAAGGCAACATACTGGGTTATTAGACACATAAGTTTAATTAATCTGTGTTACTCATTTAGAAAATTCGAGAGAAAAAAAGATTGCTAGTTCTGTTGGAGCAGAGGGAGCTGCTGACCACAAGAGAGATGATTTGCCTTGATAGAAGAGACACAAGGATCCGTTTAGCTATCCAAGGCACTAGTCTGAGGATTTTACTGCACTTTGTTGAAACCATTTATTCTGTTCACCTGTGTCCTGTATTGAAATATCCTTCAGAAGATAGTTCCAGGTCATTCACCGGTGCATCAGCAGGGCTTCACTGCTCACTTCTACATATGGATGACAGCATGAAACCCGCACTGTCTGCCAAACAGCCCGTATATCAGAATTTACCTGACTCCGCTGCTGCTGCTTTTTTTTCCCTCTGCAGAACACCACAGGCTACAGACAGATGAAACAGGAAATATTATAGCCTTTCAAAAGACCAGTGTAACTCTTAGGGGGAAATTATCCTTTGATTGTACAACAGAGATTCCTGAACACAGCTGATATTAGGAAACACCCATGTAACACTAACTTCAATAAAGAGGCACAACAAAACATAAGTGTTTCTCAAGTCAAAAGAATGAAACCTGGCAGCTTTGCACGGCTGCTTGGCAAGGAATATGAGTGGTCTAAAGTGGCTGGTTAACAGCTAGAATTATAATGGGAACTGGAAATGGAAAAGTCTGGAAACCTTCTAACTTTGGAGGTTGAGAGCTATTTTCTGTTTCTCCTGGCCAGTGTATAATGAGACACTACGGCTGCTCTCCATTGCTGTTCTTTTGCATAAACACATGCCAGAAATAGGAGCAGACAGCTGCAGAGAAATCCATCAAGGGCTATTAAACACAAAGATACCACCTCTGGCTCAAGTAGTCCCAGAATAGCAGATTGCTGGGAGCTGGGAAGCGGTCCAGGGGAATTGTACCGTGTGTCCATCCTGCATCTCGGTACGATGGAGATTGGGTACCGTGCTGGCAACTTCTGCCCTCACCCAGCACAGCTCTTTATATGCTCTGGTGTTACATGAGGACTTTGTGATATTGCATTCACTAGGCACATTTTGAAAAGGATGTTTTATAAAGATGCTTTCATGAATGATTTGGACCAGTTAAAGTGGCTTTCAGAAAAAAAGTACTTCTACATTCAGTGAAATCTACCCTTTGCAGGGGCTTACAGGCTGTTGTCTCTTGTTCTACACTAAATCCCCATCAAACATGGTTATACAGCCAGAGGCTGAATCCCATTGAAAAATACAGATCCTAAAATAATGTATTTTAAAGTGCAAAGGTATTTGGATGTCAGGAAGAGAAAGCTCTTTCAAGTTAGCCTCCACTTACAAATTACTCATCTTTTTGCTGGTACAATTCAGGGCTCAGTTCTCATCTGAAACCTCACACTTAACCAAACATTTAGCTAAGTCCCTGTAGTCTGTTCAGAAAAGAAAAGGAAACAAACAAACAAACAAACAGAACAAACCACACAGGTCTAGCTCATTTAGACAATAGAATACTATTTTCTTTCCTTGATTTTCCACATGTGAGAAAAAGCCTGAGAAGAATTTTCTCTCCAACCTGGGAGTGAAAAGCTCCACCTTTAAGCAGTTGCCAACCTCAGAAAGTTTCACTTGATGCAATGATTTTTTCAGAGACTTTATCAGCAGGGAAAAATAAGGAATTATAAAGAAGAATCATCTGTAACCTGAAATATAACAGTGGGCCCTGACAGTAGAAACGTGGCTTACATATTTGTACATGCACATACACACATCGATGTAATAATGCGCCAGAGTTATTCAGAAAATAAAAGCATCAACACATAAAGATGAAAAGGAGGAACTTTAGAAAAAAGTAGTAGGGGAAAAAATCAGAAATATTTATTAAACCATCACCTAACCATCACCTTTTAAAACTTCCATCATGCACCAATCATAGTTGATGGACATTCAGGCCAGCGGTCCCAAAAGACAGAGTTTTGGGAAATTCATTATTAGCGTTAGGCACCCAAACCCTGCTGAGTTTAGACCGGATTTGGGACACTCAAGAGCTGTAAGCTCTTTTGATGTCCAACTGCATGTGTCAATACCTAAAAGCTTTGGCCATTTATTGCTCCTTCAGAAACTTGTGTAACCCTTTTTGTCAAACTCAGTGACATTGTCAAAGTTGAACAGAGTCAGAACCACAGACTTTTGGAGTCCATAAAGAGGGTCCCATATGGGAAAAGGTAGAAAAGAAATAGGCACAAGTATGAGACAGAATGAGAAATGATGGCTTTGCTTGGCCTGGGCAGTGCTTGTCCTCTCCTCGAAGGATTTTCAGCTTCTTGAGCAATCAATCCCAGCACTAAATTTGCCACTTCTTGTCTTTGTTAAAGAAAATCTACCAATAAATCCCCATAAGAGCTTGTGTAACCCAGATAAGTCAGTTATTTCTCTCTCGCTCAGCATTCATGGCTCAACCAGCTGGCTCTTGTGCTGCCCAGGCATGGACCTTGTTAGGAGACCATGGCCGATGGAGACTGTCTGCAAGTTGCTTTCACGTTGCATTTCTAGGAGGCAGACGCGCTGCAAAAGCTCCAAGAATACACTTTTTGTGTAAGAACAAATAAGCAGGAAAGCCCCGAAGTAATTTGTTTTCTTTTATACTAAACAGGAAGATGTATGGGAAGAGGAGCACTGCTTATTAATCCCATCCAAATAGTCAACTCCAGCTGAGCAAACTCTGCCATTTGGTGGACTGAATTTCTTAATCAGGAAAACATATGGGGAGGCAGTTTTCAGCAACTGAGACAGGAGCATTTGCAAATGCTTTCCAATTGGTGCAAACCAGAAAGACAGCACAGTTTGCATAAAAAAACAGGAAATCTTTTTGCTTTTTTCCCTTGCACGAGCAAATTAATGTTAAGGGAATTCAACAGTTTCCCTGTAGTGTCGTGAGAGCAGCAGAACTGGCAAAGATGGCTCAATTACAAAAATAAGAATGTTGTATACAAGCTGAAAACCAAATGAAGCAAAACTAACCCATGCTTCTGTTCTGCTCATCCACCCACCAAGGAATGTATGTCAAGAAAACATCTCAAAATCTGGAATCTATTGCCAGGGAAAAGAGGCAGAAAACTACTCAAAGTAGTCAGATAAATGCCAAAAGCAAGGCTTTGAAAGGAAACCTGCTGTATTTTGCCAGCAGGTTTATCTAGCCAGTAGAATCTTTCCTCCCTAGTGAAGCAGAAGAAAATGTCCAAGCAGAGTATTTGTGGACACTGTGCTGGTGAAGATACATCTCTCAGAAGACTTCAAAAACCAATCTCTTCAACACTTCTGACCATGTATGGGACCAGCTCTAAGTTCATCAGCTCCTACCTGTGATCAAAGAGGTTATGAGTGGATGGAAGAGATGCTATATTGCCAGTGCATTTTGGTAGAATGATTCTTCTGTCCTCTATGTAGCTTAAAACACATTGTAAGTGTCCCAGGACTTAGAGAAACAGGTAAAGCCTACAGGTCAATAAAGATGTGCAGAAACAACCTCTCTAAGTAGAAAAGGCAAATCAACATAGTCCTGTGGTTCATGAGACTTGTTGAGCATATTTAAATCCATGACATTGCTGGGATGTAAAGTAAGCAGAGGGTGAGAAATTAACTTTGAAATTTCAGCCTGATCTCATCAACAGCTTTTCTTGTTGTTACCTATAAGTATTCAGCATTTCACAAAATTATGTATATTAAAAAAATATAAGTGCAAAGCCTTTATTAAAACAGAAGAGGCATAGGTATAAGGCAGGTTGTAAAGAGATATATGGAAACTGAGGGTTAGCACCACAAGAGGTTACTGTAGTGAAGAGACACGTGCCATTAATCTATTCACAACCAGAAAACCCTGGAGGTGAAACTGAGTGACTAATTGGAAATGCCCTTGGCCAGGCAAGGGTAGCAAGTAGGTGTTATACCTGGAATCTGCAGAGGGGCCCTGACTCTCGCATTTATATATAATAAAACTCTATATGCAGCATTAATTACAATCCAAAGCCTGAACTGTAATGAATTCATAAGCTGCTCTCTAAAAGTAGCTGAATTGCTCTTTTTTTTAACCCATCAAAGGAAGTTGTGTGATCTGACCTTCCCACAGTGATCTCATTCTCTTTAGATGCTTGCTTACCGGTAGAAAAACATATTATTCTGTGAGCAAGACCCATCTTGCCTTCCTTTCACAACAGTGTAGGATCAAGAGCAACCCCCTACCGAGAAGAAATGTCCTGACCCCACTGTGAAAGAGAGACGAGAGAGGCCAGATGGATACCCAACACCACGTTGAGCACCAAGGGCCGGAGGGAGCAGGATGACACCAGAAGAAAAAGGCATTTGCTGCTCTCACCATGAAGTAACTGCAGGGAACTTTTCACCTTCTTGAGGCACTGCACCAACATCTGTTTGTCACTGATATTAATACAGCAGCTGAACTAGATGGCCCAGTTAGGAGTTTGTGTGAAAGCAGCAAAAGCAGTAGCCGGCACTGCAAGGTGATGAGCAAGGGTTCCTAACCGTTGACAAGACACATGATGGTGAACAAAGTGGGAGCTGTCTTCAGAGAAAGGACACAAAAATGGGATCACAGGCCCTGAGAAGGGCCCTCCTGGCAAGTTCAGAAGTTGGGGGGCAAAAAAAGCACAATGACAAACTTGCAACCTGCCAACATGTCACTCCAGCTTGTAAAATCACAACCCAGGCGAGTGTCAACCAGCAGAGGATTTCTGTTCTGCTTTCATTTGCTACAGGAACCCACACAACCCTCCTTAGAGGTTTTTTTTTTTTGACCATTTTGAAGTCTAGGTTTTAAAGGACATTATCCATCTCAATTCAGTTGTAATGTTCAGAGGAATACAAGTCTTGTGGGTTTTGACAAGATTCATCTCTCCTATCTTTAGACATCTACAAAGTACATCGTGTCTGAGCTGGTCCTTTGATATTCGCTTTAGAGCAAAAGAAGGTGCCTCTGGGGCATGATTCATCCCATCCCAAGGTAGACATCTAAAACAGGTCAGAGAAATCACACCTGAAAAGTGTCTATTTTTGCCCCTAAATTGACTGCAAGAGTTTAGTTGAGGAGCTCACATGCAGAAAACTGCACTGAAACGTCTGAAAGTGGAGGAGGCAAATCCCACCCTAGAACTAATCTCTCCCAAGACCTGCCAAAACTCTTCACTGAAACTCTTTGAGGCTGGGAATTATTTAGGCTACAAAGCTTTAGGGGGTCTCTTACTGCAGGACTGAAGAGTTATTGACATGTTGGAGACTCAGTTTCAATGGAAGTCTTTGCACACTGTAGTGATACTACCTGGTGGGAGTTTCACATGATTCCTGTTTAAAAGAAAAGGGAACGTGATCTGTTTCTTGTTGCTTAACATGGTCCCACTCTCCAATATGCAGAATCCCATAGCTAATGAGTCTGATACTCATCTAAATTACCCTAATGCAACGAGAAGTGATACCACCAAAATCTATGCAGTTATATTGGTCTAAACATGAGAGAAAGTAAACCCAGGTTCAGGCCTATTCCATTAAACATTGATTTTTAAGTTTTCCTTATGTTCAGCACTCAAAATAGTTGAAATATTGATGACATACAGGAGTGTAGCCCTATAAAATGTCATATTTGATGTTCACTTAATTCTGCTAATTGTAACTTAGTACCCTCTGTCTCTCATTTGTACATTTAAAAAATATTCAACTCCCTTCTAGTGAAATTCTCTTGAAAATGAAATCCACTTGAAAGATTCAACTGCTGTTAGCTTGGGCTCAAAACTTTATCTCAGGAAAAGAGAAATAAAATTGTTTAGATAATGCAAAAAGAGAACTTACTAAAACCTACAGAGAATGCAAATATCTAAAATTTTAAAATACTACTGAGCACAGCCTCTCTCTCAGCCCATCCGACTTCCCAACGTGTGGCTGTACTGTGATGGTCAGCACCTCTCTGATGGTTACAGGAGCTGGTTTATGTGTTGTTTGCAGGGTTGTAAGTCTTCTACACATCAATGAAGAACAAAACCAGGCGTGATAGCAGCTTCACGACAACTGTCATGACAAGGTAGAAACCGGAGATCTGCTGTGTCTTAATATTATTATATGATAATTTCCATCCATATGGCATATTACCACAATGTTACGAAAGGGAGGATGTTCACATGGCCGGAGGATGTCAGAGGAACAATAATCGCAGACAGAAAACTAAGCAAGTTTCTCTGCTTCGGAGTCACAAGCTCCACAAAGTGTGCCTGTGCATGTGTGTATGTACATACACACAAATACCCAAAGAGTGTGGTTGGAGAAATGATATTTTCAATAATATTTTAAAAATTACCAGCTTCTAACCCTCCAGAGCATGAAATATAGCACAGAGAACACACATATTTAACAACTCCAACTCCAAACTGACTGAGCTCTGAGGAAGACACCTGTTGATTTCACACTGGTTATAGATGAAGCTCTCCCTACAAGAATGCAATTTGTCTCATTAAAGAATGTTTACACTTAATTAGGTGACTGTATTTTTTATTGTGTGTTAATTCTCCCTGTTCTTGCCATTAGGATTTTTGTTTACAGTAGCGGTGAACACTTCAATAACAAAAAAAATGTTGAATACAAATTTATTAGAATTCTCTTCCTTAAGCAAAACTAAACCAAAACCAACAAAGTAATTCCAAAGCCATTAATTACACATGCTGTTCTTTGTGCGTTTCCAAATGCAAAGTCTCTAACAACTTTGTTCTACTGTTGTGACTTAATGTTCACAGATTCTGTGGGGTCTAAACGAAGCAGAAGGATTAATTGCATACAGATGTTTTCCCGTTTTTGCTTGCCACTGGTTTTTCTTATTCTTTTGTGGTTTTTTAAAAAACAAAGCCAATAAAAGGAATTTACATTATGCTAAGAAAGTTAAACGCAACCTGTAAGAAGTAATTACAGGCACAAAACATATGGAAATGCCATCTCTTGTTTTGGTTATATTTGCACATAATGTATGCAGAGCAAGTCATGATTAGCAGACGGGAAGCGCGGTCTGTGATTATGCAGGATTTGGTAATTGAATACACCGAGGATAATGATGCTGACCTTCCCATTTGAAAATAAGCTAGACATTCAAGTTTTAAGTGGTTTGCATTAATTCTAATTGCATAGACATGTCTACCCAGAGCTGCTGCTGGGAGGACATGGGACAGGTAAATAATGATTACATTAGAGTGTTTTATTAACAACAACTAAAGTAATATTGTTTACAGCAATGGTGTTTGGACCATGTAAAACTAAAATTTTAATATCTAGGAGCTGTCATTTTCACTGAGGTGCACATGCTCATGCTGTGTGAACCACAACGAGAAGTTACCCGACAGGTTCTATGATTACAGAGTCTACCACTCACAAACCCACATCAAAGACACTAGTAGCTAGTTAATTCATAAGACATCTGGTTTCTTTCCTCTTCTATTATCCTTCCACCTTCCAAGAAAGAAAAGGCTCCAAAAGGTTGGAAATGCGATGGAATTTGGTTGGATAAATGCAACATTTATCCTGGAGACATGGCATCGTTTGAACTATCTTCCAAACCACAGGTTGCTGGGGATATTTTTGTATTCTTTTGAGGTGGTTCTCTTCTGCAAAGCTATTAACTTGGTTCTACTACTGTAGTTCAAGAACAGAGGCTATTTGTCATGCAGAAACAAACCACTGGGGTGTTAAATCTGATCTCTTGCCTCCACTGCAAGGTGACCCAGTTCTCAGTCCAGTGAACCCACCCCCAAGTCCACCTGTGATGTTTTTTCCTAAACCTTGAAGGCAAAATTGCCTCAATCCAAAACCTGTGGCATAATTTTACGTACTGTACCACCAAATCTATGTTTCCCAGTCTGCAATGTGACAAATTCGTCAGAGAACAGAGCAGAAAAACAAGGACTAAACAAGGCTTTGAGAAAGTTGTATGGCCCTCTGTTCCCAGGGCCACAGCAAAAATACATTGCTGATTGGGAGCGAAGTGATGTCTATGGCCTCCTAGTATTGTCTCTGCTAGAACTACATTCTGTCTAGAGTAATTTGGTTTTTATTCTGGGAAAAAAAAAAAAAAAAAAGGTTAAGGAGTTCTACATTTCTGCTAGATTTCTGATGTGTGTCAGCCCCAGTCTGATGTGGGATCCAGCTGCCTGCCTCAGGTCTGGAAATTACAGATGTTTCCACGTTGTTTGAACAGATCAGTTCTGTGGTGCAGGCATGGAAAACAAACATTTCCCCCTGGAAATGCCAGACTTACACGTGCTCCATAGTCCCAGGCTGCAAAAGCAGTACACCCAATTCTTGCAGCAGACACCAGGCACACACAGGACTCGCCTGGGAAGGTGTCCAGCATATGCATTGCAAGTCCCTATGTGTTCTGTAAGCATTAGGTTTGTATGCTTTACAGCTATTTTCACAGACATTTATGCCTGGAAAATGGCAGGGAGAAATACTGCAGCTTAATTTCTGTTTTCCTTTACCCACTTGATCCAAATAAAACTAAGTCATAGGCTGATTTCCACCTGGCCCTCAAAGCTGACGACTGATGCCTGTAGGAATAGCTCAGGGACCCAAGCACTGCAAGCTTCGGCAGTTTGGCTTCAGTCAGGGTACATGAGATCCAGATCTGCAGAAACATCTCTGGAGTGTCCGTCTATCAGGACAGACTGACTGCTCCATCTCTGCTAGAACACACAGGTGGGGTGACCGTTCAGTGGTGGTTATAGAGCAAAAAACTACTCACAACAGTAAGAAACAGGGATGGCTGTTCTATGGCGGACCATCGAGCTGAAAGCAAAGTGCTTAGAATCTAAATTACTGAAAAATAGACTAGAGGAATCACACTGAAGCTCTATAACTGCACTGGAATTAAGTTATATACTTATATTTTGCATGTGTAATAAATTGGCAATATGGAATGCAAAGTCTTTCACCTCTAGGTCACTGGCTTACTGCTCCATTATTTTTTTATGCACAAACAGGAAAACATTATGTAGTCGTCACTTAGAGTGTATTTATGTCTCAACAACACTCTGAAAGTATGTCCAAAACCATTTTCTCAGCTCATTAGAATAACTGTAGGAGGGAACCATGATAGTCTGGGGTTTGTAAGGTGATGCAGAGGTCAAATCCATCCCGGGATCACTGTAACTGGAATTTTTTATTAGTTACTTCCCACCCTCTACTGTTTGCAATATGGATTGATGGTCTCAGTCCAAGTCCAAGTGGTTAGATACATCTATCACTACTCTCACAGGAGAAGGAGGCAAAGAAAGCATAAAGATCACTTGCTTGTCCAGAAAAAAAAAAAAAAATCTGTATCTCTGAGCACAAAAGTGAAACCCTCAGTCTAGATAATGGTCCTTTGGCCTCCCAGACAACGGAAGAGACCTCTATCAACTGCTTCTTTCAGTCTCAGCCCATCTGCAAGCTCCTGGAGACAAGCAGATTTAAGAACAACTACTCAACTCGAAAGTCACAAGCTATGAGAGCTTGTGAAGCCCTATGAACACACTATGAGCTTGTCGCTGGCTGTATAATGCTGCCTCTTCTCCCTTGCCCCTCCACACCAGGCTCAGCTTCCAAGGAAATTTAAGAGCAACATGGCAGGGACAGGAGCTTGAACCCTGGGGCTGAAGGCAGTGATAGCAGCAGCGAGAGCTCAGCACTAAGACATTGAACTGCCTCGTTTTGTGCAGTGTTGGTGAAGAGAAAGAGATGTGGTGGAGGCAGGGGGACATCTCATCCACCATAGCAGGAACCAAGCAGGCAGGCTCCATCAACCCACGTCGCTTGCTATGAGCCTCGGCTTCTGTTTCATGAACAAGATCATCGAATCTGCTGTCTCATCTCCAGCAAGAGGAAGGAGACACAAGGACCAGAATTAGAAATGTTTCTTGCCCCTTCCCATACTTCCCTGTCTACAGACAGATAGGCTAAAAGGAAATTTGAGTCATGACCTTCATGCTTTGTGAAAGACCCCTGGGATCAGCTGATAGAGGCACCTTTGCTCTTTTCAAGGGTGACTAGCACCCAAAAAGGGAGCTTGCGATAGTCAAACCAGAAAGGAAGATAAATATCCACATGGAATCTCCTCCTGCCGCAGACGGGCAGCACGGCGCTCAGAGGCAGCCCTGGATCAAGCTGATAATAGCCTGCTCCTGGTCACAGATGAAGGAAAATGAGT
This sequence comes from Pampusana beccarii, assembly GCA_013399365.1. Classification (NCBI taxonomy): domain Eukaryota; kingdom Metazoa; phylum Chordata; class Aves; order Columbiformes; family Columbidae; genus Pampusana; species Pampusana beccarii. The sequence goes on along the minus strand of VWYH01001528.1, from coordinate 1,428,611 downwards.
CTCAATTTACCAGACGAGTCGCTGGGCTTTGATAGTATCATGCACACTGCTGCTATCCAGCCTCAAAGTCATAGCAGGGGCAAGCAGTGTGGCACCAAGGAGGAACAACGCGGTTCATAAGAGCACATGCAGAAAAACAAAAAAAAAAAGGAAAGAAAAACACATCCTTTCTTATATCCACCATCCAGCTTATTTAGTATCAGGATCCCTATTTTCTTATGGTATCAAATCACATGGGGCCCAAAATATTCCCCAAGTTAATAAATGGTGAAGTCAGACACAAAAGCTACAACTATTCCACTCAATTAAATAGGGAAAGAGTTTGGGCTTGAGAACCCGAGCATGACTGCCCACATTGTTTAATTTCAGCACCCTCTTTGGTTTGGGTTTAGTCCATAATAACAGGCAATCTCCTAGACAAAGCCTAGCCATATTTTGGGGGATATGTGAACCAAGGAAATAAAGTCAGTAATAATTTGAGGGGATGACAAAATGCATAGCAGACCTACGGAGAGCTTGACTTCACTTTCTCATTATTGGCTACCTACCTTGATACTTATTCCTTCTAAACCTCTTTTTCTCAATGACATTACTGAGATATTAAAGGATCAGAGCAAAAGACAGTGATCTGGAACTCACAATATTAATTATGGCTCTGACGCTGCTTACTGCAGAGGCCCTTGGCAGATCACAACCTTACTGTGTCTACTAAGTGAGAAGACGACTATCACAAATCCTTACCACACGCCAGGAAGGAGAGACTTAATTAATTAATGCTCAGAAAGTGCTTTGGAAATTATGTGTGCAACTCTTGATGTCATGAAAGCTAAATATTATCACTGAACTTGGATTTATATATGAGGGCAGATGTTCCCGGAAAGAGAAGCATCAAGGGCAGAAAGCAAAGAATGCTCTTATAGAAAAATACCCTATGTAACTCAGTCTGAAGCTCTTTCCCAACAGCCACATGATTGTTTTCCTCTAGGTACAAGTTAAAAGCCTTTCTGCTAAAGCCCAGGAATGTGTTGGCTTTTAGAGATACAATATGAGCCACAATCCTCTGAAGAGCAGTCATGGAATCACAGAACATAGAATCATAGAATGGTTTGAGTTGGAAGGGACCTTAACTATCGTCTAGTTCCAACCCCCCTGCCATGGACAGGGACACCTTCCGCTTGACCAGGTTGCTCAAAGCCCCATCCAACCTGACCTTGGTCTTTGATAGACAGCTAAAGAAACACTGTTAAATGCAGGCAATAGATACCAGCTCTGATCACTTCTTATTCTCTTGCTTTTCTATACAGTACAGTCAGAAGACTGGGAGTTCACCTCAAAAGTGATGGAAGTTGGGCCATAAAGGATGGAATAAGAGAGGGTCCAAAAGGAGAGCTACCAGAGGCTAAAATGAAGCTCCAGCAGTCGAAGGCAAAGCTCTGACCCAGAGCAAAAATCATTCAACAGTGCTTTTATTTAGTGCTTAATATTTCCCAGTCTTTCTGCAAAATGAGCTGTTTCAAAGGCCTACCTTCTTGAACAGGTCAAATTTTCCCCCAGTAGAAAAGGAGGCAGTGATGTGTGTCAGTGTGAGGAGTGGGATGAGATAACACAGCAATAGGTACAGGAAGGCACGGATCTTTTGTCAGTGAAGCTGATCTGAATTTTGCCACAGACTCTGACAAGAATACATGGAATTGCCATACATTGATACTCAGAGATTCATGGATTTTACAGGACCTTCACAATCACTATTCTGCATTCCCGCATAATGGCTTTGAACTAGATCCTAGCTTTTAAGAAGATATCCTATCTTGATTTTAAAATCCCCAGTTATTTGCAGGATTAAATACAACCCTTGAAAAACTGGTGCCTAATTTCAAGGATGAAGTTGTCTAGGTTCACGCTGCATCAAGATCTTCTCAGCTCTTTTCAACAGATTGAAGAGCTATTAAGAATGTTTATTTTCTGAAAAAAGTATATGTAGAGGCCATAAGTAAGCCTCTATCTGCCTCTTAACTCAAACCATATTTATGGTATTCGGAAATCTTCCACTATGTGCATATTTCCTAATTGCTTAATCATTCTTGGGAATTTTGCCTTAACCATCTCAATTTTTTTAATATTCTTGTCAATACCACACACAATATTCTAATAGCAGTGCCATCAGTACAAAACATGAAGGTGACACAGTTAGTTTTACTCAAGATCCCCCAAAAGCTACATTAGTTATTTTTGGCACTAATGTTCAGTGAGTGATAGAGCAAGACACCTCAAACATATCTCTGAATCACTGTCCCTGAAAACTGAATCAATCTGCGGCCTTTGTTCCTACATATTTGACTTTTGTTTCGTACCCTGCTATCAAGCAGTCCAGATTGTTCTGTATCAGTAATCAGTCCTATTCATGATTTATCACTCTCTCAAACTGTGAAATCTGAAAACTTTATCATTATTAAGTGCATCTTCTTCCCATGTTGTTCTTAGAAATATCAAACAGCAGAGGCTCAGCAAATCGTATGTGTTTGGGCCACTAGAAACAGCCCTGTTTGATGTCCCCATTCACAAACACCTTTTCAGACCTAATATTCAGCCAGGTTTTATCCTTTTAATAAGTTCTGGTTTGAGTTTGTATTATCCTGGTTTCTTAATCAACATGTCATGCAGCACAAAGTCAAGCCTTCTAGAAGTCTAAGTCTGTTACATCAAAACGATTACCTTCCTCTACCAAACTTGTAATCTCATAAAAAAGACATCAGGATGATTTGACAAGATATATAGTTTTTTTCAGAAAACTACATTGATTGGCATTAATTACATTACCCTCCTGTATGTCTTTACTATTTGAGCCTTGCATCAGCCATTCCATTACTTTGCCTGGGATCAATGTCAATCTGACAAGACTATAATTACCTGGGTTGTTCCATTTACCCTTTTAAAACGTTGGTACAATATTAGGTTTCTTTAAGGTTTGTAAAGGATGGAGGGTTTCAGGGGACTTTTCACATCCTCCCTGCCCATTTTGACATCTTGAGACTGTGACAAAGACTGATGGCTCTATGGGTGAAATGCCCATTACAATAATTATTACTTCACTTCTGTGCTTGCGAAGATTAAAAGGTCAATGTTACTCTCCAGAACACAAGCCTAGGAAAGCCTTACAAGAGCATATGAAATCTCATGCACTGAGAATTATGTTGATCAGACACCACCTCACATGTTCCCATCGCTCTGCATCCCAACACGTCTACCGTAGGCATCCAGGGCTCACTGCGTAGTCCTCTTTCACACTTTTCTGGCTGGACCATGAACCAGGAGCTAGTTAAGAGTGAAGTCACCAGCGAAGAGTGGCCTCCTGCCCTGCATTACCACAGATGTCTTGCCTCTGAAGAAGGCCAGTCAAGCTATAACTGGTCAAAGCAAGCTCCAGCATGGGAGAGGTTAGCTGGAGAGAAGCCAGGGCTGAGATAGTACTGGAAAGGGCTAATTCATCATATTTCCCTTACCATAGAATCGTAGAATCCTTCGGTTGGAAGAGATCCTCAGGATCATCGAGTCCAACCATAACCTAACCTAACTCTAGCACTAAACCATGTCCCTAAGAACCCCACCTAAATGTCTTTTCAGCTGNTTCAGGCAGTTGTAGACAGCAAGACAGCGAGGTCTCCCCCCAGCCTCCTTTTCTCAAGGCTTAACAGCCCCAGCTCCCTCAACCACTCCTCATAAGACTTGTGCTCCACTGGAAGGGCTTCTAAGAAGCTCTCTGAGTGATGTTCAAAGTTGGTTTTGCAGTGGAGAACAAGGATTTTTGTTTATCTTTTCTGTCCCTCCCAAGGGATTAAGATGGTGCCGCAAACACAAGGGTGAAGTACAGACTACCCCATCCAGCCTTGACAGCAAAGGAGAGGTCTCCCTGTAGCACAAAGAGAAAATCTGGCCAAAACCAGTGTTACCCAATCCAGCTGTATCAGGCTCGGTTTTAAGACTGTGGCCAAGTTCAAGCTTGACAGAAACAGGCACTACTGCAACACCTCGGCTCAGACGAAGTTCACATCAGCATTTCTCCCTTTCAATGCGCTGACCTGAAAAAGGGCAGCTGCGCTGCGTCTCTCTGGCGCACAGCAGCTCGCTCGGAGTGATTCACAGTCACATAAAGCTGTGTTCCCCAGACACAAAGGTCAAGATGCTTCCTTAAAACCTGCAGAAACAGGTCCATTCTCACCGTTCTCGGAGCTGCAGGTTTTGCAGCACGTCAGCAGTGCTCCTGAGGAGAGCAGAGACTATGTCTGGCCATGGCGTCTGCTCTGGGCTGTCACCAAGGTCTCAGCCTTCCATATCAGTTCTTTTTATTCTGCTCTATTATTAAGGCAAACTTTGAGATATCTGCTTTATTAATATATGTTTTATCCACAGCGTTGTTTACAGTGGTCAACTCCAGCACTAGTAATTTAAAAAAATACTTGCTTGAACTATTAGAAACCTATCCAATTGCATAAAGCTACAAAATAACTGGTTATCAGACACAAATTCGTAGGCATTACATACATCCATGTATGAAATTCGTTGCTAGACCAAGACAAAAATACCGAAAGCTCTATTTGGTGCATGATAAGCAGTTTAAATGTCAAAAGAGTGTGGTCTGAAGTGAGGATTCATTCATGCTGCTCACTGTGATGCTCCTTATATTGGTATGATCATCCTGCAGCATGCTTAGAGAAACAAAGCACCATAGTACATTTTATCCATACCACAAAAATCTGGGAAAAAATCCTCTGTATTTTTTTTTTATGAATAAAATGTACCTTGAAAATACTCCATGTACTTCATAATGTAGAAAACAAAGACAGGTAGGAATAAAAACAGGGAGAAAGCATGTCCTGTGTACAATTAAATATGACTATAGTGCATATAATTTAATTAAGACACTTTAATGTGCCCCTGTGCTCTTGTTGCCTAGTACCTGCACCCAGCCAGTGGTTAATTAAACATGCAGCTTAGCAATGGTGACTGCATCACACATGTCACAATGCCTTGTATTAAAATTTTATTTGTGACTCAAACAAAAAAAATATTTGTTCAGTTTTCTCATCTTATTTGAATATGAATATCTATAATAAATCCAAGAAAGTGCAATGTTTATGATTTTTAATACTGGACAAGACCATGAAGTAAAAAGCATATGCTGAAAATACAAGACAGTTCTCTGGGCATCAACCATGTAGGGAGAGAAGAGGCTCTGGTGCTATACTTTGTTTTTATATTTAATGTAAAACAATTAAAAAAGAGGTGTTCAAATGTGACTAGGTTAGAAATGAAACATCCCCTTCATAATTCATAAATGATGAACAAAATACTCCTTTCTTTGGCTGCTGAGGATATTTTAAATACTGTTTGGATAATCTGCCGTGTCTAGTTGTTGGGGTTTTGTATGTGTTTGCGGTTTGTTGTTTGTTTGGGGTTTTTTTGTTCATATGGGGATGGCACACGTAGTAGAATACAGTAGAATACATGTAGCTGAGTTCACAGTGTAAATAAGACCCATCACTTCTGACAGATCCAGAAGCTCCCTGTTTTCTTCTTTCTGCCCCATGAACAAAGACAGACTCAGGCCTAGTCTGTGTAAATAAGTAAGTGGGCTATTAGCTACTGTATAGCTAAACCATGTAGTTTTGAGCTTATCATCACACTGTGCACACCTATACCCACCAGCATCTTCACAAGCTTTCCTATAAAACCTTTTAGGACACTTCCTGACACAATATCATGAAGAAGACTCTTTGGAATGCATCTCATTATAATGTATAGAAAGATTAGTGCAAAATGATTCACTTTGTCAGTACATTAAGTGGTCACATACTCAATCCCAAGCAATTAACTGCCCAACACAGTCAATTATCTAATAATAAAACTGGACCTTTCAAGTCTTCCAACTAAATTAAAGGGTCTCTTGCAGAAGAAACGGAGTGGCCATAAAACTCTCTGCGACTTAACGCTGTTAGATGAGTCTAAACATTTCCTGAGTCCATTTGTAATATAGATTTTTTTTTTTTTAAATTTTCTTCCCAAATGACCACAGGAAACAGGTTATATCATTTTAATTATTGCTGATGGTGCTCAGAGGTTCTGAGGGCAAGACAATAATTCCAAAACCGGGTCTCTTCTAATATGCAGTTCCTCTTCAGCAGACCTTCTACTCCCACACTTAAACTCTCGATCCACCTTATATTCCGCCTTTTTTTAAGGAAGAATTGAACATTGTGCCTAAAACACTTTCATTCTCCCCCTTCTCCCCTTTCTGTTAGTCCTCCCCCCATCGTTAACTACAAAGTCCAGATTGTGAGACTTGTAGGCTAATGGAATGTCTAATGCAGAGCAGCTGTACATTTTTAATGCAAAAGGGGAAAAATAAAGGCAGCATATGGTTTTATGTAATCTTCCTATGAATTTTTAACTGAGCGTCCTAATTCATGTCGGACAGAAAGAGCTTTTTTACTGGTCCTTTGTGGCTAGAGCCTGCTAGCATGAAGCACGCAGTACTTTAAAGCCGCAGTGAGAGCAGGTGAGACTGCTCTGCAGTAGATGCTGGTGTGGATGGCACTTGGTTTGTATTCATGACTCTCAACATCGCAGTTTCATGGCTGGAAAAATAAAGGGATGTCTGAGCAGGATGGGTGAATTGGTCTCCTCTGGACATGCCTGGACATGAGGGTTCTGTGGTGTCCTGCATAAGTATAATAAAAGTAGAAAGTACAACAGCTTCCTACATTTCTTTTCTTGCAAAGTGCTCACAAAGTGGAAGGAAGGAAGGAAGGAAGGAAGGAAGGAAGGAAGGAAAGGAAGGAAGGAAGGAAGGAAGGAAGAAAGAAAGAAAGAAAGAAAGAAAGAAAGAAAGAAAGAAAGAAAGAAAGAAAGAAAAGACACTTTTTATTTTCTAAAAGTCCATCTTTAAGGATGATATATGCTGACCATCCTCCCTGACATATCATCTGTCGATATGCAGGGCACCAGGAGGAATTTACTTCAGCCTTAAGTGACATTCGTTTTCTACCTGCGTGGCAAGTTCCAGAAGAGTAGATATACATTGTACACTGCATTATAAATAAATTGGTTTTGCATAAGAAAAATTAATCCTGGGACCCTGCTGGTGNGAAAGAAAGAAAGAAAGAAAGAAAGAAAGAAAGAAAGAAAGAAGACACTTTTTATTTTCTAAAAGTCCATCTTTAAGGATGATATATGCTGACCATCCTCCCTGACATATCATCTGTCGATATGCAGGGCACCAGGAGGAATTTACTTCAGCCTTAAGTGACATTCGTTTTCTACCTGCGTGGCAAGTTCCAGAAGAGTAGATATACATTGTACACTGCATTATAAATAAATTGGTTTTGCATAAGAAAAATTAATCCTGGGACCCTGCTGGTGGATTGAGCTCTGTGGTTCTTGTATCTGTCTAAAGAACAGTAGGTGCGAGAACTTAGGTCCAGCTAAGGACAATGATGATATATTGGAGATGTCCTCCTAAAGAGCTGACATCTGAGCATCTTCTGGTATATAAGATCAGCAGATAGTAGATAACTCTCAACATGGGAGCAGGTTTGAAAAAACCCTTGCCCAGTTTTATGCCTTCTACTTGAAAGAAGATGTGGATCACCTGGAAAGGTTCCAGGAAATAATATTTTGTGGAAAGACTCAGGAAATTGCTAGAAGAGGTGCATTGTAACTGTGGTGAAATGCCTTCATGGCTGCCATGAAGAGGAAAAGAATAATTTCTTCTCCACGTGCACTGAGGCCAGGAGGATAAGTAACTCCTTTAAAATAAAGCAAGGAAGATTCAGATATGACATTAAGGGTAACTTTCTAAGGTGAAGGAAAATACTGAGATAGATTGTCTAGGGAGACTGTAGAGTCTCCTTCAAAGGAAATCTTCAAAACAAATTATGGAAACATGTGCCAGAAATGACAGAGATACAGCTGATCCTACCTTGGGGTCTTTTGAGTCCCTTCCAGACTTATGATGTGATGATTCCTTTATTATTAACTGCTAGCATAGCCTCAGAGCTGATCAATAGAGATTCCTCTGTTACTTAACTACCACCCCATAAATGCCCCCACATTAAACTGACCTCTCACATTCATCCATCTCTTTTGCTTTCAACTTCCTTCTCTATCCTGTCACTCAATTTTTCTAATGCTGCGTTTAAGAAATCCTTGCTTTTCCCTTTTTTTTTTTCCAAAGTGGCCGCCCTCTTTTTCTAATGTGTCGGCTCCACTCTTCGTATTCACCTTTTTCATCAATCAGTGGAACTCAAAAGTGGTTTAGGAAGCAGGTCATTTTACAGATGAAGGCACTGAATCAGAAAGAAGGAATAACTTGCTAAATAGCCAGAAAAAAAAGCCAGGATGCCATGCCAGTTTGAAATCCAGAAGGCAAAACTTCTTTGTTATCCATTAAGGATGACCTGCTGTAATGTTCTTCTCAGCCAAATGGACAGGAGAGCTGAGAAGACAGGGTGAGAAAACCTGAGGAGATGAAGAGACCATTTGTGGTGGTGTTGCCGTCCAATAGGGTTGACACATTTTGTAATTGCAATTATGGGCCAAACAAATGTTTTCAAGCTAGTTCTTTGTGACTTGAAAATCTGGGGACATTTTCCTTTTTAAATGAAGGGTGAGATCTTTGACTGATTATCTGTTTCTAAGACTTGAAGAATCCCAAGTATGGTTGGACTTGCAATATGTTTGCTAGCATTTCCAGCACTAAAACCGTCCCTCTGAAAAGAGCATTTCCACCCTCAAATGCTCCTACTTCATAGTTAGTCTTTGTCTTGTATTACACTTACTCTGTAAATGCTTATGGAAAAACAAAACAAAACAATAACATTAGACAGATTTGATCCTAGTTTTCATCCAAAGATGGATTATCTGAAGCTCTGTTTTCTAGTGTTACCTGCAGATCCCTGAATTGAATGTGGAGAGGTCTCCTGTGAGATCTCCAGCACTGTCCTATATACCCCAAGCACCTTGATTTTCTCCCTCATGGAGCTTTATCTGCTTTTACTATTAGAATGAATCGTAATCAAACACCAAGCTCTACACATGGAAGCTTAAATTATAAATGCATATGAGGATGTAATCCCATGCAATTTTGCCGGAAGAGAATGATAGCTATTATCAAATTTAGATCTAAGCACTGGATTGCATTGCAAAAACATCACTGCCCTTACCAACATCTTGTCATAGGGCTTACTATGGACTCAATTCTTCTTTGCTACAGTGGTGTAAGTCTGTCACTAACGCAGTAAAGCCAAATAATTCTGAAGTTATTCCGCACTTACAGGAGAATGGCATTTGCCATATAGACATGGGCCTCATACAGCCAGAGGGTGTCAAGAATTTACAGAGACAAGAAGCAAAAGGAAGCAATTAACAGGCAGGCTCCAGTGTTTGGAAGAAATCAGCATGGTTTTCAGAAATATATAATGAACCGGTACAACTGATCCAAGGGAGTCCAAAGACTTGGCCAAAGGCAGATAAAAACAACCAGAACACATCCTTTCTTGCATTACACATTTAGCAATGTTTTCTTTATATCTGACTTTAAGGTCCTGTGCACAAGCCATAATGAAACTCACTTTTTTAGGGTTTTCATTTTAAAGAGACTAAAGAGTTGGATTTATTTTATGTCCTCCATTTATGAGGAAAATGAAGCCTTCTCTTTCCTGGCTGGTGTAGCCGCTAACAGAAAATAATTCAGTCTCAAATATCACCCAAACTCATGAGACTGTTCACCATTACAAAGTCAACCTTTTGCCTACCATAAATCCAGTGATACAGAAAACAAACAAACAAAAAACCCACGAAAACAACACCCAAAAGAACCCCAGCACCCAGATTTTCTATGAAAAGGGACAGAGCTTTATTTCTCCTTTCAAACCACCATGGTCCAAAAATATATTTCAAGTATTGGAGGAAAATGTTGTATGCTGAGCTCCTCTGTGCGTTCTCTGCCACTCGCTTTTCTAGTTATTCTACCTTATCATCACCTCCTTCACCCCATATGAAATGGACTGCCATTCTTTATATATAAAGCACTTGGAGACCCTTTACTTAGATATGGTCGAAGCATAAGAGATGTATGTAGTAGCATTAGCATCTGAGTCACAGTAGTACATAAATGAAGCTCTATATATTATTTTTAGGTTGCATGCAATATTATTTGTTGTGAAACTTATTTTCCTCGCACACTAGTCCCCTCTTCCCCTTTTCTGCAGCGTGTTTCACTGTTTCGCTGACAGCTTTCCCAGTGCTGGCCATGCAAGCAGATGGCTTTATGCCACAGAGATCTGAGAATTGCAGGACGCGGGAGAGATCACAATGGAAAACTTCGCCGCTTAGATGCTCACAAAAAAAAAAAAAAAAAAAAAAAAAAAAAAAAAAAAAAAAAAAAAAAAAGCTTTAGAAATAATAACAATAATAAAAGAAATTCAGAAAACTCTAATCGTGATTAAAATCACCATTATTTTTTTTTACTGGAATGGCAAACATGTTGGGATTATCCTAAACATGCTCCTTATCTAAGATTAAAGTATAATAATTTTACATAGTACGAGTATCATAGTTTACAGATTGTGCATCTTTATCTTCTGGATCAGTGAATAATTGGTTCAAGCTATGGCAGGAATTCATTCATCCTTGACATCTGAAGGAGTAAGAGATGAAAATCTTCAAGGATTTCCTGCAAGAAGAGAGTCTCTTCTCCCAAGACTATATTTGTCAAAGCTTCATTGTCGGCTTTCAATCCTGCTCTGATGATCCACAGAAGATCGTGAGGATCGCAGCTTTCTGGGACTATTGCTGCATTCATAACCACGAGTCTCATGAAGTCTAAGATATGTCAAAACAGCAGGGGTTCATTAAATGTTGTCACTGTGGTAGCACTCTATTCACAGGGAAGTATAAGGATTCACTAATGAGGAATGACTTCTGAAGGTAAATATACAGAATACAGGTATATGATGACAAAGAAGGTGTCTAAAGAGCACACAGGCTTTGGGAGATGTCAGCATCTTTGAGACGAGGGAGCTGTTTAAAATGGTACAAAATACTTGAAGCACAAGAATGTTTTAAAGAAATGAAAATACTAGGGCTATTAGGGGAGGAAGCCATCAAAATACTGATGATAAAATGGTTTATCCAAAATAGGTGCCTCGTCAGTAGATTCAACTGCTCAGGCTACATTGACGGAGAACAGAAAGTTACTGTCTTTGTTAGGGAAGCCTGACTTTCTGCCTTTAAATCATAAAGAATGTCATTCAGCTACAGCATCCAACCAGGTTTATGAAGTTTTCCTTTTCAATTTATTTCCCCTCTTTGTTTATATTTATTTGCCGTCTGTGCTCGCAGCAGCGGTGCAGAGAGCTGGGTGCACACCCACGTGGCAGTAGTTAAATACTCCCTTGCTACTGCTAAAGATATGTCACAGACGCCATAAACAACATTCCTACTCTTCCCATCCTGTTAACTTTAATGGTCAGCAGGGATTTCAGGAAGATGTGACCTACAGCCAAGCAAAGAGCATCAGACTAATTTCCAGTACTCATCTCAAACGTCATTTGAACGCAGGAGGCTTGAATCCCTGGTGGAACTCACTGCTTCAGGAATCCAGAATATTAGAAATGGAGTATTTTGAAACTGTTGGCAACTTTTCTTGACTCTACGTGCATCCAAGGGTGGGTGTCAAGAGGATGGACCTAACTCTTTTCAGTGGTGCCCAACAACAGGATGAGGGGCAACGGGCACAGACTGAAATACAGGAGGTTCCATCTGAATATAAAGAAAAACTTCTTTCCTTTGAGGTGCCAGAGCCCTGGACCAGGCTGCCCAGAGAGGTTGTGGAGTCTCCTTCTCTGCAGACATTCAAACCCACCTGGACACCTTCCTGTGTGATCTGCTCTGGTGACCCTGCTTTAGCAGCTGGGTTGGACTGGATGATCTCCGGAGGTCCCTTCAACCCCAACCAGTCTGTGATTGCTAACAGAAACGCTGTCACCTCCCTATGTCCAAACATCTGAAAAACATGAACTAGGTTCTCAAGTATCCTGAGTGGCTTAAAAATCTTTGTTTCCAGTCTGGATTGTTAACCATTTGACCTGAACTGAGGCCATATTTTCATGGCCCAGTAGCATAATCTATTGCTATTCAAACTGATTGATACAGCAAATTCATGGCTCTGTAAGTCATGCCAGCTGACTGGTTTGGGTTTCCCTTATGCTTTTTACTCTTAGAGTCAGGGTAGTTAAAGGGTTTAACGTTGGAAATTGCTCCTCAATGTTCTTCAATAGCATTTTTTTTTTCAATTTTTACACATATATATTGGGAAAAGAGAGAATCTAGGTAAAAGGGGATCCTTTTTCACCCTTCAGTCGCTAGCTTCTATAGTGTTTATAGGTCTGGCAATATTTTGTGAGCAGACATTATACTGCCATGTCATAGAATCACAGAATCATAGAATCATAGAATCATTTTGATTGGAAGAGACCCTTAAGATCACTGAGTCCAAACTCAGCTCAGCTCCAGGTCAAGAAGTGTGACTGCGTTGACAAGCCTACAACTCTGAGCTAATATATTCCATTAATACCTGTTAGTATGAGTTTGGCCGTGTGCTACATGGCGACACAGCTTCTGCTTGGCTTGGAAATGCAAACCCCAGGTGCACACATCAACCCACCACATACCATAATGCAGAGAGAATTACAGCCAGGGAGTGGAACTGGCAGCAGAGCATATAGAAGCTTTGTGCTTCCCAAATGGCACTAAAGGAGGAGTCATCTCTTTTACATACAGAGAACACCAGGAGACACATGATGATGTGCAGTGATGGATACTCATCCCTTTGGAAAAGAAAATCAGAGTTGTTTCCAAAATCAAGAGATACACGAGAAAAAGCCTTAAGAGAAGAGCAAAAGCAAAGAGGACCTTGCAGATTTGCAGTCCGGGTGAATATATTTATGTTTATCCACTCGCTGTGGGGTTTCAGTGACCTGCTACATTGCAGCACGTCCAGCTGGCAGGTCTCTGAGCATTGAGCACATGTATGAGCTGCAGGATGCACAGATTTTATTGCAAGACTTTTATCCATGCGGTTGGAAGGCTGTTCATGTACACATTTCAAGTAACCCAAACTTTTTCAAACATCAGATAGTAAATAATACAAATAACCATTTCAAGCCTGAGGATAAGGTTGAGGTCATTTTTTTGTTTTTTGGGCTGCCAAGAGAAGACAAATATGACCTTCTCTGAATTGGCATACATCCCCATAACGAGTCCTGATGCTTTTTCTTGACTAACTGAACTGTGACCCTTGAAGCCAGTACTTTGTGCTTACAGACACACAGAAAATGGTCTGTGTAATGCTGCAAAGAGTTGGGAAACTACAGATTATTATCAATAATTAGTATGATTTTTTGCCTTTTACTTAACAAAAAGAAAGACGCTGGGTCAGTGGCAGTGGTTCAGGCTTGTCACTTTTCATCAGCTTAAGTGCTGAGAGCAGATGTGAATCAGGTTACAGCTAAAAGCTTTATACACCGGTATTCACAGCCAAGAGTGCATCAGCCGTGAGCATTTGGTTAACTTTTGAATGTTATGATTCCTAAAAGGGGAAGGTTCTTGATGACTAAGAATCCATTTGAGGTAATGAGAGCTCACTTGGAGCTAACAGGCTCAAGTTCGTTAAGTAGTGCATGCAAATAACCTGGATCCTGCTGCAAGCTATACTGACAACTCAATAGCACTCGATATAGACATCCACAGACTGAAGTAAATTTCAACTCACAACACCACACAGCTCATATAAGCATTTCCATCCCATTTTTAAGTAGATAAGTCACGATTGTTGATATTAATATCCAGTAGATGGCTATCGAACATACATAACACTCAGGAAAACCTGTATATACTTGGCGAAGGGGGCCTGCTCTATGGAATAGCTCTTAAAATAGACTCCTCACTTCTCTTTCCAAGCTGGGTCTTATAAATTTCCTGTCTCCATCTAACTGCTCAGTTAGCTGAAAACAAGCAATCTTGGTAAGAAGATAAAGCCTTTTGTGGCTTCTGCGATGCAAGCTCCCATTTTGCATTTGGAGGTGTTTGGAGACTGGCTGCAAGAACATCCATCTGCTTGCTTGCCGGAGCATAAGGAGCTCGATATCCTTTGTTAAAAGCCTTCCCCAAAGTTTGTTGCACTGTATTAGGGTGTCAGAGAGGCACTAATCAAAATCTTCTGAGTTCTAGTTAATTAGATGACCTAATTTTTAACCATGTTGTAGCATGGGGACCTATGGACACATAAATCGTGAGTCCAACACAGCAATACTCAACTTTTTATCAAGTAGTCAAATACCTGCCTAAAAACTGTTGTCACATTTTAAAGTGGTTCAAGACAAATTAGGTGAATTTGGGCCTTGATCTGGGGAAGAAGTTATGGCAGTGAGCCTACGTCAGCCCAATAGATATTTTTTTGTTGGCTGGTGTATCCTTGGCACCATAGCATAAGAAATCATGCGATCTGTGCACAGACTTGCAGAGGGGTACAGAACAAACAGTATTTTTTTTCTTTTTAAAACAATATGCAGTCTGTATTAGCAGCCACATTTTACAAAGTTCCTGACTACAGATGTCAAGCAAGAAATGTAAATAACAACTCTACGCTGGTTTAAAAATAACAGCTTGCTAAAATCCTGTTGTCTGTATAGTTTCCATGTTTCTTGTCTTTTAGTAACTCTATCTTACCATAAGAAAAATGTCAATTGTCTTCCTGTGCAAATTTCGGATTAATGATGTAGCGAACATACGAACTGCAGAAGCAACAGACAGTAGCAATTTTTGCTTAACGTAATAAGTTGTAGGTAGAGTTTGAGACTTCAAGAAAAAAATATGGGAAAAAGAGGTAAAGTTTAAGGAAAAGCCTAATGGTTCTAAGCATGATTCACAATCTATTCTCCCCACCATGTAAAGCTCTGGATAATGATGAAGACACGTACATACCTGCATATACACACACACAAATGCAAAGAAATGAAACAACATAGTTTTGTCTGTTGTAAAACGGCCACTGAAACAGCTAAAAATGGCAATCATAATCAGTGAGCAAAGTCTGATCGTATATTTTAGCCACTAATTGCTGGACTAATCCCAGCAGGTGCTCTAACCTTATTGCTGAATCTGCTAAAGTTGTAGAGAAGCCCAGTACATCTCAGGTAAACCGAATCTGAGCAAAGCAAATAAGTGAAAGTCAACAGCATCAGACGCTAATTTTTGGATAAATCAGCAACTAGAATAGTGCTAAAAATCACCAATCTTCATGATTTGGGTGGTACACTGACCACCAAGTAGAGTCAAGAAAAACTAGTGGGGCCATCATGAAATATAAATAGTTTTTTCTTCTTCTAAAGTGTCTCGCTGTTGTTGTTTCAGCTCTGGTAGAGCAAAGGTGGGTTGAGGTTCAGATTCAGACACCTGAAATTAGACCTCTACACAAGAGGCAGGTGTCTGTCTACACTGCAATTACAGTCAGAGGAGACCTAATCAGCACAGTCAGTGGAGTCTAGAAAGCCATTTGGCTGGTCAAATGCAGGTGTCTACCTCAGGGTCAGATAAATAGCCCTCTAGACTCCATTGCCTGCATCAAATAGATCGAGTTTAAAAGGAGCTTTGCCATCAAACTCACAACTCGATTCACAAGACACTAAAATTCATATGCTTGAACATGCCGACGAATTCTGCCTAATACTTTTTTACAAAAATATACATTTATTGATTTCAACGTGGCAATTCCCAAGTCATCTGCATGTGTGTATTAAGACGAAGCAACAAAACGGCTCCGGTGCAGAATGCCTGAGACATTTACCTAAAGCAGCATTCTCACCGTGATATTACAGGTGTCTCTCTCGATATTACGAGGCAGTCAAAAACTGCACACTGCCTCGATTGCTGTGCAACTGTAGGCTTTCAGGATAATAAGAAACACATTTTTGCCAAACAGAAAAAACGTTTCCCCCTTTCCCACATTCTCCTCATTCTGATAGTGTTCGCTCCCTCCTTCAAACTCATCTCCCAGCTTATCACACTTTAATGAAATTCCTCCCATGCATACTTACAAATATATAGATCTGAGACACTAAACCAAGGCCAGTGCAATGAAAGCGCAGTACTGAAATACAAGTACCTCTCCAGAACTTGTAGCAAACATCTAACACACTCAATAAAACACACCTTACAGCAACCTAAACACTTTTTATTTTATTTTAAGGGTTATTTTATTTGGTTGCCTTTGTTTTGTTTCGTTTTGTTTTGTCTTTTTCAGAGAAATCTCTCTGTAAAGAACAAAAAGCAGCAACTGCTGCCAAACAAACATTATTCAAAATAACCTGCACTCACAGCTTTTCATCTTTCCTCACCTTGAATCAGAAAAACCTCAAGTGAGAGCATATGATGTCCAAACAGATTGCTTGACCTCCTCTAGAACAGTACACCAGGAGGAAATGAATAGAAATTGTCTGTAGTTTTCGTGAAAGCTTATGCTGTCCTTGAACAAACTGCTAGCAAAAAAGCACTGTGCTCAATAAAATTGTTTGTTTTCGTAAAGTCTCCACGCCAATGCATTTTGGCACTGATTACACGGAATCAAAGGCAGCATTCTTACTGAAGACAAAAAAGGCCAAAACTTCGGCCAAAACTGGTCATCGTATTGACATTAAAAATTTTGAGATGTGCCAAACTCTTTGCAGCTATCAAAACGAAATAATGAATCCCCACACTACCTTGTTCTGGTAAAAGGAGCTCTTATGTACTCCATCCTATAATTATATAGAATGGGAGCAAATGTAATAATTAAAAGAGAGCGAGATAAAAATCTCGGGAGCTCCTGCATCCAAATCTGCATTCAAATCACTGGAAAAAAAAAAAAAAAAAGCCTTCTCCAACTGATCACTTTTATGTCCTATTTCTTCCAAGGTACTTTTATAAAGGAGGTCAAATACACCCTTTTTGGTATGAGATGGAACCCATTAAACCCGTTGAGTTGTAAAACAACAGTAATGACATTGTTAGCTCTAGTAATCAACTTGCAAGACCCAACTTTTTTCATGGCATCAGTTCCAATGGTTTTAACAACCCTGTTGTTTTCCCGCTGACATCAAGGTATGCTGGGAGGAAAACAAGAGCACAAGTGGGTGAAGTTAGGCCTGTTTTGCGGAACAGCACCACAGAGTATAAGATACTGCATACATCTGTATGACTAAGTAATTTCCCACCTGTCACAGGAGAGAGTAAAATCCAATGCTTAAATCTTTGATATACCCTGAGGTTCCATCATTTCGTCTCTCCTGAAACACCAAATTGTTCATTTCTCATTAATTGTCCTTTATGCAGAGCATTTTCAATTAAATTGGGAGTAGTGTTACACTCCTTACTTTGTGATAGTAGCCCCCAAAGATTAATAGATTGCTTGTAATTTCTGAATTGCCATCTGTGTTCTATTACACTCTCGTCATTTGTTCTGGTTATGAAACCAAAACAGAAAGTGTCTCACGGAGAGTGGCTGTAGCCATCTGGATCCCTAGGGGAGCTGTTTTGGTAGCAAGAATGGTCAACTCAGTTTGAACGCAATGACAAACCCTAGTGCTTGTGTGGAAGCCTACAGCTCCACGGAGGATGCCATCCAAATTTCAGTTCAATTTACTAACTCCCGAACAATACAATCCAGGTGTCTTTCTGCTCTATCAACTTTGTGTGCTTCTCACTTAGTGAATTTTTTTCTGTGGGGAAAGGAAAGGAAAGGAAAACCAACCAGTCAACCAAAAAAACAACCAACCAAGCAAAAACACCCCCCCCCCCCCCAACAAGTAAGCAGGCAAACAACCAACCAACCACACACACCAACGAACCAAACCAAACCAAAAGCAATCAGCTTAGACTTTCAGGAAACCTGATTTTCAAAGTTAAGTCTTGT
The DNA here is from genome assembly GCA_013399365.1 of Pampusana beccarii. Taxonomy (NCBI): domain Eukaryota; kingdom Metazoa; phylum Chordata; class Aves; order Columbiformes; family Columbidae; genus Pampusana; species Pampusana beccarii. The sequence continues at coordinate 1,410,607 of VWYH01001528.1, read as the reverse complement.
GAACGGAAAATAGTCAACAAATGAATTTGAATATACTTTCTTAAAGATGTATATTGTGTCATTAACCTGTGAAAATTACTACCCTGCTTTTATAATTATTATTTCATATTTGCACTCAATAGCTACTGTAGCTACCATGCAGATGTCTTAACAACTATGCTAAGATTAAATATTTACTCTAAAATTTGAGAAATTTGAGAAAAAAATAGGTTTTAATATTCACAATCTTGTCCCAAAAAAAAGCCTTACTTGTGATGTTTGTGAAGATAATCCATCATTTAACAGACTCAGGTATGAAAATAATTCCTCCTATATGTAAGCTAATTTATAATCATCTACAGTAATAATGTCAGAATTTCCAAGGAAGCAATCGGAAATGGTGTGTATCACAAGATGCAGAACAAGATGGGTTGAGTCTGATCAAGCAATTCTTGTCACTTGAAAGAGGACTGAACAAGTATGAGTATGGAAGAGGTAAACAGCCAAACATCTGAGAACTTACCAAAATGAAATGGGTCCTGCTTTTCACATGTCAGCTCTTTCTACAAAAATATATACCTACATAGAAAGTAAAAGGAATCATAAATTGCCTGGAAGAGAACATTTAACATCCAGCCTTTAGCTGTAGCTTTAGCTACAGCTCAGACCAGTCATAACTCAAGCTCAGTGGTCAGTTACTGACAAGTAGCACTCCTGGGATCACATCAGCTCTTGTAGTCCAAAAATGTCCAGCACAGCCAGTGGTCACCTCCAAGGCTCTGCAAGGCCATAGCTACCTGTCACAGTTCATGATCACCGATGTTCTTGATAGAATTTTTGTAATTTTCTTCTAACAAGACAAGGGTTGTTTTTTGGGAAGCCAGCTACTTTTTGCGTTGTTGTCCTGTGAGCTTTGAGGCCCACAGTACAAGAAAGACATGGACATGTTAGAGTAGGTCCAGAGCAGGGCCACAGAAATTGTCAGAGGGATGAAACAACTCCCATATAAAGAAAGGCTGAGAGAGTTGGGGTTGTTCAGCCTGAAGAAGAGAAGGCTCCAGGAAAACCTTATTGTGGCTTTTTGGTACATGGCGAGGGCTTATAAGGAAGAAAGAGAGAGACTTTTTACCAGGGCCTGTACTGACAGTACAAGGGGAAATGCTTTTAAACTAAAATAGGTTGGGTTTAGATTGGAAGGAATTTTTGGTGACGAGGGTGGTGAGACACTGGCACAGGTTATTCAGAACTGTTGTGGATAACCTATCCCTGGAAGTGTTCAAGGTCAGCTTGGATGGGGCTTCAAGCAACCTGATCTAGTGAAAGATGTGCTGGCCCATGCCAGGGGCACTGGACTGGATGATCTTTGAAGGGCCCTTCTAACCCAAACCTTTCTACGATTCTATACAATTGCGGGACTGATTTAATTTCTAGCTTGAATACCTGGTGAGGGAGGAAAAGACAATGTAAACTATGTATGCTATAGAATCATAGAATCTTTTAGGTTGGAAAAGACTTTTAAGATCATTGAGTCCAGCTGTTAACCCAGCACTGCCAAGTCCACCACTAAAACAGGTCCCTAAGAACCTAATTTACGTGTTTTTTAAACAGCTCCAGGGATGGTGATGCCACCACTGCCCTGGGCAGCCTGTTCCAATGCCTGACAATCCTTTCCATGCAGAATTGTTTTCCCAATATCCAATCTAAACCTGCCCTGGTGCAACCTGAGGCCATTTCCTCTCATCCTATCACTTGTTACCTGGGAGAAGAAACCAACGACCCCCCTGGCTCCAAGCTCCTTTCAGGCAGTTCAGAGATCAGAAGGTCTCCCCTCAGCTCCTGTTCTCCAGCTGAACCCCCCAGCTCCTTCAGCCGCTCCCATCACACTTGTGCTCCAGCCCCTTCCCCAGCTCCGTTCCCTTCTCTCAACTCACTCCAGCACCTCAAGGCCTTTCTTGGCATGAGGAGCCAAAAACTGACCCCAGGATTTGAGGTTTGGCCTCCCCAGTGCTCAGTACAGGGGGATGGTCACTGCTCTGGGCCTGCTGGCCACACTGTTTCTGATCTATTCTGATCTACTTCTTAAGTGACCATTTTTAAAAATTTCTGGGTGGTCAGGTGTTCCAAGAACTACTTCTTGGGATGTGACATGTCCAAGCAAGCAGAGAAAAGTAAATAGGTAAACAGTGTAGAATTCAGATGAGAAGAAAAAGATATCTTGATATAATGCTATGCATAATGTGGCCAGAATGTTTCTGAACTTCAGCACAGTCTGAGGATGTCTGAAGTACCACTTCATAGCAAACTGCATGTCCTCTGTATATCTGGAAAAATGGGCATACAGTAAATGCTATAAAGAAATTCACACATCAGCAAGGGGAATAAGCATCCAGACTTTTTATTTCTGATATTTTAAGTTTTGGCCCATCTCAATTAAAATCGGTTAGAAGTCAATTTCACAGCTGTTGGTTTTTAAGATCTCACAAAAATGATAATTCACTGCTAGGCAATAATTTATTTCAGTGCAGCCATTCCCAGGATAAAGCTGACACATTTTAAGCCTCTCTCTCTCCCCCCTCTCCCACATATCCATCCTTCTGTAAGCCAGGGCTGGAGAAAGGACAATGATCCTCCTTCTCAAAAAATATGGGGAGGAAGAAGGAGATTACAGAACTGTTCAAGTCACCCACAGCCACGTCGCACTGACATTATTTCCTAGGTATAAGGTGAACAGGAGCTATTCTTGCCTTTTCTGCTGAGATCTGAACCCTCATGCTTCACTTTGTCTACACTCAATATTGCCAGTAATAGCATCCCATGGGAAGACAAACCTGAACACAAGTCATTCCAAGACTGGAGATGGAGAGGTTTTTTTTCATATGAAACCTACTTTTTCTTGGTTAAAATATTTGGACTGTATTTACATTTTGAAACCTATCCTAAGCGCTCTCCTGAGGGATCAGAACAAGATCAGTCCTTTGGTGGAATTTGTTTTTCAAGTCAAGATTGAAAAAATTGTACTGGAAACCTTAGACATGTTTTCAAGTGGATAATTAAACCAGACTGTCCCCAAGGGGGGTGGCCTTTAGTGCAAGTTGGTTGCCAGTACATGTCTATTTAATAGATTGTGTGTTATTTCTTTCAGGTTTATTTGGCTTGTATTTGAGTGCACAGAATTGAAAGTAAATTGGGTAACGGGCATTACCTAAAGTTATACTGACTTGGATTGCTTACATGGGTAAGAAAGATGGGGCAGAGGCATACACAGTCCTGGGCCCCCAAATTGATCAGGGGTGTACCTAGACATTAGGCTTAATGGTGTGATGCAGAGCACCTCTGAAATGCAGCCAAGAGAGGGATGCCAAAGGGTTTGGCTTGCTTCTGTGAGGAATGTAGGAAGTTTTGCCCAGATCTACTGGATTCATAGGCCTTTTCAGAGCAAATCTAAGTCCAACATTGCAGAACCTGAACATTGAATCATTTAGCTCAGACAGTATATTACTGGCATCTGGTAAATCTTAAGCCTGTCTTTCCTCTGGGGCAAAATTCAGTCTATTTGTATAGCGAGTAGCAAAATGATGCCTTGATCTCAATTAGCTGTTAATGTTATATGAATGCTCGTCTTTAATAACCATAGTCTATGGAGGCCTGACAAACGGTAAGGTGAAAGAGAATCTGGATTTTGTTCAATCCTGATAAAACTGTGTTTTCAATACCAGGTTTAAACATTATCCAAGTTTACCTTTCCTCTCCTAAAGACTGTGCTTTCAACAGTAAAGAATTAACACAGCTCTCACAAAGCCAGTGGGATTATGCATGCACAGAACTAACTGATAATATTTGAAACACATCCCTTTTCTTCAATATTATTTTCACATATTTTCCCTGATGACTGTCTTCCACTCACTTTTACATAAGTTATTAAAGCAGATCATATGCCATTTGCCGTCAGCCTTCGCCTCCATTACTTACATTTGACATGGTTAGGTCTGAAGAGGTCTACAACTGTAATTAACGTATTCCCAGTAATCTACCCGTCGTGGGGTAGATTTTGTTTTATTGCGTACAGTTTTACTTTGTTTTACTGTGTACAGCATTCTGTGCATCAAAGTACGTTTTGATACAAATTATAATTCACTGTAACCCAGCGTATCTCTTGCAAAGTACTTTTAGATGGTGAGACATGGATGCCACTACGGAAACATTTCTCGTTTATTCCTGATGTAGGTGAACATGCCTTAACTGTAGACCACTGCTAAATTTAAAAAAAAAAAAAAAGAGAAAAAAAAAAAAACAATACAAAAAGACAAAAAACAGACAAAAAAAAAAAAAGCCATTTCAAAGAGTCAAACATCTGCCCAATTCCAAAGGGCAGCATCAGAGCACTTAAACAAAAACACAGCGGGGAATTTAATTATGAGAAAACTGAAGTGAAAGAAGATTTTGTATGGGCACAGCTAGTTTTAGTTCTTTCATGGCAAAAATAAAGGGGTCAGAGAGATCAAGAGGTCACTCATTCATGGGGTTAAAAAAAAAAAAAAAAAGAACAAAAAGGACTTTTCTATAGTCTACTATGCAGTGTTAGGAAATGTCCAGATCAGGGTTTCCCCACCCTGTATTCTACCCACCTTGAGGAATAAAGAAAACAAAATCCTTGGACTTCAACCTCCCAGCCGGCTTTTATCATAATCCATATTATTCGCAAAATAGACTGGAGGTGACTTATGTGGTGACCTCTCACCACAATTCAAAACGAGTCTTAATGAACTAGGGTAATTCATTCCTCCGGCAGAGCTTACGAGATAAGGCAAGACCGCACTGGTGGGCTCAGCAGACTGAAATGTTAATCTTTTGTAGTCTCTGCTCCAGAGGACCCCCAGGTCAAATCCTGGTGCTGCCAAGAAGTAGCGATGCCTTTGTTCGGAGTTGGAGGAGCATGGTTCTTGATTTCAGTGTTGCCATTCACTTAAAAGAATGTAGTGTGTGTGTGTATGTGTGTGTGTGTAAGTAAAAACAGCCCGTAAAGTTATTTATAACCACACAACAGAACTATCTGTTGAAAGGCAGAGAACAAAGGCTTTAAGAAAATAAAGAGAGAGATTAAGGAGGCTGAAATTAAAAAAAAACAGACAATAAGGCTGTGCTCCCAACCCGCATTTGGGGTCATTGTCCTCCTCTCTGGGTCATTAAAAAATCCACTGTGTCGCTGCTTCACGTGTTAGCTGGGATGCATCCCCAAGTGAACTGGCTTTGATTATTCGTTAGAAAACAAGAAGGAATGTGTTTCTTGTCATCCTCCAGCAGCAGCAGAGAAGTATGATTTCCCTTATCAAATGTGATAGCATGTAAACATCTCTTATTTTCTCCTTTTCCCGCTCCTAGACAAGCTAGCTGCCTCTCAACTCCAGTGTACAGAGGAATTACTGTGATTCTTTGCTTCAAATCAACAAAAAAGGTGTCAAAAAAGAGGAGGATGTGTTTAAAGTTGCAGTGGAAAAGTGTAGAGAGGGCAACTGAACTAAAGATCCCAGATCCCAAGTTTCTGCCCTAATCTTCCTGATTGTGCCTTTGTTTCTTTTACCAGGCACCAAAAGCAGTGAGAAGGTCCTTGGACCTCTGATGAAACAACAAGAGTGCCAAAGAGAAAGTCAGAAACTGTGGGCATGGCTCTAAATAAACGAATGGAGAAGAGCTAGCAAGGCGAAGTTTAGTAGACTTAGTGGGAAAAGGAGAGTGGATATAGACTTAAAAAAAAGTTTTAAAGATGATTAAATGGTTTGCCATTATCTCTTTTTCAAGAAGATAGCAAGGTGGATATACACAGGAAACAGGGCTTCCCTAATATAGTAACAGCACACTCCCAACTGCTGGAAAATTGAATTTGGGTGGGGAAAATACACCTGAGAACTGCTCATAGTCATCCCAAGTGCAACAAGTTTGTCCTGAATGTGGCACACTGGTAACCAGCAAAGCCTAGTCTCCTGGATCAAACCAGGGCTGGAGTCAGAAGACCAGAGAAAAATCTTTGTTTCTCTTAAATCACTGAGAAAACTCTGTTTGACTTAGTGGGGTTTAGTATGTTGGGGTGTGGATTCTCTCCAGTAAGATGGGTCTCTGTGACAGGAGAAAATCCTTCAAACTACTTACACTTATTCCGAATTTGTTGAAAAATTATGCTGGTATTGACAAATACATCTGGACTTCTGTTTTCGTGGTCAGAGTTGATGCAGAAGTACCACTTCTGAGACCCTCTCAGTATGCATTGGCTTAAAGCCTTCCTTATTTTTCTGGTTGTTCATCTTTCTGTGTGAAACTTGAGGCCATTTTCATGATGAGCCCCCCTAAACACCATTAACTGCCATGGAAACTACCTAGTTTTCAGCTGATGGCGATCAACTCACCTGCATATTATTACCGTTGTTGTTATTATTACTATTAATTTTTAGAAGTAGACTCTGACTAATGCACCTACATGTGTGGATGTTATACAGAATGCAAAGACCAATTTTCCCCTTGGCTTCAGTTATAATGTAACCTTTTCCCCCACAATTTAATTTATGAAAAGGAGAAAGGAGACAAAAGTTGTCATTTCCAGCCAGGAGAGGATTCTGAGGTAGGGTTTGGGCAGGGTTAAGTGCCGCATCACATCAGAAAGTCCCCAGGGCCCTTCCCCTCAATGGAAACCTCAGTGAATAATCATGGTCTCTAACACAGGTGTTTGGATTGGGTGTCTAGGGCAGCAGGTATAAGGACCTTGACAGAGGCAAAAGGTCACTGGTCTCCAGAAAAGAAGTCCCTCCAAATTTAATGTCAATCATCTAAAGTCTGTGCATCCTGCAAACACTGTTCCCTTGCACACATCTGTGAGAGCTGTGCATGACAGTGGCACATAGGACCAAGACTCTTTTTTATCATCTTTCTCAGTCTTTTTACCCTCTTATTTGTGTTTGTACTCATCTGCACAGATCAGAGACTTCTCAAGTCTGTTCCTACAACCATTTAATGAATGAAAACTGAAGCAGAACTGGAAACTGCATTTAAGGGCCCGTATTAATAAAGTTCCTCCCTTTACTTCTGGGTAATTAAAGCTAGATTTTGTGCAGCAGCAAGGAGGCATGGTTTCAACAAGTTGATTATTATTTTATTTTGCAGCCAAGCATTTGAAAGATATTTCCACTGTGAAAGCAACTTGTGTCAGTGCAAGCTAGTCCTCTGAGTCTGAAGAATACTGCTGCTTCAAATGCTGCATTCCTATAAAATTACAGGGAAAGAATTTTCTTCTTCATTTTTATTACTTTCCTTAAATTGGATGTGTAATGACTTTTCTAAAAAAAAAAAAAAAAGAAGAAAGAGAGAGAAGAAGAAAGAAAAATTTTTACTGTGGAGTGATATACTTGGAGAGCTCAAATAAAAATATACAGCTATGTTATCTCAGAGTAATGCCCCATAATTATATCCGTTCCTTTATTTCCTACAAGTTTGTCTATTACAATCCACTAAACCAAAAGGCCAGATCACTCAGCTACCTAGATCCCTTGCAGCCTATTTAGCCAAGGGTGAAATTAATTGAGATTCAATGGTGATGTGTAGATTTACAAGTGGACGATCTTTCTCAGAGTGCCATAAAAGTCTCTTTTGTTTTTGACTGGTTGAGTGGTCAGATTTAGATTAGAGAACTTATACAAACACAAAAAGATAAACAGTTCCCATAGCCTTTTCTCAGATCATAAAAAAATAATCGGATGCAGGGCAGCTTTCTAAAAAGAACAATCTACAGAGGGAAAAATAAAGGAGCATCTTAAGCCGCTGTCACCACGCTCTAAAGTGCCCACACAATAGGTTCACTTCAGAGTGAAACCAGTTCTCCTTTTGGTTCATTTGCTGACATTGTCTGATGGGCAGCTTTGCTCTTTGCAAAAGAACGGTTCAGAAATCCTGAGTGAAAGGTTCAGAGCCGGACGGAGAAGACAATCACTCATCCACCCCGTGATCAGAAATATTCGGGCTCTTGTGTGGCTTGTGAGCAAACAAATACACTGAAAGCCAGGATGTGAGAAGGGCTGCTTGCTCCCAGAACAAGTGTCTGAACTTGGGCCCCCCACAAGTATTTAACCAGAAATTTGCCTAGAGGGTCTTGTTGCCATTTGCCTTTTCGGCTTCCCTCTGTCTCTGCAAGGATTCTTTTTGATGAATGATTGCTATCTGCCACCGTTCCCCTTAAGGTAAACCTTTATGCCCTTTCAACAGCATTGAGTAAAGACCAGAAAGAAAAATAAAAGAAAAAAAGAGAGAAAGCACCTCTGGCAGAAAGTGTTGGATGTCCAGGAGAGAAAACCTGGGTCTCATTCATCGATCAGTTATTGAAAACACAAGACCATGCCCTTAACACCCCTGAAGCATCACATTTAATCTCTGCCTGACTAATATGCAGAGGCAGGTGCCGGAGTAGTCACTGCCTTGGCAGGGGTGCATCTGTGACCCGAGAAGCAGCTTTCTCCAGATACCAGGTATTTGTGTGAGCAGAGACCTCACACCACATCCGAGTATCCTGGTTGCTGACCCAAAATGTAGGACGCCGCCTGTGACCCAGTGCCCACCTAGCTGCTTTCCCTGGATTAAGAACCTTGATGGGAAACACCACCCCTGGCAAGAGGGTAACGTGGATGTGGGGGGCTCAGACTGCCAGGGATGTTGAAATGAGGTCAGGTCAAAATGTTCTTGCCAAAGACGTGACTGAAAAAAAAAACGCTTTGAGCATTAAATCTGCTTTGCTATTTATACATAAGGTCCTTTCTCAGTTAAAAAAAAAAAAAAAAATCATTTAGGTTTCCCTTGGCTGAAGGATAATAAAGAGACAAGCGAAGTGAGCAGGACTTGGACTAATGTGTCTAATTGACTGACCTCACTAGTAAAATCAAGCTGTCCACTACCAGCATTGCAAGGATCTGCTGAGAATGATGATCTAGGACTTACACATTTCATGAAGAGCCCATATTATATAAAACCATATTTTCACTTCAGAACCTCTGTAAGAAAGAGTTAGACCCTTCTGACTCCAGATAGACTCCATAGCTTTAGTGTTTCTAATTCAGAGTCCCAGCCAAAGCATGAGCTGGAGTAATTGAAAAATGGCTGTATCACTGTGCTCCTTAGAGACGAGATAACCAGCACAAAATGTTCCCTTCCTCCCCCAGGTCCACCCTCCCCTCCCTCGGGTTGAGGAGCTAGTCCGGTGTGTTCCCTTGCTCACTAAATTGCCACTTAGAGGAAGACACTGTTAAACGTGGTCACCTCTGATGATCTGCCTTCTACACAGTGATAAAGTCATCAGGGGGCCACTAGATAAGCCAGCTAAAGAGGGTCAAGAAGGCTGTCCTCTACTTGATAGCAGCATCTTAATAGCTTTCTAAAAACAGTGGGCCATCAAGTACCCAGACAATTTAATTTCATTTCTCAGCTGGAAAATAAGTACAGTAGTTGCTTTCATTCAGAAAAGAGAGGAAAAAGCAGAGCTCATCTGCCCATTGATTCATTTGTTCACTCGTTTCCTGTGTTTACTTTGACACACTGCAAGCTGCAAACTTTCAGAAAACTTTATAAGCTGATACATGATGACACTTTCCTGCACCATCAGTACTTACCCTGAGACTTTTGTAAACTCTTAGGGTTCTCGGTTATCTTGTGAATCTCTAGGAAATATCTAGATAATACTCAGAGATGATAGCCATTGCACAACAGTCTCTGCTATTCTACAGTTAATGACATTGATGTACGGAGTTGGACACCTCCATCTCCTCAAGCTTTTGAAAAAGTCCCGTGCTGAGTTAGTTTTCAAATTCGGCATACATTGCAATAAAGTGTGAGCAACTCCATAGTCTTTCAGAGTTTCTTGCCGACTTGTGCGGACATGGGCAGAACAACTGTTAAAGCATAGTCTGTAGTGAACAGTTAAACACAAATCTGTCAATGCTCCAGCTTTTCCCAGCTTCTTCATAAACAGTTCAGGCCAGACATCCATTCATTTTGCCCTTAACTGGATTGAAATTATACTTGATTATGCAAACAGCAGTGATGGGAGTTTTGGATGAGGGTTTTTTTGTGTATCTTTTAGAAAGTTGACAAATGGCTTAGCAGAGATTTGCTTTCTGCTTTGCTTGGTGCTCATCACAGTGGGTTTGCAGTCCCAAAGTACAACCACAGTAAGGATTCCAGCCACAGGGCTCCCCACAGCAAAGCTGTGAGATTGATGTGGACTGGCACCAGAGCAGCAGACAGTCTGGAGGGGAAAGAGCAAACCTGTGATTTATCTGCCGAATCTGGGATATGTTGTAGACAGTGTCTTATAGTAGTATTTAAACCATATTTTGTTCCAGTGATGGACTTTAGCCAGTGCTTTGGTATAACTACAGCTCTTCAGCCCTGCATACTAGCCTTGATAAGCTGAAGACATGCCTAGAAGTCTACAACTTCATGAAGAGGACTCCATCAGTGCTAGGATACATGGCATTTAACCACAGGAAATAACGGTTCTTACTTGCCTTGATGGAACTATTTTGACTAGTCAACAGACGTCTGTGTAGCAAACAAAAAACTTTAATAATAATTATTATGTCCCTTACAGTTTTCTACTCTACAACACACACTTTTAAAAATTGTTGAGTGTGAATACTTTCAAATAAGTAAGGACAGTCTGGAAATCCCCTAAAGTGCTCCCACCAATGTCGTACTGGCGGAATCTTTTATATTCTGTGCAACTTTGCAGGCAGAAATCTCATCAAGGTACCAAATTAAACTGTCATGCTGCTCTGTGACTCCTGAACTACTGGCACACCCCAGCTGTGGTGCATGTTATTAATAACACCGAGTTGTCGGGAAAACAGTTTCCAGGTCATATTGTAAAGGCATCTAATTGGTAACAATGAATGACAGATCCCCTTTAAAGTTCAGGACATAACTGGATGTGCCACACTATGATGTAAACACTGAAACAGCCAAGAGGAAGACCTAGTTTTGGCACAGCTGTATCTCACTAAAACCCTTCTCAAAAGCCAAACCAAAGTATCTGCAGAGAATCTTAAGCATCTAAACGCTTCATTTTCCAGGCAGGAATCAGTTGTAGGCAGTGCAGCAGGAGAATGAATAAATAATGTGGGTCATAGTTGATTATTATCGTTAATCTATAATAACTAGCTAACCAAACATAAAGTAGAGGTTACATTTCAAGAGGTGTTGAGATATTATCGATAGGTTCACATGACCAAATTAAGACCACCAAGCTTCTGCCTTAGGTTCCCTCTTTAATTCGTGGAGAAACAGGCACTGATAAGGCATGATTCCTCACATCTTAAAGGCAACACCCACAATAGCTGTGACCGATTGCTCCTGTAATAGTGCCTTGACCTTAGCACCAAGCACAAATACAGCCCAAGGTACCCAGCTTAGATGGAGACATCTAAGTTTAAGCAAGATGAACCCCAGCCTTTGAGGATGAAGGCAACATAAGACATAGCCCACTCAGAAGATGGGCGGAAGGACCTATGCAGCAGGTGGGTAAGCCAAACTATCCCAGACTATGACTTCTCCCTCAGTGGTCACAGCTTCATGTGCAGGAATAACCAAAAAACATATAAAACACTGTTTGAATTTCTTCTTTTTATTGCTCATCTTATTAAATCAACCTTCTACTAATTTTAACAATGAAGGCGTAGCCTATAGCCATTTGTCACCTGCCTTTCAGGCAGCCTCCAGCAACAGGGCAGACATGTGGGATGTGAACAACATCTCCTGGGGTAAGTACCAAGCAGGGTGTCTACATCCCAGGAGTGCAACATCACTTCTAGTTTGAGGACAGAGAGGATTTTAAGTAGTACACAAATCCAGTCATATCATTCTACGGCAGGGTGTATTTCACCCTCAGTGTCTCAGCTCATCATCTGCAAAAGGATTCGGAGATGCACAGACTCTAAGGCCAGAGGGATCTCTCACCAACCCTTCCCAACACACAGACAAAACAGCTGTTCCCAGGAGGTGGATTAAGCCTTTCTGAAAGATAGCTAATCTTGTTTTAAAGAACCAGAACGGTGATGAGTCTGCCACCTCTCCTGGTAAGGTGTTGCAATGCTTAATTACACTCAGTGCTAAAAAATCGCACATTCCTTCAAGGTTGAATTTGTTTAACTTCTTCTTCCAGCCAATGAATCTTTTTTGTGCCATAGTTTGTAAGACCAAAAAGACCTCCCTGTCTAAAAGTTTATTTAGGCATTGGTGTCTGCATACTGGCACCAAGTCCATGTCAATCTGTACTTTGATAAACAGCAGATGGTGAACTCCTTAGCCTCTGTATCGCATAGGATGTGTCCATGGCTCTTAATTTTGAGCTCCCTCTCAATTCTCTGAAGGTGCTCTCCACCCCAAAGGAGGAGAGATGGGACAGGATGACTGGGCTTGGGACAGTGGGGGATTCATGTGGGTCTGGTAGAGTTTGACCCTTAATGTGCCAAATGGGAACTAAACTTGCTTGATGGGTTTCACTTGCTGTCTTAACTCTCTTCTGTCTCCATCCAAGCCTCATTATGACCTGACCTTCTCTACTCGAACCACATAGTTCTGTCTATTTTAGGGTAGGTTATATGCTTTCCATATAAGTCTCTGTTTTTTTCACTGCCTCTTTCTCCAATTTTAACTGTGCTTTTTTTTTTTTTTCCTCTGAGATACAGAGGTTAATTGTTACACTGTCTGACTAAAAAAAAAATCACGTTTAAATTTACTGTCACAAAATTTCATTGGATAATTTATTTGTTTTGTTTTGTTAATATGGTTCCTGCCAGGTTAAATGGAAAAACCTGATTCATTTTCTCAATACAAAACTTTTCCCATACAAGACTAGCTAATCATACACCTTTTCTCTCTCTGAATTACAGTTTCAATCTTCTTATGTAGAAAGTCTCTCCTCAACTATAGCAAATTTCATAATTTCTCTGGTATTTCTGCTGCATCTGTCTGAAGTTAATACTGAACACATGCAAAATTATACCATTATTCCAAAAATTTTTAAGTATTATGTTTATAGACAGCAAACATAACATGTAATATTTTGCCTGCCTTTTTGACTGCCATTAATCTATTATGTATAGAAGTTTTAATTCTGTACAACCAGAATGAACTTTTTTTACTGGGGTGCAGGTGTGCAGTCACTCAGCAATCAGGCAATACATCAGGAAAATTAAAAAAAACCCTGCAACAAGCTTTCTCATATTTGGGTTGTTTAAGAGCTTTGAACTTTAGCCTTGGTTGCAACTAAAATTATGAAACCAGTGGCGGCAAGGCTGTAGAAATGATACATCAGAGCATGAATATAGATATGTGGTGTCCCTCTGCTCCGCTCTGGTGAGACCCCCCTGCAGTGCCGGTCCAGCTCTGGGTCCTCAGCACAGGACACACATGGACCTGATGGAGAGGGGCAGAGGAGCCCCAGAAATGATCCGAGGCTGGAACAGCTCTGCTGGGAGGACAGGCTGAGAGAGCTGGGGTGTTCAGCTGGAGAAGAGAAGCTCCGGGGAGACTTTATTGTGGCTTTTCAATACTTAAAGGTGGCTTATAAGAAAGATGGGGACAGACTTTTTAGTAGGGCCTGTTGTGATAGGACAAGGCGTAATGGTTTTAAGCTAAAGGTGGGGAGATCCAGGATAGACACGAGGAAGAAGCATTTTATGATGAGGGTGGTGAGAGCTTGGCCCAGGTTGTCCAGAGAGGTGGTGGATGAACCATCCCTGGAGACATCCCAGGCCAGGCTGGACGGGGCTCTGAGCAACCTGAGCTGGTGAAGATGTCCCTGCTCATGGCAGGGGTGGCACTGGATGAGCTTTGAAGGTCCCTTCCAATCCAAACCATTCTGTGATTCTGTAAGGTGGGAAGAAGGGATAGTTTTGCCTAAGAAGGGGCTGCCAGTTCTAGCATTTTTGCCACTGACTCAAGCAAGGGAGAAAGAAAAAAAGAAAAAGCAAAAAAATCCTGACAAAATTATTCATCAGCTCAGGTGAGATTGCATCTGCAAAATCTGCACAGTAGCAACTCCCAGGAAGCGCTGGCAGCAACAAAAACCTGACTGGGGCCCTGCAACTCTAATCAGCTTCGTGATGCTGTGGGTGATGGTGCGAAAGCCGTGCCTTGCAGGAGCAACGCCGTGACCGCAGTGATGGATTATTCCCCAAATGCTGCTACAGGCACTGCAAGGAAGGTTTCAGAAAGGCAGGAAACAGGCTGTGGGTAAGGGAGGGATGAAAAAACAGACAGCGGATAGATATATAAATAAAACCTGAGGAAGACAGGCAGAAGAAATGATAACCAAGTGGGGTTATAGGTTATAAGTGGTTATAAGTGGCAAAAGAATGCTTCCCAGTCATGTACAGAAGAGGAAAGTGGTAAGAGGGCAGAAGGAAAAGATTAAGATGCCACTGGAAATGGAAAAAAAACCTAAGAAATAAATATCTGAAGGATATCAGAAGGAGGGGTGTTTATGGGGAAAAAAAAAAAAAAAAGATACGACTGTAGAAAGGTCATGGGTAAACAGTAAAAGTGGTGTATGTAAACGACAGCTGTCTAGATTTGGTAAGAACAGTCTAATTCCCATTGGACAATGAGAAACTAAGGGCTGGTAGAAAAGGGATATTTAAGAAAAAGATCTCATTTCTCTCTTTACTGTGACAATGCCTCTGCCAATATGCAGCCATGGGAAAGCTATTTTAATATCGTGAGTCTCATTTCTGTTTTGCATAAAAGAAAACCATGTCAGGCACACCAAGCAGTTTACAGACAGTTATGGGAGAATTAAGCATCACAACAGCACGGGGAGTAAATTGTATTGTTGTTTTTAGAAATGGGTAAAGTAAGGCACAAGAAATATGAGATCAGAAATTTGACATCCACACACATTTTAAAGACAATAGTTCAAGACTTCTAGTTTAGACTGGTTGCCTAATTGTTCAGCAGTCCATTGCAACAGGGTAGAAACAGGGTTTCCCTAAAGTGGGGTTCCCACTCTGTTTAAAATGAATGTCAAGAAGGTAAACCAGGAATTTCTGTAGTTCTAACATAAGTGATCGTAGTCTGACACTGCATCTTTCTGATCACTGTCAATATCCATTGCCTCCTGCAGGAGCTTAACCAGCTTGGATTTGAGCTGCAAGCCTCTCCCCAGTGCTCCCAAAGCTCATTGGCCTCAGTGACCCCAAAAGCCGACGCTTCATGTCCACATTTCCCAGACAGCCAGAATGAGATCTGGGGTCTCTCATCTGCCTAGAGTCTTTCTGCAGATTTTTCTGGCTGGAGAATAGCAAAATGTACCTAAGGTGTGCGGTAAGTGCCCCGTTGCACGTGCTTCAAAGGAAGAGCACTCCTGTTGTTTTGTGTCTCCCACCTCCCACCCCCCCACAGCTTTAGAGCTGGTTCAGGGCAAAATCTGGCCTAAACACCCTGTTCTCAACCTCTTTTTTGCTCGTGGGTGTAAAAATTGCCCACAAGGACTAACGCAGGTGAACACAGGTCATGTAGCACAGGTCAAGCATACTTATGGCATCACCTTCCCCTGATAATTTCCCCACCCAGACCTTCAGGATGCTAAAAACCAGTGTGTGATTGAGTTCAGTCTACATGCAAATGCATGATGGAAAGACCCTGGGAAGGCTGTTAAATAAAGATCTCAATAATGAGCACTGGGATATGATCTCTACTAAGGCAGGAAGCAAATGACCTGCCTTCTTCTTCCCACTACTGCAAGCCAAAGTAGTCACCTTTGTGTACACACACACTGAGTACCACTAGTCTTAATGACACAGACGATGAAAACCTGCACTGCACTCAGGTAATGTGCATTAAAGAGGTTTTATCTGGTGCAAATAAACGCCACTTTACCATCTTTTTAGTATTTCAAAAAGTTCTTCCATAAAAAACACGGGCTTGATTTACTGGCATTAAATAAAGAAAAGATCTGGATAGGCATCTATCTATCCTTCCATCCATCTATCATTAGATGTAATTTAATACTTAATGACATTTGTGATCATCATGCCATGCTTGTAATTGAAAATGAATAATTGAAATTCCAATTACCACAGGGGTCAACGTAAGGCGAATTCGTATAGTAACTTGCTAGGCAATAGCTTAAATTTGCAGTCATGTTAGGACTGCAAACAATGTATCTCATTCTTCAATTATTTATTGGGAAACGTCGTCTTAATTTCTCTTAGCTATTTCTGCGAACACTCAGGGCATTGTCCTGAAAGACAGAAATTTTAGACTTGCCCATGCTCATTCAGCATCTAGCTGGAGAGTCCTGGATCAGCACTCCTGTGGGGCTCCCCACTGACACGTATCCTTACCAGAGCAACCGAAGGTACCACCAGCAAACCCAATGCAATTCAATACTGGCCATATACATTTTTCAGCATGAGGGAAATGGCAAGAAAGCGCAGAGCCACACAAGACGGAGAACAGATGATACCAGTGGAACTAGCCCTAAATCATCGATCCTGGGCTTCAAACAACATCCAGTGGCAAATCATCAACATAACAAAAGAGACTCATTTTCAGGCCATTAGCTGCTTGCAGTACAAGGAACTTTTCTGGCTTTCTCAGAAATTTGATCCCCTAATGACTACAGAAAGGGCATCAGGACAGAAAATAATTACAGTCTGTCAGACAGTCTGGCATTCAACCTTCCACATGGTCCAGCAGACGGTGTCAAAGATTTGACCTCAAGGGGTTTTAAAGCACATTGTCAGAAAATACTCATCTAAATGGTCTACAGAGCATCCTACAGCTGATCGATGTCTTAAGTGAGCAATACTTAGCAGCTGGAATGTGTTTGATTAGTACATCTAACCCCTGATTGATTGGTATTCTAAATAATTAATTGCCTTGTTCGTGGGGGAACAAAATAAAACTTTAATAAGTGACAAGGATCTCAGTGCCTCTGTAGCAGGCTACAAGGATGTTAGTTCTGCTTTTCACTGGTCGGTTTAAAATTAACATATGAAGCCACCTGTATTTCCATCCAGAGTTGCAGGATTTTACTGCTTTCCTAATACACAAGAATCTAGTTTAGTGGCCATTTCCCTTAAACTTCCTTCGCTTCCAGGAATTTTACATGTTACTTTTCCTTTTAATTCAGCTGATAGTTTTAGAAAGGTGCAATGGTTTCAGACACTAAACCCATGTCTTTTAACAAAGTTATGAATACAGCATATATTAATATATATTTTTAAATAGATTGCTGACCATACCACATTAGACACCTGAGTATAAGCTAGTGTCCCTTGGCTTTGCTTTGCAACCAGTGGGAATAGACACCTCCAGAAGGTAACAGATCTAAGATGCATCTCTTTATAAGTGCCTGGGTTTATGCAGTAACTCCTACCCAACGTGTTAGACTCTTCGTGCCCTAATGCATCACGTTGTGCTTTCAATCAAGAAACTGTGGATTGCCTCTGACAAGCCGCTGCAGATCCAGGCTCACAGGTAGAAAAGAACATGCAGGTTATGTGAACCAGCTCCCGCAGGAGGTTGAGGTACAGTTCGTCATTAATAAAATCTGGAGGGACTGATTATTTCTGCAAGCACTGAAATGTGTGCACAGCCTGACCTGGAATGCAAACAAGATGGACTGGGATGATTTACAGGTATCTCTGCAGAGATACCAGACTGAAGGCTAAAAGAAAATCAGACCATGGTCTAGTCCTCACACATCCTGCAATGCCCTTCTGGCCTCATCCAACAGAAGCAAGTACAATTATTTTTTTTTTCCCTAGAAACAAGGGGAATAGAAGATTTTGATGGAGATAGCTGGGAAAGGCTCATCTGAGCGCAGAAATCACTCTCCTGTGACTAATGACCTCCCTCCTCCCTTTGGGTGCCCCCGACTCCAACCTCAGTCCATTGTACGCTGTCTCACCAAGACCTAGATTCATCTACAAAGCAAACAAATAAATATTTCCCAAATCTTCCTAAATATCTGTAAGCCAGGACATGCATTAGTGCTTTTCCCCATATGGCACTCAGTTATTCTGTCCCAGTCTGGGTCTCTTGGCAGGACTGTTATCTGAGGTGTCAAAGGGCCAGTCACTCCACCAGGTCACTCAGGTCCTGAATTTCTTTAGATGAAGAGGAACAGGGCCCTCAAAGTTTATCCATCATCCTTTTAAGGTTGGTACACCATCACTTCAGAGGACATGAAATGGTCAAGCTAAGTGCTGGTCCTCCATATTGAGCCAGCCCCTTCCACTGCAGGTCCACGGCATGGAAGAAGTTTTTCTATTGCATTCTCAACTTAAAAACCTCTTGGCATCCGAATGGTAATGTGTTAAAATGATCTCCGTGTGGTTTGAGCCTGTGTTTTTTCGGTCAGCACTACCACACTGCCAGGCAGGTCACAATGTTGTTATTAGCATCAGATTTATAAGGACCATCAATGGGTGAAGTGTCCTTGGAGAGGCTTTTTAAACAAACCTGATTTCAGCTTATGGAACCAGACCATCATTATGTCTCTCACCAACCAAAGAATGTGTGTTTATATAAGAGGAGGCCACGGGTCAGAGGCAGAGAGCAGAAGCACAGACAGTGCAAATCAATATTTTTAGATAGTTTACTGTTAAATAAACTGTAAGACCAGGTCCAGCTGGTTTGAATCAGCTTCACCGCTCTTGCTATCAATGGAAGAAGGACCGTTTACTTGTATAGGAGTTACAGATCTCAGTGTAGCTATCTCAATAAACTTCTGGCTGGAAAACCTCGCAGCTTCTCGAATTAGTTATTCGTTGAGAATATGGGAGAGTTTTTCAGCTTCTTGGCTTGCAAATAAAGCAATTAAATAGTGGTTTAGAAATCAAGGTAAGATCAAATATTTAAGTTCTCAGAGCCTTTGTGTAATCAGGGGCTGGTGGGTGTCAAACAGATCGCAGGACTTGAAAGATCTGTATCAGAACAAGAAAAGCAGTTCTTCCATCTCCTGCCTCTCAGCCCAGGGTCCTGCCCTCTGGGCATAGTGTCTCATCCCTTCTATGCACAGCAAAAACCAAAAGGCAAAAAAACTTCACAGCAGAGAAACAGAAACAGATGCCATCTCATTAGGTGCCAAACTTAGGCAACATTTTCTTACATTGCTGCAAGGTTGTCTGAAATGGCATGGTGGATGGAAGAGTTGCCTTCACTCTGCTGCAGAGGGCAAAAGGAATTTGATGTCATGCAGAATAAATTTCCTGCCATGCTCGGCAGCAATAGCGTCAGGGTTGTTCACCTGTTTCCTTGTGAGTCATGTCCAACTTTTGGACACGTATTTCCATGTGTGTCCAACACAGCTTGAGGTGGGAACTAATGAAAAGCCTGGTTTTTGACATGTGTTGATACACATGGCGCAGTTACCTAGCACAGATGCTGCTTTGCACGTATTTCTGTAGGCTGGATTTGTAAGTCAACGGGAGCCCTGGCTCAGCAACGCTCACTTGGGAACTCCCCACTCCAGGCTCTGAATTCTGCCAATACCCTGCACAACTTCCATGAATACATTAAATGCCTATAGATCATCTACCTTCTGGGAGGATTACTATAAGCCTTGTCTGATAACATAGCCAAAGAATTACAAAAATTCAATTTTTTTAACCAGTGAAGCTTACAATGAGGCTTTTTTTAACCTCCCAGCTATCATGCTTTCTTTCTGCCTTCTTAGCTTTCACATACTACTTTGCAAAGTTTAACCTTCCATTTACTTTTTTTCTTCATTGAAATATAATTTATTTTATTTACTAATGAAGACACAAAAACCCAAAGAAACAATCAAGTTGCCTAAAGGCTAAATATTATAAACAGTTCTACTCTCCTTACCACTGAAAGCCAAAACATTTTTAAAATTATTTTTTAAATCGCAAAGGTAAATGTTGTTTCAAAAGCTCAATTACACATCATTCCAATGGAAATTTGATTAAATCATCTAACTTCACAAAAATCTAGCCAGGATATGTATCTGATGGCTGCATTTTTAATTATTCTTGTTATAAAGAGAAAATATTTATGCTATAATAGAATACAAAATTCCTGATGGGACTTATTATTATTATTATTACTTCAACTCTTCTGCAGCAAGAATTCTCTATATCTATGGGTAATAACATATAGGCTTACACCACTTAGTCAAATTTATTAATCAAACTTTATTCTACAGTGGACACCTTATTGACTTCTGCTCTGCTGCCTTTTTGTCGTTGTTGTCTTCACTGTCTTTTCATTTCCCAGTTTTCCCTGTAAATTTTGGGCAGCATTCGCATACCTCATTCAAGCAGCCACTCCAACCAGTGTAAGTTTGTGCACGAGGACATGCTTGGGCTCAAATCTAAAATAAAGTAGTAACATATTTCACTGCAAAATTAAAATAAATACAAAACGCTACCATTATTATTTGATCTTACCTCAGTCGTGCATGTTATGGCCATTGGTTTATGCTACTAAAGGAGTTTTGCAAGACTCTGCCTTCATTTCACCTTTTGATTCACAAGCTGAGCCCTAAAAATCAAAAAGGAGTGACTGTGTCTTGGGCTGACCTAAATAAGCTTTCTTACTGTTTTTTCTTCTTACTAATAAAGCAGCTACAAAATTGCACAGAGAGAAAAAAAGAAAAAAAAAGAGGTAGTGGGATCAACTGAATCATTTTACTTGGACTGAAATACCATGTTTTCATTTGTGGAGGCTGGAGTTTGCCTTCTTTCTTTTACATTATTATTTCTTTAGGCCAACAGGCTTAAACCAACAGTTTCTAGCAAGCCACTGAAATATTTCATGTCAATGTTTTCCCAATTTTCACTTTTTCTTCTCTCAGGCAGAGAGCTGTTAAAATACGTGGATGTCACAGCACACTACACAGCAAACAAACTACTCCAAAGTATTCTACCCAGTTCTGCTTTTACGGCCATTTAACCATAAGATCGGGACATTCCACCAGCAGCAGCAAGGAATTAAGGCTCACACAGACTCAGTACAAATTCATCCTGTCTATCTTTTGGCAGAGAAAGGATGAACTTACAGTAAGAGAGGCATCTCCTTACACTTTCCCTGCAAAACTCATGTTCAACCTTTGTTATTCTGCGACCTCCTACAGATTTTCCACTGCAGCAAAGACTTCTGTGTCATGTCTAACAGTCCACTAAAAACGTCTTTTTATTTTTTCTTTGTTACCTTTCGAGTTCTCAGAATTTACAGACTCCCGGTCATCTCCAGAAAGAGAGTGGAAGGATGTCACTGAAAAGAGTACGTCACTTAGGGTCTGCCCACATTCATGGCTTAAGAACTGAAATTATTTGGTTCGTCACAACTTGAGGTTCGTAGGTTAGACAGCCCTCCTTAGCGCGAGTATCTACAACCTTTTGGTAACTCTCTCTGTTCTTCCAAGACATGGACAGTGGCGTGTTGCCTTGTGCCCTACACTTTTACGCAGTAACATATTGACCTGAACTTTCACAAAAGAAATGGATGATGTAGGTTCAAAACTTGCTTCCGCAAGCAGAGGTGAGAAAGGGTTTCTGCTAACACGGGACCTCACCTCTTTGTTCTCAAGTGATCTCAGAACCAGTTTAAAGGTCGTGTAGAAAGGAATTCTCTTTTTCCTTCTCGCTGAAGTTTTTCACCTTTGCAGGCAAGAATTCAATGCAGCCAAGCTACCTGAAAGAATGAGATCATCACTTTGTAGCCAAGTAGTTAGAAGGCTAATCTATAGTCCTGATTTCTCACCCAACGAAGTGTCATTTCTGCATGGTGGAGAAATCTCAGCATGAGTAATAGAGACACATCCCATACAGAGGAAGGAAACTCATATAACTTCAGTCATCTCCATTGTCCATCCAAATTAGTCACCCTGGGCTCCTTTTTTAATCCTCAGAGTGAACACATATGATGTGTTCTTATTTTAGGTGTGTTTTTAAAATGAAAATATTGTACTCTGGATGTGCCTGTTTCCCTCCACTGACTAAAAAAACAGTCTGTGGTAACCATTTCAGCTGCGAATATTTACATTTGATCAGATGCACCTAATCCAGGCTGGTTTTCTGTATACTTTGTCATCTTCTTTTCCAAACAAAACTTTCATTTCATTAAGTAACCTCTTTCATACTATCTCGAAACTAAACTTCTATAAAATGCGGGATGAAAAAAAAAAAAAAAAATCAAATTGAAACCTCCTGTTTTTAGACATTCTTGTCCCAGAATAGACCCTGGAATCTAACCACCACTATTTGGGCAGCCAGAGGGAGAAACAGACTATAAACAAAACTGAAGCGGATTTTATTGATTTTTCCCCATGCAGGCTAAGCTGCATGTAAAATCAAAATCAAACACAGAATATCAATAACTAACAACAAGTCGAGTGCATTTTCAAATGAATTCCCTCTCCGTGGTCTAAGGCATTCCTGCAATAGCTCAGGTTAAGAAAGATACCTGCAAGTTATGATTTGCAGTGGATTATGCCCATTTAAGGGTTCATTTCAATATGTTTTCATGCTGGTGACCTCAATAGAACAGAGGAAGTTATATTGCCTGAAAGCTGTTAACCAGGTACAGTGCTCTGTTGCCTGTATATCTTAATGGTAAAATGTTTTCTCTCACAGAAAAAGAGCTACCATGATGTTCTTATTACTTAATCCAGCATCTAACCCATTTTTTCTGAGCTTTTTATGCACATTTCCAACTTAATGAGTTATGATACCTCACCACACCTGTGCTCTGACTCCAAGAGTTGACTCACAATGAGGGTTTAACCTAGCAAGTTTTGGCAAAAAATGAGAGCAGGCCAGGTACATGCAAGGAGACACTTACTATGAACTAAATGCATAGGGTAGGATTCATCTCTTGTTAAACTTTGGATGTTGAGGATATCTTCCTGTGAGCTAGCCACCCTAAACTTCTTTTTTTGTTGATGGAAATAAACTACTACTATTGTTTTGGTGCTGAGCTGCTGAAAAAGCAGCACTGCAGAGGACTTCAGAGATCTGGTTGACAACAGGTTGACCATGAGTCAACAATGTGCCCTTGTGGCCAAGAAGGCCAACGGTACCTGGGGTGCATTAAGAAGAGTGTGACCAGCAGGTTGAGGGAGGTTGTCCTGTCCCTCTACTCTGCCCTGGTGAGGCTGCATCTGGAGTTCTGTGTCCATTTCTGGGCTCCCCAGTTCAAGAAGGACAAGGAATTACTGGAGGGAGTCCAGCAGTGGTCCATGAAGATGATGAGGGGCCTAGAGCGTCTTTCTTACGCGGAGAGATTGAGAGAACTGGGTCTGTTCAGCCTGGAGAAGAGAAACTGAGAGGGATCTCATCAGCGTTGATAAATATCTCCAGGGTGTGTGCCAAAAGGGTGGACCAGACTCCTTTCAGTGGTGCCCAACGACAGGATGAGGGGCAACAGGCACAGACTGAAGCACAAAAGGTTCCATCTGAGTATGAGGAGAAACTTCTTTACTTTGAGGTGCCAGAGCCCTGAACAGGCTGCCCAGAGAAGTTGTGGAGTCTCCTTCTCCAGAGACATTCAAAACCTGCCTGGACACATTAATGCGAATTCTACTCTAGGTGACCCTGCTTTAGCAGAGGTCCCTTCCAACCCCAACCATTCTGTGATTCTGTGATTCTGTGGTCGTCTCCAGCTGGGATGAACCCCAGCCCAGAAGTACATTTTAGGATAGAGCCAAGCTAATACAGCTCATGTGCTGCTGCAACACAGCTGTCTTATACTCCAAATACATCTTTGTGCGAGAAGATGCTTGTACTGGGGTGATTTCTTTCACACAAACCAGCTTGCTGAAGAATGTTTAACACTGAGTAACTCAAGTTGCCATGAAGGTACAGCCTGTATCTGTGAACTATAGATCCCTCCAAAACTGCTTGGATGGAAAACTTCTAAAGTACTTCACTACAGTCCCAGATCTGTATAGAGTCTGGGCTGGTTATGTATCCTGCATTTTAAATTCCCTGGAATTTTTCATACCAAAAATATAAAGAAAGGAAAATTCATTTTATATTTGCTGGGGTTCAAAAGTCACTGTAATTGAATGATAATTTGCCATGAAGCATGGGTATGAGTCCTCATGTTTGCCTCTTGACCTGAAAGGACACGGCTAGTGAAAACGTCTAGGAGATAATTACTGCTAGGCTAATCCTGAGCCTTGGCTATTATTCACAGGTCAATCTCCCTAAGATAATTCCCAGGATAATATTACTCAGGAACATACTGCCCTTGCATAATGCAACACCTGCCTCTGTTGTGAGACCCCAGGGATGGGGAGCTGAGCTTTACCTATTCTTTGGTCTATTCATTAAAATTTTTGTAGGGCAGAGGACGGAAGCAAGAAAAAGGGACAATAAGGGAAAAGTCACTTGGCAATAGAGAATGTGGGGTGATTTTATTTTAATTACTCAGCTGACTTCTCGCAGAGTATGTAAAACATGAGGAACACACAAATTCTCATGTCATGCAACAGTACCAAGTGTTGCTGGAGAAAGGAAGGGGACTGACTTGAATACACAAAATATTTGCTAGCCCAAATGCACTAACAAATGGGCCTTACTATAGCATATCATCGTCTTCTGTGCATAGGATTACACACATCTTTCACCATGAAAAGGAACACATCTTTTAGAGTATTTACAAGACTGTGAGGAGATTGGTGTGTTTGCATTTATATCCTACCAGTCTGAACACCAGCAAACCATTTATCTTTATAAATTTTACTGCAGGTGACCAACAGGAAAAATAGACATGTTGAAAAGTGATCTCAGAAGATTACTTGTTACAAAATCATTGCTCCTCTTCTTGTCAAGACAAATATAGTTCCAGGACCCAGGGGCAGGAGTCAGATATGTGATGTATTTTAGACAGGGTCAGGATGCTCCCTGGGCTTCTACAGCAGCACAAGGCACATGAGCATGTGCATGGGACAGACCAGGTCACAACCATGCATGGGAACGATCGCAGCCTGCTTTATTCCCCTCAGAGAAACTTAGGGCCATAAAAGATCTCCAGAGGTCATCTGGTCCATCCCCTTGCCCCGAGGTAGGCTTAACTACAGGGAGGTCACGCCTGACAGATGTTTGTTTAACTTGCTCTCATCATGATGGAAACTCCACAACCACCGCAGATAATCTGTGCCTGGTCTTTAGAGTCCTCATTGCTAGAAATCTTTCCTTCCCGGTGTTATAAATCTACCACTGCTGTTGTAAGACAAGAAGAAGGACAGATCAAAAGTAAGAAAACGTATGAGGGGAAAAAAAAGTTAATACCCAGAAGAGAAAAAGGGGAATAAAAGAAAAAAACCTACCAGGATCCATAGGCTGAACTACAATAGTTCAAAATTTTGCAACTCCGAAAGCACCACTGAAAGGGAAAGTTTAGTGGGCCCAGTGCCAGCAGTAGGAATAATAATTAATAATAATTATGCATCTGGTCAAAGGTCAGTGGTAGAATAAGGTTACATGATTAGTCTGGACAGCAACATAGAGAGAGGATGGGAAAAGGTATGTAAGGATCTTAATTAATGCCACTTACAATGCTATTAATAATGTATGATTAATCATTTAATTATTAATATATTTTATTACTTTTTCTTATTTTGCCTGATTTCATAGAGGGAGAAAAAAAAAATCTATGCCTATAATAGCTTACATATAAAAGTTGCTGGTAGATTTTCAACCCTGTATTGAAAGACACATAGATCTTCATATTCTGATTCAAATTTTTACTATCTCTTTAATTCCACTTGTGTTAATTACATCTCTTAGCTCTTTAGATAAAAGAAATAGAAGTATCATACCTACTTGCTATACTAATTAGTGGGGGTTTTTTTATATTGTTTCTTGTTTTGCTTCTGATAATTTTAAAAAATACAGTTGAATGAACTGGTTTGTTCTAGAGCAGCAACATCACATGGAACAGCTCCAAAAGATATCGTTTTAAATTGGAAACAGTTGGGAAAGGGGAAATCAGCTATCAGTCTTGAGTTACTACTGCTGTAACTGGAAACAACTTTACAAGTGCATTTAGATAATTCATATTATTTTGCCAACACTTTGAAGTTACACTTTCCTCCTTCATTTCTTAAGTCAGCAATAAATGGTTATTAAAGGAATCTCTTAAAAAAAATGAAACTGTCAAGATGTGGCTTTGAAATCTTTGAAAAGACGCCTGTAACGTATAATGTGCTATAAGCACTTCTATTAAATCATGGCTCTTGTGGTTCTAACACAGAAATACCAGAAAAGAATTCTTTTCACATAGGGTCAGTAGCTAGACAATAATGGGAAACACTTGGGCTGAAGGTAAAAGTTGGCTAAAGTAAGCTCCTTACCATCTGCTTGTTATCAGCAGTTACAGGAGCAAGGCAGGTGACCCATAAATATAATTTTTTTTAGATGACAGGCTTTTGTTTGTGACTGTGTCGTGAAAGAAGAGTCTCATTTTAACTTTATAGAGATATTGTCCAGGACTTCAAAATTAAATAACAGATGGTAGTAAAGAAAACAGGGGTGCTGGGAAAAACTGAAATGTTTTTCTCATGTTAGAAAAGAGAAAAATTCTTAAAAAAATAAAGTCCTCACAATTTACCAGACATTGTTGTGCTAGAAAACGAGAAGCAGACTGAAATCAATAGAAGAATTG
Source organism: Pampusana beccarii (assembly GCA_013399365.1). Lineage (NCBI taxonomy): Eukaryota > Metazoa > Chordata > Aves > Columbiformes > Columbidae > Pampusana > Pampusana beccarii. The sequence goes on along the minus strand of VWYH01001528.1, from coordinate 1,383,955 downwards.
ATCAATTAACTTCCCCTGTCCCAGGTAAATAAAATGCAAAGAAAAGTAAAAGCCCTGGCAAAGACAGAGAAGAGAAAAATTTGTTTGGGTGCACAAATAAATCCAAGAGGAGGAGACAGACACCGGAGCACGCTGTGTTTAGTATTGAAAGGCAGAAACCGAAGGTCGAAAGGTAAAGCTAAACAAATGCACACCAGGAAAAAAAGGTACAGATGCTTAACAGTGAATGCACTTAACCACTTAAGCACACTTGCGATAGGCAGGGTGGGATCTATCTCTGAATGTGCTCAGCGTCTCTGGAAGATAAGAGTTGTCCACACAGAAGTTGCCAGGCTCCAACTGGGAATGAATGAAATTCCATCACCCCCATTAAACGGGAGGTCAAGGTGGAAGAGCTAATGGTTTCTCTGACCTCAAAAATCTTTGAAATTATGAAACTATTAGGTTGCTGATCTAATTGTCTGGGTCACTTGGAGTTGTGGAGTTATTTTGTATCAGCTTTTTAATTTAATATATTGCATATGAGTTACTATAGTTGAAATAGAGACAATAATTAACCTTTAGTTGTTTTTCAAGACATAGCTTTTCTAAAAACAAGTGGGTTTTATAGATTGTAAGTGCTGGTTGGCATTCAGTAATTACAATGTGAAAAAAAAAAACAACAAAATCTTTGAAATGCCTTAAAGCCATTCTCTACACAGCATCTTCTTTTAAATATTTTGTCATCAAGAACATTAGTGAATTACCAAATCAATTAAATATTTGTTAAATGACAGCAATAAAGAAAAATCAACTTATGTAATTATACTGAATTAAAAACAATGGAATTATTATTAATACTAAAGATTGGCATTCTTCCCAGTGCTGTAAGCTTAATTTTACTTGCCTTTTTAAAGCTAAATTCGTTCTCTGCAATCCATCGAGCAAAAATTCTTGATGCTTGTTTTGTCACCAAGGGTTTTGTAGATGCAGGAAAAGCACAGCACTCTTGCAGAGATATGTGTTATGGCTTAACCACGTGAATGCAAGGATATGAAATTCTCTAATGATCAGGCTTTAGGATAGATGTTTCATGAAAGCAAAGTGAAAAATAAATGAAAACAACTCTTTAAGGAATCTTAGACAGACTTGATATGATGTTATTCATAATGGTCTGTTGAACCTTTAGGGCAAATCTGGTTGTACATAAACTTTTCTACTGACATGAAAAATGAGAGCAATCTGTGAAATTAAGACTTAGATCTTGAGTTCAAGATTACTAAACCATCAAACAACTCTTTAAGTCAGACAACAATCCAGACCACCTCAATTTTCATGATTGTCAAGGCCAGTTCGCCTTTAAGAATTGATTTTTCAGTGTGAAAGGAAGGTGTGATTGGAATAATGAGATCAAGTAGAGTACGCCTACTTCTGCTCCATGGCAGAGCAGCATCTGAGTTATCAATATTGTCTTCTCATGCTGGCCTGTTGCTCGTTTTAGTGCATAAGTAAAACAGAAAGTTAGAGAAGATCAACAAAATTACTCTCATTTGACATGCCCTCAGCCTGAGCACCTCTCGCACAGCATAGAACCATAGAGCCATTTAGGTTGAAAGAGACCCTCAAGATCATTGAGTCCAACCATAACCTAACTCTAGCACTAACCCATGTCCCTAAGAACGTCATTTACAAGCCTTTTAAACCCCTCCAGGGATGGTGACTCCATCACTTCCCTGGGCAGCCTGTTCCAATGCCTGACAACCCTTTCTGTAAATATTTTTTTCCTAATATCCAATCTGAACCTTCCCTGGCACAACCTGAGGCCTTTCCTCTTGTCTTATCACTTGCATTAATCAGATTTCCTCAGATATCAGTTTCTATCACCAGTGCTGCTGTACTGGTTCCACACTTTCCCAAAGGAAGGGCTGGGAGTAGGGTGAGGGAACAAGACGTTGGCTCCTAAGAGTGGTGATTAGACAGAGGCTTGGGAGAAAAGGTCAACAGTGTGAACGGCCAGGCTTAACACAGGTTTGACCAACAAGATCCTGTTACACAGAAGGTGAAAGTAGATGTTCCATAAATTTATTTTGGCATAATTTGGGTTTTTTTTTTAAGAAAAAGCAGCTTCAAAATGTGCGAAGAAACTCAGCTGCTCTTTTACTTTGACCACACAACTGGGGTCTCACAGTACCTACCATCTCCCTCTGATCTCCCTCATTTCGGCACTGGTCTTGCTCTCCTTGTTGTTTCCTTCTTTCTTTTTTTTTCACTGCCCTCTCTCTTACCCTTTTCTGTGCTGTTCCTCATGCTCAAATATATTATTTCATCTTTTATTTTATAATTCAGCACTCTCAAGTCTCCTTTCTTCATTTTCTGGTGGCCAGCAGTGCTGGGGATCTGCTGCCTTTCACTTTGTTCCCTGCCTGTCAGCAGTATTACCAGATGAAGCTTGATGAGATAAAAACAAACCTGCTGATAAGCCTTGCCAGGCAGCGGTTTGATGCAATTTAATACTAATTCAGATTCAGATTTGTGATAGTTTGCAACCAATCAAATTTCAAGATCACTTTGTTCTTTAGACATACTTATGTAGTGCTTTCCCTAAGAGCAGCAGAAAAGGCATGTGGCTCTATGTATTTCCATGACGAAAGATCTGTTGTCTTGCTAAAAGCATCTTAGTCTCTTGGGGGGTCTGCTAGGAGACCTCCAGAGACAGCGGTGCTCCGCTTCAGCCCAAATATTCATCCTGAATTCTGAAAGACCTAGCACTTTAATTTTGCTAAAACAGTTAGACAGCTGTGGTTTTAAATTGTTATAAAATGGATGCGGAGCTGAAGCTCCCTGGTGAGATGACAGGGCTGTGTATTCCCATCATCGCTTCCCTGCATCACGCAGAACCATTGTTTCAGGTTTTACGATCCAATACGACGTTTATTTACCGACATACCTTGGTCATTTTTGAGGGCAGTTAGTTTTCTGTATGGCTATAATTATACAGAACCCAGTTTTCAATTAAAACCGTTTAAAAGTGTCACAACTCTCTACACCTCATTCCCCTTGCAACAGGCGAAGAATAGCAGCAGTGGCATAAGGCGTATTTACACTGGTAGCCAATTATTCCCACTAGGAAGAGATGCGTCTCTTCACCTACAGCTGTACCACGAAAGCACCACACCTTTGAGGTCCAGAGAAACCTTCAGGCAAGATGCACTAACCATGGTCACAACTAGAAGTTTTTCTGCTCAAACCATGAAGGAAGAGTCCACTTACTTTACAACAAAGTCTAAAGATCAGCAAAAATCACTAGGGTCATTGTGAATGTGTTAGTAGCAATTCTACCTTGATATTAAAAAGTTGAATGTGTGACTGCTAGAAAAAAAAGATGTTATGGTTTTCACTCTGAAATAATTTTTAAAATATTTTGTTACAAATTTTTTCTCAAGACTTTTTTTTTCTTTGTTTGTTTGTTTATTTTTCTTTCCTGCAGAAAGTTCTACCTTCTTGATCTCCTTGAGCAAACCAGAAACAGATGATGCCTAGTTATCTATCCCTACTCGTACTTAAACCTGGTGAAATTTTAAGTTTTTTGTGGTTTTGATTTCGTGCACTTGTGTACGTTTGTGTGGGCTCTTAAAGACGTTCTAGAGACTTCGGGTTCATTCGCATCTCCACTCACAAACAAAGAGAAAAGGTGGATCTGAGAACCTCTCAGCAAATCATCTGTCCGTGCTGTGATACTTTACATTGCAGCAGGAACACACAGGTTTTGTACGTGCTGACCCCATCCTTCAGTCTGGCTCCCTGTACATCAATATCACAGGAAACTTCATGCCGTATATCACCGTGCAGATCCTGAAGAAAGACACCTGTTCAATATCAGTGTTCAATCTCCTGAGTTAAAAAACACATCCAGGGAGGTTATTATTATTTCATAAATATAGTTTATTAATCTGGCAGGCTGCAGTGTTTGAATTTAAAATGTATCTTTCTATCTTACATGATTATTGATAGAAAATGCCATTATAAAAGACACTGTTGCACAGGCTGGTAAGAAAATTGTTTTCTTGTGCGTGATAATTATTCTGCTAGAAAAAATGCTCAGCAATCCCCTGGACATATACATACTTTCACTTATTGTTACAACAGCCTGCTTGATGTACTTAGCTGAATCTTTATGAACTATTTAAGTTGCATACCAATGGTTTTAAATAGCAGCTAAAGCCCAGTATGTAGTAGTGTGAGGTAGAGTATGATAAAGTATAAGAAGTCTCAGATAATTAAGCCATAAATGCAGTACACCTGTTTACATGAAAAACAGCAAATGCAATATAGTTTAGTATTTCACAATGAGGTGAAATGGAAATGAAAGGCAAAGTCTGTAGGAAGTATTGCTACAGACTTTTATACATATTCTATGACTGATTTTTGAAAAGCAATAAGCACATAAATAAAGCAGTTCCACTAAAGCTTTTAAAACTGCTGGTAGTACCATAACTAACAGAAAGGGAACATAAAATAACCAAAGGTTTAATATCTGCTTATTTTAAGTTTGACTTATTTTAGAGAAAAAGCAAGTTAATTGTCTGATGATTTTAGAGTTTGCAGAATCTTGCATGTATTTTGACAAGTTAATAGTAATACGGTAAATATGATTTCAAAAAGCATCTCTCAACATACTCAAGGATTTTTTTGTGCATGATTTTTGAAGCTTTTCAAAGCTTTTCTTGTGCATTTGGCTTTGCACCTATTAATACAGACTTCTCAATTTATTTATCTCTATCAGCAGAGAAGTTCAAGGCCTGAAAGAGAACATTTCCAGAATATCCTAGTTAAGATACTAGCCTGGGATTTGTTTGCGTCCTTCCAGACAGATGCCAATTAAAAAAAAGGGAAGAGGCAAAAAAACCCCTAACAATAGCAAAGGATTGATTGACAAGTACTAGCAAACAAGACTTCCTTCAAATATTTTATGAAAAGGATGCTGGAATTCATTACATTCTGTTTCCAAAAGCTATCTCTATCGAAAAGAATGCATTCAGAGGAATTAACCGTTTCTGTCCTGCAGATCACATACCAAATTCAGAGCTCAACTTCTTGTGGCAGGAGGCCTCTTTCCCTCTCGCCCTATCTGCAATGGGAAGATAAGAGGCAGGTGGAAAGGTCTTGCACCCTTATTATAGGGAAAGATTAAATGTATCTGTACAGGGCTGGGTGCATTTTTGAAGACCAGCTTAAAATACATAATTGCTTTATCAGCTGATACACTGAGGACTGTGATATCTGGGCCACACAGATGCGGAAAGAGGCTTCAGAAAACTGCTTAAAAAATCTATTTTGCAAGCTCCACAGCAATTCTTCGCCACAAACACTCTTCATTCAAGGCCAGGCTGGATGGGGCTCTGAGCAACCTGATCTAGTTGAAGATGGCCCTGCTCATTGCATGAGGTTGGTCTAGAAGACCTTTGAAGGTCCCTTCCAACACAAACCATTCTATGATTCTGTGATTCATACTAAGTTTGTAGATGTTTTACTAAAACATGGTGACCTGGGACTCATGCATCTAGCATGGATTTGGAGAGGCAGAAGAAAACTTTTCAAGGAGCATCTCACACAGCCATAGTGGTTGGAGGAACCAAAAATGGCACAGATCTAGATACAGAAAGGACAACACAATGTGTAGTTCTCTTCAAGGCAGTAACCAAGAGAGGAGCAGTTTGTCTGCCTAGATCGAACTTCAGTAAAACCTGAGGAGAAAACACAATACAGGAATCCTACTGTTGTTTGTATTGCTGCTGTGACAAACCTTAGTCGAGGACCCAGAAGGATTAATCTACTCCTTAGCAGGGATATTCTGAAGTGGCTGACAACAGTTCACTTTACTGTTCACATAGAGCAACTGTGATGGCATCACATAGGTAGGGAACTTACAAGGATGGAAAAGTCTCCAGCCAGGAATCTTACTCTACTTCTTTGCATGGGGATATCTAGTGCAGAATACACAGTGCTAAATCCCTGCTATAACAGTGATGACATTGGGAAGGAAACTTAAGCTAACATCTAGCTGAAGCTAAATAAGCAAATTCAGTCACCTGTCCTCACACCATTTCCAAGAGCTGTAAGAGAAGGTGGACTTGTACTTTTATCTGAGAAGTATATAAACAGAAAAACTCCTTGTCTCACTAAGACATCTGTAGCTATAGATATGCCTTTGGATTATGACAAAGATGGACTTCCCGGATTATTCTTTGAACTTTCTTCTTTGATGGCCTCCTTTCCTAGAATCACAAAATAACTTAGGTTTGAGTACGACCTATGGAGATCTACAGTCAATCCTCCATCTTAAAAGCAAGACCGGTTAGAGTGGGTGGCTCAAGAATTTGTCCCACTATTTGAAAGTCATCAAGGATGGAGACTACCCAGCTTCCCTGGACAACCTGTTCAAACATCTGATCACATTCATATTAAAAAACTTTAAAAAAAAATGTTTGGCACTTTTTATTTTTTAACCACCTTGCACCTATTATACGATTTATACTCTCAACTTATACTGGCAATGGTAGTGACTTCTAACCTGAAGCTACCACAGTGGCAGTCTTGTTAATTCCATTTTAAATATTCAGTTTCTGAAGATATTTTTTTGTTTCTAGTAGAGCTCTATGCCTCACTCCACATAATGTTGTTATCCCAACTGGTTTATATCTGAGGAAGAGAATTACTGTGCACACCAGCAAAAATGTTTTTTCTTGTCCCACCTCTCAAAACAGAATCAGCTTTATTTGCTGGCTTTGTGGCATTATATGCCTTTCTCAAACCCTTCTGATAAATTATCATGCAGCAATGTCAACTGTGCACTATAGAAATGATCCATGTCTAATGAAAGAGGTAGCGTACTTTAATATTTTCAACTAAAGGACAGGGTGCTGGAAATCAATTTATATAGTGAAGGCTGCAAGGGTCTGAGTATATCACCTATTCCCACCCTGGACTCATTTTTCGGAAAGAGTGTATCCCACGATAACAATGAGATCGATGGAACACTTCTCCTATGAGGACAGGCTGAGAGAGTTAGGGTTGTTCAGCCTGGAGAAGAGAAGGCTCCAGGGAGACCTTATTGCGGCCTTCCTGTACTTAAAGAGGCTTATGAGAAAGATGGGGACAGACTTTTTAGCAGGGCCTGTAGCAACAGAACAAGAGCTGATGGTTTTAAACTAAAAGAGGGGAGATTCAGGCTGGACATGAGGAAGAAGTGTTTTACAATGAGGGTGGTGAGCCTGGCCCAGGTTGCCCAGAGAGGTGGTGGATGAACCATCTCTGGAGACATCCCAGGCCAGGCCGGACAGGGCTCTGAGCAACCTGAGCTGGTGAAGATGTCCCTGCTCATGGCAGGGGTTGGACTGGATGATCTGTGACTAGATGAACAAACTATTATATGATTCTCTGATTAAGCAAAAGAAAAATAAAACCATGCAACTACTAAAGGATATTTTTATTTTATTTATCTCAATTTCCTTTATGAATATCATTCAATCTCATTAATTTTGTTGTATACATGGGCAAGATAGACTGATATAATGTATCAAACTCTTGTAAATCTAGAGTAGATGTAGGATTGCTTTGTCACATCTCAGCGCTGTGGCCTCAACAGTAGGCCACACCACTTCCATTCACTTTCTGCTGCAGAGCAGGATTCAAAACTGAAACATGATTGTAAAGAGAACAACAAAACATGATTGTAAAGAGAACAACATGGGATACAATGTGTGAACTAAGGGTATGGTCTGATAGTAATTTCTGATCATTGGCTATGTCCCTTTTCCATAACAACAGTGGTAAACCCTGACATGCAGTAATAAGTGACATTATTTGTAGTTCATTAATCTGGCAGTCTCAGTACCTTGAAGCACCATGTCTCAACCACCAGCAGAAGGAGAAACTGTCAACTACTTAGTAGGAACTAACAAAAATGTGCTACCTAGTGCTTGTCTGACCACTCTTTATCAAAAGGAACCACAACACTTCCTGTGAACACTGCTTGTACCGGCTTGGGGAAAATATTCCTACCTAGACATATTCTGTTTCCTCACTGAAATTCAGCTATGTCAAGAGCTCCAACAGCTTGAGAAGTACCGTTAATAAAAATGATCTATTACTGCTGCTGTTTCTTGTCTCCATCAACCCCCTACTTGTAGTGAGTAAAACAGATTTCACTTTTATAGAAGGTCTTTCAACCTCGGGGTCTTTGAGGACATGGCACCAGCAAAACAATAGCCTTGATTCAGTAGATGCCCTACAGGGGTTCCCTCTGTGTTTATTATGGAAGCTCAATGTGCCCAGTGTGCAACCAAAGATTATTTTTCTTCCAAAGGCCAGGCTTGTACGGAATTCGGTTAATTAAATGCACTGTAGAGATGTCAGCCTTTACCCCCTTACCTTACATATATATACAGCATCTTTTGTCCTTCACATGGTGATTTTAAAGTCTTCTGCAGACGTCATTTGATAGAATAATAAGATATTATTATTGAATCTCTATGTCTCCTGTTGTCCCAGGAGCACTGACCTTGCTTCCCCAATACAGAGGTCTGTCTGCCAGGCTAATCACACTGATATCTGAGTACCTCAGAGGAGATCCTTCTGTGGCAACATGTCTCAAAACTGGCTAGACATACTGATACGTTCCATTTATTACTCTTGTGCATTTCTGCAAGGTTATAAACCAATTCCTATTTCAAATGTAAATTCCCATCCTGATGGCACGTGGGGAGACACATGGTTCAGATAATATCCCCCAAGTTGTCAGGGTTCCCCATACAGGTAGCAGCGGATGCAATTTACTATCAGGTAGTAACCATGGGGAACCAGGATGAATGGATCCCACATTCACTCTTTTCCAGGAGATATGTAGTACTGATTAATGACTTTGAACTACTGAATCACTATGGGAACAATCATTAATGTATGTCCTTCACTTTTGTTTGCTAGGACAATGTATTAACATTGTACGTTTTAACCATGGACAACCAGATATTATAATAGACCACACTCCCATTTTTTTAATTTTTTTTTTCTTTAACTGGGTATGTTGTATAGACATATCCATAAATATCCATGCACACAGCAGGGTATACACAATACGTCTGGCAGGGAATGGTTACCCCCAGCACAATACCAATTTTTAATATGATCTTGGCTTGTTTCCATAGCTGTCAAAAGTCTATGTTAGGTTGATAGGTTTCTTGAAAGGAAAAAGTACAATTTGTGGCAATTGAGTTTTGTCTCTCCTTTTAGGAAAGTCCTGACACTTATAAGGGTTTTTTTCTTCCAGGAGTGAGATATTTTAATAGCTGCTGAACAAATTATGATACAAAGCCCCTATCTGGAGATATGCAGATATTTCACGGTATCACCAATGTCCCTTGCATATCTGCATGTCTAAGAAAAGTCCAGCTGCTCCACTTTGCCACTCAGAGGCTTTGATTTCTTTTATTTTCTGAAAAGATGTTAAAATGCTTCACGATTGCCTCGCCACACTTTTCATTTGTCCTGATAAACCTTGTTTTCTCCCTCTAACACAGTGGAGATGCCCAGGCTATATTTTCTTTTATTTAAATATCCCTGAGAATCCTCAAAAGAAAAAGAAAAGATGCTTGGTATAATGACATTATTGCTACACCAATCTCTACCAAATCAGTCAGCTGCAGTCAGAAATCTAAACATTCCTTAAAACACATTTATTTTAATAAAGATTTATCAAGAACTGAGCCTGAACCAAGAATCAATCAAGAATCAAGAGCCTGTCACTGTTATAATTTTTATTTTCAAGAACTTCCCAAAAGTTGCAAGAATTCAGGCTAGTCTCATTACTATGTAAACGCTATAATCTGAGATACATAGTTATAGCCTGGACCAAAGGAAGAATACAAGCATTTGATTATAGATTAAAACCAACTGGAAATTGGTACATCTTTGAAACGTAAGCTATACTTTGAACCCTATCTGAATAAAGACATTATTCTGTGCTGGATTTCAAACCCAGAAATGTCATGAGTCTTAGCTTTGTCTGTACAAGTCAGGCCATTACAGCTCTTCTCGGTTTGTTTCTGTACTTTGAAATATGGAATTCTTGACAGGAACTTGTAGAAATAAACTCAACTGTGTTTCCAAATCTGTTTATATGTCTAGTTAAAGCCTTAGTATATGTAGTACTTCAAAAACATTTCAAATTTCTACCGATTTTCTTTTGTCCTTTCTGAAATACTTGGGGATGTACACTCATTTGGAAAGCTGAGGTACAGTATTCTGTGGCTGACAAGTTCTATTTATTATTTGGTAGGCACACATAATGTTCTACGGAGGAAAATGCAGTTCAAAAAGGCATCTTATGCAGCATCATTACATGAGTCAGAAGTAGTAGTTCCACATGATTTTATAAAATCATGGTTATGCTCATTCAGCAGAAGTGTTAGTGGAAGTCAAGATAAAGTTGTCATTTTGGAAGTCAACATGAGTTTGTATTTGTTGGGAAAAAAAAAAAAAAGTGCTATATTTGCTTGTACTGGCATTGTGGAAGACTAAAAAGCATCAGAGAGTATTTGGAGAGGTGGAAATGCTGGTGAAACACAGAGAACTGAGGCTCTGTAGTCAAGAAAAAAATTATGCTAAGCAGTGTACGAACTGCCATGAAATTATATTTAGGTTAGTTTTTATACTTCAAATGAACTTCCAGAACAGCACATTGACATTGACAAAGTCATTTATTCAAGATTCAGGAACCTGGGATCATTTCTTGTCTTGATTCAATCACTTTGGTTAAATCTCCTGTTAACAATACAGAAAATAAATGGATTTTCCAAGTGATCACTATTTATTAGACAATAAATTTGAAATGGCACTGCAAACATAATTTAGTGGATTTTTTTTCCTCCTTTCATTTCTTTTAGGAAAAATAAGGATGGAATCAAGAGACAAATAATGATGCTTTAAAATCTCATGAGAAATAACTTGATTTATCAACTCCACTTAGGTATAAACACACATCGAAAGAAAATGACAAATGTATAAATCCCATAGCCATCACAGGTTAGGAATTTTATTTTTTCTCTCATTTTTACAAATAAATCTAAAAAACAATTATAGTGTACTTACATATTTCAGATCCTCATCTGTCTAAGAATAGAAAGCACTCAAGTCATGTGTCAGAATGACTCAGGTGGTCTCTTCTCAATCCCCTTTTTGTGTTCACCATCCACAAAAATCAGTTCGCCACTGCAGTGGTCCAGCCATTCTCACTACAGAAAAGGAGCCAGGTGTTGGGTGTCAGAAAAGACTAGAAGGATTTGTAAAGGTTGTTTGCATGGCAGCTATCAGGATTGTCCATGTAGGGTCATAAATTCAAAGACTCAGATTCTCACTATTTGTGAGCACTAAAGTACCTACGTCAGAACCATGTTCTCCCCAGGCTACCACCTCATCAGATAGCAACTGGTATCTGTCTTTGTGTCTGTATGGATACAGAGAAATTGATAATTTCCCAGATATCTATAGATATGGCAACCAAAACAAAGACACGGAATGTTCCAGGGTTGTTTCTGCCCAAGACGTACAGGGTGGCTTCACAACTTAGTTGTGGTCTCAAAGGCTCGATAAAGGAGCAAATGAGAGGTGCTTCAAGCTGAGTGGGATGAAATTGGACCTGAGTTAGTACGCATACGTAGTTAAATCTGGAGAAAGAGAAAATATGCTTTCCATGGAACAAACCTTCTAAGAGCAACTGGTATTTTTTTTGTTTTGTTTTGTTTTTTTTCCTAGATTTTGTGCATAATGCTGTTAATACAGCATATTTGATTATTTAAATATATCACTAAAATATTGTAGCTTTTACGGACTTATGTTGGTCTTCAGATATAAGAGGAAAGACACCCCTGTGTCCAATACCTGGGTAAGTCCAATTGTTTCAATGTACATAAAATTTACTGTCTCAGCCCCGTGATCCACAGTGTTCAGACACTTTAAATCTAATTTGGCTATGTCTTGAGCATTTTTTTTTTCTTTAGCAGCTCAGTATTTAATGGAGTCTTGAACCCAAATTTGATTTTGTAGGCACTTAAATCTATATATAAATTTACCAGGAAGCATGTTTGGGGAATGTCACTCAGTTTAGTGACAGCACTCACAGGTGTAGCATGTGGCACAGCAGTGAAAATGAGCCAATATAATATCTTGCTAAAGGCCAACAGCTTCTGATAGGTCACGATTTGCATGCCCCTCAGTGTTATCTAAAAAATAACTTGAAAAAACGTGACTGGAGATACAAGACACAACCCAGCTCAGCTGTCCAGTGTCACTAGAGATGCCCCAGTTATCCTGACTGTCCTTCAGCTGCCATTTAGAAAGACATGGCTTTCCTGCAGATCCTGCGTCTTCTCTGCCACTCTCTTAAATAAGTTTGGGCATCTCAAATGGCTCCAGGCATCTCAAATGGCTCTAAGTTTGTTGTAAGACTAAATCATGCACTAAATTCTGAGTTATGCATTGACAACAGGGCTCTGAGATCCTCCCCCACCACTATTGCTGCTTCCCATGTAAATGCCAGAACACCATCCCTTTCCATAAGTACTGCTTCAGGGAATTGGTTACACATGAGGATGCAAAAATTTTCAAATTCTATGCTCTTCAGGCACATGAATGAATGTTTTACTAGGACTTTTTTTTTTAACTAACATTTTTTGCATTTTTTTTTTTTTAAATTAAAGTGGTGGCAATTCCAAAAAGCCATTATGTTTTGATTGTTAGGAGCTGACATAAATGGATTCCAGTAGAGATAATGCTGTAAATGTTGATCATGTTACAAGTTGGCCCACCTACTGTCACTTCAGGAAGCAGAGGTTTAAATATAAATCTCCTATTTTTAACTGGGTTAATATTAGAACCGAAGGAGGATATGTTCAGCTGGGGTAAATACTAGCCTCACTGATTTAAGTGGCACTGTGCTGATTTACAGCAGTGAAGGAACTGAAACAGTGTATCTCCTCTCCACCAACAGCTCCATTAATGTATTTAAAATATTAATTCAATAAGGAAAAAAAAATCACAATACGGAAAAAAAAAAAAAAAAAAGCTGAGATTATTCAAAGGTATCTGGTGAGTCCTGACAAACTTCCATGAGTAAGTTAATGGAAATATAGAGTATGTGTCTTAGCTCACTAGACTGCTTCAAATCCCTGAGCTAAAGTCTGCATGTTAAGTGACTATGTGTTTTGTTTCCAATGAGTAGTATATTCCAGGCATGATTAAAATAAAATAAATGGGTATCAGATACCTCTCAACGATAAAAACCAAAATCAAATAAAAACAACACCACCAACAGAAAAAAAGAAAGAAAACCAACAAAAAACCCCCTCCAAACAAACAAACCAAACCAAACAAAAAAACCCCACCAAACCCCAAGGTATTAAATGAAAGCATTTTTATATACTCCAAACATTCATTTATGTTTTCTTCTTGAAGCTGCAGCTCCTGGAGTACTGTAAGTAAGATTATTATTAAAAACAACAGCAGAACTGTCAGATCTTATTACTAAATTGGAAATAGGAGTTCCATATTTTGAAGAAAAAAGAACAAAAATCTTGTACTGTTTAAAACTCTCAATTCTAAATACCTTAATTTATCTTGAGTTATTAAATATTCTAAAGTTGGGTATAAATTTTGGGTGCCTGCTCCATAGTGCTTGGGCTTCATAATACTATATAAATAAAATTATAAAAATCTAGCAGGTTTAACCCGAGAGGAACCTTACTTCTTCTCCAAACATCGACCTAAAGGAGCCAAAGTTGTGTTTTCTTTTGAAATTATTTTCTCTATTTTTAGCTTAGGTGTTTAAAGACACTGTAATGAAGCACAGCACAGAGTAAAGCACAGGAGGGCTGAGACTATGGGCTTTAGGGAGATTAAGAGCTGCAGAGCTGCTCCGTTTTTGTTACATTAACCCGCCCAGGAAAACAATTCCCTTCACAGCCCCTATGCCCAGTCCCCCTAAGTGGAGACATATGGTAGTTCTGTGACACAGAAAGCACACTGTGGTAGCTTTGTTGGTACTGGGACAGCTTCTTGGCCAATATAAGTCTTCTCCACTCAGCTACGAATTGATCCCATTGACTCTTGGCAAAGGGAGAACAGCCATAAAGGTTAAAGCTGCCCTTGCATTCAGGTTCTTACTCTGAATTGCTCCCCAAAGGTGTGTCTCTCCACTGACCCCAGGGAAATTTGCTAGTTAAATTTAGGCTAGAGCTAACTTTTGTGCCTCTGCCAGTTTGGTGGGGTTGATTTCTAGTCGTGTGCTTTGGTTGTTGTGAACAGCTGGTCCTGTAATTCTCAGATGTGAGTGTGTTGATAGAAAACCATCAGAAGCGTCGACAAGAGCAGTGCAAGCTGGGCATGGCTATCACTGTCTTCTCATCTGGTGGAATGTCAAAACGAGCAGAACATCTCCCTGCCTCCCTCTTTCACTGATCACTTCTCTAACTGAATATGCTAACCGTTAAAACAATTCAAAGTCCAGATCATATCTCTACATTTCCATGTCTTATGAGGAGCGGTTGAGGGAACTGAGGCTGTTTAGCCTGAAGGTTGAGGAGAGACCTTCTTGCTGTCTACAACTATCTGAAAGGAGGTTGTAGCATGGAAGCAGTTGGTCTCTTCTCCCAAGTAGCAAGTGACAGGACAAGAGGAAATGGCCCTGAGTTGCACCAGGAGAAGTTTAGATTGGATATTAGGAAAAAAATCTTCATGGAAAGGGTTGTCAGGCAGTGGAACAGGCTGTCCAGGGCAGTGGTGGAGTCACCATCCCTGGAGGGTTTAAAAGGTGTTCAGAAGAGGTTCTTAGGGACATGGTTTAGTGCTAGAGACAGGTTAGGTTATGGTTGGACTCAATGATCTTGAGGGTCTCTTCCAACCAAAATAATTCTGTGATTCTATGGTTCTATGAGTTAACATGAAATTGTTAGTTAACATCAATTACCCTGAATGGGAGAGTTGCTATGCATCTTACAAGGACCTTGCAAAAGGGGTTTTCAGCTCGGATTCCTGCCTAAAGGACAAAAGGCATTGGCTACGTGGCACAGCATCACTCGCACACAGACACACAGAGATTGTTTCATATTTTCTGCATCCCTCTACAGATTTTTCCCCTCCAGCCACCAGCTTCTCTGCTAACCTTGAAATTGTGGGGAATTTCTTTCTGTGGCTTGTGTTACCTCCAAAGCAGAACTGCAGGACCTCAGTTCTTCCCTAGAAATTATGTCTCCTTGAGTCATTATTCCTTCTGAGCCTCAGACCACTTCCTGCAATTTGAGAACCACTGAAAACACCAGTTTTAAATGAGCTATTCACCCACAAAGGTTAAATCAGCCTGAACCCACCAGTGTTCCTTAGATGCATTTACTTTTTCTCCTCTCCTCTTGTCCCTAACTTTAATTGAAAGAGAACCAAAAAGATTCTCCTTTGGACAGGTTTTGGCCCATTTTAGAGAGCTTACCATAACCTGAACACTTTTATTATTTTTTTCACCTCTAGTTTTCTGCCTGAGACTACTATTTACCAAATGCATGTTTCTTCATGAATTCTGATGACCTGCAAAAGCTGAAACATTAGCTATTAAAACCCTTGGGTATATCCACAAACAGTTATGTAAGGCTAGAGGCGGAATGCCAGATGAACTGACGACAGACCCATTTATCATTAGTAGGAACAGGCACATTAATTGGCTACAATACCAGTGCCGTCCTGCAGCATTAACAAAACTCTTCTTGATCCTGAATGTACTACCAGAACATCCTTTATTAAATAAGATGAATAATACTGAGGACAAGGGTCACCCTGCTTCAGCTGAGAAAGCTCAATTATTTATGGATGCTTCACTCATTAAGGCACCAACAGGTTACTAAGGCTTGTAAAGAGAACTTTTTTGTCCACTGAATAAAGGTTATTATTCTACACATATGCATCTTCTGCATTGTGGAATCAACAGCAGAGAAATTAAAATCCTTGAGTCCTGTAAAGCTTCTGGACTGGAGGAGGCTGATTGAACATTGGAACAGGCTGTTCAGAGGGGCTGTGGAATCTCCATCCTTGGCAATATTCAAAATCTGACAGGACATAACCCTGAGATGCTGTAGCTGACCCTGCTTTGAGCAGTGTGGGTTGGACTAGATGATCTCCAAGGTCCCTTCCACCCTCTATGGTATTCTGTAGTTCTGAGTCCATAAGATGAAGCCACACAAGTGGATTCCCAGGTTTCTGTTCCTGGCTCTTCCATGTACCCACACAAAAACCAAAATACTCATAACTAGCCGCTGCTGTCACCTGCCTCACCATGGCAAGAGAAATCTCACAGTGAGAGATTTTTATACCAATTTTCCAGTGTACTCGCCACCTGGGCATGTGAAAAAGGAGCCAGTGACCATTGCTTGGTATCTTACCTGCAGAATTCCCTGCAATTAAGTGAAGTTTTCTGTAAAATGGGAACTACCTGACCCTATTGGGCACAGCTGCTATGCAAACATCATGTATCATTCCAGGAATGCTGGAGTAATGGTTTTGCGTGTCATCTTTGTCACCTTGGTTAGTCCAGATGCAGGGTTACAATCCCATAGCTCTGCATCAGTATGGGCAAAGCAAAACATTGATAATTTTACTGGAGTATCAACCACACACTGCAAGTAGTGGAAACAATCTGCTTCTTTCAAGTGTGACTTTCCCCTACTTTTATTTCAGTTGGCAATAAATGGTTGTGACCCATTTCATTGGAGGAAGAGCTCAAAAGTAATACTCTAATATTTCCTGAGACTCCGAAAGGGCCAGTTAGGTCAGGTCCATTTTGTCAACCCTAATGACGTTTTGCAATGGCACACAATTTCTACCTGGTAGCCGTGTGTTGCTACCATAACACCACTTGATGCACATAGATTTTGATGTTATCAACACCCCTCCATATAGCTTGTTGACTAATTATTTGTTGATCCTATCACAAATTACATTTTCCCGCTCTCTTTATCACCTGATTTTTTGATATTGTCAAGAATGAGAATACCTTTTTTTTTTTTCTTTTTTTCCACTCTCCCCAGGGAGCTTGGAGCCGTTTTTAACTCCAAATGTTAAAAAATTTGCTTCATATTTGGAATAAAGCATTTTATTTGCACACAACATACACTACTGGGGAATTTTCAGTGCCGACACCATGTCAAGCTGGCACACATGCTTATACCTGCGGAGCCAAAGGAACTGGCAGATGGTTGATGACAAAAGGAGCATCCCATGGAGCTGCAGGAGAACTGTCTCAACAGATCCAGAATTTCAGAGCCTAAAAGATGCTGTGCAGCAGCCCAAACATAGCTCTGCTCAGCATTCAGCCAGAAGCAAGGCAGGTGCTTGAGATGTTTGCCAGGATTCACTGACTTGAAAAGGCTCAGTCTCCAAGCCAAAAGTAAATCCGGCAAATGAGTGTGAGATGCTCTTACAAAGAGATCTGAGGGCAACCGCCTGGTGTAGGACAACATCTCCAACCTTGGCTCTATTACTTTCTGATAGCAAGAGGACAAATCTCTCCAGCATTGCACCTTCCAGGACTCAAAGCAGGACAGTCTGTGAGAACAAGGGGGAGCAACGAGAACATACAACATCAAATGAAGCGGTAGCTCAAAGATGAGATGTGCTACACAACAGGTCTCCTTTGCGCATGGGCCCCAAGGACCACAGCATCTGCCACCCCACCGCATTTGATGCCAGGGGCAATTTTTTAAGAGAGGCGCTTTATTTATGGTGCAGCGCTGCATAAACACTTGAGATGTCACCCTTGCTGATGGGGTTGGGGAAGAGGGAGTCAAGATTGTTGAGCTCAGTTAGGCTTGTCAGATCTGGATCAGTCCTGCTCCCTGTGTGACAGCTTCATCTTTCCTGTCATCCTACCTCTAGCAGGAAAGTGACATACTTGGAGTTCTGTCTCCCATCTGAATTTGTTAAAGAAAAATGTTGTTTTCTGCATCTTTCCTTCTTCAATTTGGTTGAAGACAGAGGAGGAAGGGTAGAGGCCTTTGTGCCACTCTGTTAATTTATTTTGTTTAATTCTCTTCGCTGTGAAGTTTTCCAGTACTTGCTCCTGTTGCTGCTCAAAATTCTCTATGCTGCAACTGCAATGTATTGACATGATTCACATTTCTTCTTAGGCAACGGTGAGCCCATCCAGAACATGTTGAGCCTCCTCCTACAAAAGAAATGAGCTGTAGCAAAGATCACTGCAGCTAATCTGTCTTCAGACTCAGGAAGATTCTTCTGCACCTCTGCATTTCAGAAGATGACCTTTATCAGATGTAAAGCCTACAAATATATTTTGACTGTGTAGGGCAGACTACGGATATAGGATTTGATGTACAAATGTAACAGCTCTTCTCCTATCATACATCAGCCAGTATAGCACAGATGCAATGTCACAGAAAGAAAAGCATAAAATAGAGAGAACAAACATAAAAACTAGCTTATAACTTGCAAATGGGGAAGAGAAGCCCAAGTAAAACAATTTATACTGAAGGTCCAATGTGGAGTTAGTCTCCCTAGAGGATGCAAGGGAAGCCAGGAATGATATTATCTCTCTAAACCCAAACATTGTTTGAGAGAGACGGTGCTTCTGCCAGCAGGCCAGCAAGAATAAGAGAGCTCTTTGCTGAATATGCAACTGGGTTTGCTGGTGCAGGAAGCATTGTGCACACTGACGCCCTGGGGCATTGATTTCACGATCAGGAGACCCTGAGACCTGCTTTAGCTTTCCCATAATGAGTGGATTGAGTGCATTCATCAAACCTGAGATTTCAGGGCTCAAAGTTCAAAAAGCTACCGGAGGTGAAATCATTCCCTTCCTTCTTCCTTTTCTTGTCCCTTCCAAAAACAACCCCACCATGCTTTTTTTTCTTCACACTTGACTGAAATCACCTGGGGATCAATTATCTTGCTGGGATGGAAACCATATGCCATTTCATGTTCTTGCATAAGGTTAAGCTGCATATGATGAAACCTATCAATTAAATCTTGTGGGAAGAGAAGGGAGGGTGAAGCCTGGCCAGGACTTAGCGTTCTCATTTACTGACAACCTAATCTAAGGCATCAGACACATACAGAAGTTTACTTGCCCACAAGGAACACAGGAGAGAAAGTGATGCCTGTGTCATCATAAAATGAAGCTGGGGAACGTTAGAGTGGTGAACATTAATGTAAACAAGATGAGGACATGCACTGCCTAAGACTGGTAGGAATTGGGCTATGGAAAGGTTGAATTATTTAAAAAAACCACAAGTTTTCTGTGTGTTTTGTTTTGTTTGTTTGCAGCTTGCAGACTGCTTTGCACACAGCAGATACCCTGCTGACAAATGTCCATAAAATACAGCCTGCGGTGTGGGTCTATGCTTGTCGTTTTACTTTAGTGCAGGAACAGTCTCCTAAAATGCTGGTCTGAGCTTCCAGTCTATCTGGCACGTGAGGTTGGTTCTTATCACTGTGGATGGTTTTCCTTCAAGCTAGAATATGGACTTTTTTTGTGCTGGTCTAGCAGGGATGAAAGAGAATAAGGCAAAACAGATATGGAAGTGCTCCATTGAGTCTCACACTGGTAAAATTCCATACACACAAAACCTGCAAGTGGACAGAAGAGCTACAGCCACACGCAAGTGACTGCAGAGAAACGCTGCAAATGAAGCTGAGACCTGTTTACAAACACATTCTTTATACCCCCTAAACCAATAACTTTGTTGCCTGTATCACTTAATTTCCTTGTCAAAGAGCAACTCCCTCTTTACCAGTGAAAAAGAATAGCTCTGAGAACCACTCAATCCACAGCTCCGAAGAGCTTAGGTTGTACCCAGGGTAACATTTCAGTGCAGTTACACTTCCCCAGCATCTTGCATTTGTAAAGTGTGTTAGTGAAAAGAAATGACAGTAACACACACAGATGTCTACTGTTCTGGCTTCAAATAACCCTTCTGGAGAAAGAGGGTTGTATATATATATTGGTGTGCACGTGCGAGGGCATGCATGGGAAAGCAAAGCGAGCTTTAGTTTTACTCTGAATCCCACCTAAACAAAGATCCTAATGTTATCCCCTGGAATGAGGTAAGAAACATGATCATTTGGTTCCAAGACCTGCCTGAAACTACAGTTTTTGTAGATGTAAATGAGCAGCAGCCAAAGTAAGAGAGATCAGATGAACTGCATTTAGAAGTGATGCAGTGAACTGGTACGAGGGGAAAGTGCTTTTAGTGATCAATATGAAAACAGGGGGCTTTCATCTAACCACAGAGAAGATGGCAAAGAGGAATTTGGGCAATATAATATGGGATAAAAGGGTAGATAGCCTCTTATTTCAATCTAAAGACTTAATGATGCTTATTAAAAGGTTGTTACCTGGTTTCATGGAAGAATTATGGCCCTCTACTTCTTTCTTTAGAATAAATGGCCTGACAGGGAGAGGCAAGTTTCTTTAAGTCCTCGCTAAGGGGGTGCTTTTCTCATTTTTCTGTAACATTGCCAAAAGATCAGCTCATCCAAACAAGCAATTCACACGCATGGCTTTTATTTGAAGGCCGCTGCCTCTTGCCATACACAATACAATTCATCAGGCAGCAAATTCATAAAACAGTACTTGGGTAATAAGTTATTATGCTTTGATTCATGCAACAATTGTTAAGACTCGGGTCAACTTTACCAATGAGTGAGAGCTCTCAAACCACAAATGCGTTTTATGCTTGAGAAAATGCATTGGGCCAAAGTCAAGTCTGGAGAAGACACATTGAAGTCAATGAACTTCCAGCAGGTGAGCTGGGCTGCACGTTTCTGCTGGGGAAATATTTCCATCACTGCAGCATGTCATTATGGCTGTCATTTTCTCTATGAATTATTGCTTTCTTGTCAGATTTACCTCCCCTTCCACTTGAAAACAATCATCTGGGGAATAGGCCAGCAACAAAAGAAAAACCTCTGGGATGTTATTGCAACAATGACAACGAAGAAAAGGAGCTGGTCTACCTCTTAAACAAGGAGGCAGAACCACATGGTACTTGTTCAGCTACGAGAATCCAATCTGCCTGTAGCTGAATATAACAGGCAGCACTGTTTTTCTGGCACTAGACATCAACAAGGCGTTTGAACTCACTAGATTTTTGGACTGCTCAATGTTCTTCAAAGCCTTATAGCTCTACAGCAGTGACTAGAAAATACAATTTGGATGAACTAATGTATCATAAAAAAAAAAATCTACCAATTAAGCTTTTCAGTTAGGAAATCCCATATGGCATTTGAATATAAGTATACAAGGTGCTGGCAGTCCTACAGTTCTACAGTGAAGAGACATGGGACGGAGATATGCCCTAGGAGACAGGAGTTCAGAGCAGCAAACTGCTCTTCTTCTTGTTACATGAATTCATCCCATCAGCATAAACCGGCCTTTTGTGGGTTTTAGAACTGTGCTTCCATTTATTGTAGACCAAACCATGGGAGATTAGTTTAGGTATAGTTAGCTAAAGTTATATAAACTGGGACAAACCTATGAAAACCATGTTGCTCCTGAATTGCTCCTGAAGGTGTTTGTCTTACATGTGAAATGTAAATCCTTAGCTAAATCAAACTAGTATCCAGAGGGAGCCTAGCAATCCAAGATGTAGATTCAAATACATTTCTAATTGTAAAATGGAGGAAATATTTTCAAGCTAAATATTTTCAGACATGCAGAACATGTGAGAATGTTCCTTTAGGAATTAACACAGCATAGGATCAAGTGATGATCAAACAAATGGAATTAAAGAGCCTTTCCTCTGTTGCCTTCTTTGAACAGTCATTTATGAACCAGAAAGTAAATGCATAAAAAATCTGAAATTGCAACCAATCACCCCAGCAAAACTTTTACACTCACTTCACACTACTACATAGTTTAAAAGCCAGAACTGGAGATTAAATCCAACTTTACTGGAACAAATTGTGCTTTGAATTACGTTGGTGCAGTGTCACTGAAGTCAATGGGATATGACCTTTGCAACTAATGAAAAAGGTCCACTAAATTTGTCCTAGCCAGCTTGGCTGCAGAGCCACTTTGTATATTCTACGCACAACCTCCTGTTCACTCTCTTAGGATAAACAGAAAAATTTCAGTCAAAATGTAATCCAATGAATGTGCAAAATGCACTTTCAGAGTGAATCCTCCTGGCAATAAAAATACACTGGAAATTGTAGACCACACTTACATGAAAACTGGTATGACTTGGTGAACTTGACTCGAAGTCCTTTCACTGTGATATCTCTTTGTAAAGTAGCAAGTTTACTACGATGTATAGGAGGTGGGCAAGAATTTTAAAGCATTGACCACTGCAGCCTTAGTTATTGCCTGTGTGACTGCAGAGCAGCCATGGAGCACATCCTCATCCTTTTTCTCCTTCCCATTCAGATCACATCTGATCCCACCCCCGCATATGACAGTGGGGTAAAGAAATTCCTGAGATGCTCACACATAAAATTTACATCATAACAGACATTAATGTGATGATTCTGTCAAACACACATTTGGAAAATGACTATGGAAATGAGTTTGTTTATTCTTTAAGAAACAGATTCAGTTAACAAGTGGAAGGAGAGAGGCAGTGAAAATAATGAGAAATTAATATAACTATCATTACCCATAAATATTAAAGCAGATTAACAGATTATGAGATAAAAAAAGCAAACGGAGCTTCCATAGTTTAAGGTTCTAATAGCATTAAGGTTCTATTTCCTGTCAACTTGTTGTAAGTTAATTGCCATTAATTTTTCATAGCTAAATAGCGGAAGGAATGAGATTCCTGTATTATTGGCCATACACTCTAGCTGTGAAGAGAGGCCAATGTAAAACAGTGAAAAAAAGATAATTGAAATTATGGCTGGAAGAGCCTTATTATCCATACCCTTGCCGCTCCAAATTCTTTCCTAGCATGGAGTATCTGATGAAGGATCCCACTCAA
This sequence comes from Pampusana beccarii, assembly GCA_013399365.1. Lineage (NCBI taxonomy): Eukaryota > Metazoa > Chordata > Aves > Columbiformes > Columbidae > Pampusana > Pampusana beccarii. Next base: position 1,360,952 of record VWYH01001528.1, on the reverse strand, counting down.
ACAAGGTTTAAAGTGACTCAGTGATTTAGAATGTTTTACTGCTAATTGACTAAATTATTTTTTTTAGTGAAACCTCTCAGCAAGGAGTCTTTAAGTATTGATTGCTATATATCCATACCCAATAAGAAATATATTCTCTATTAGAAGGGCATTTGAACTCAGTCCAAGTGACAGAGCTTATCCTTTCTTTTCAATGCAAACAGCTAACTGCTTCCTTCCCATTTTTAGCATTGATGCTACTTTATTCAGTAAATACTGAGGAGCTTGTTCAAACCACGTTCTTTAGATATCTGACTTAGGCATCTTGAATACTTTTCTGCTGAATAAAAAATTGTATATGTGTAGTGCATCAGCTAAACGGCAATTCACAAACCTCTGTGTTGAACAACAAGTAGAAGGTGGCAGAAAATCACAAGGAGTTAATGTTAATGTTTATTCCCCATAGTAGTTCAGAAAAATAACTTCATGCAAGGTCATCATGATATGTGTAATACAACCAGCAATAAACCAGTGACACTTGCAGGAAACTGCATGTCATCAAATGCACAAAATGCACAGTATCTGAAAACATGGGTTACTGAATCTCATTTCATATCATTTTAATAATGACAAAAGTTACTTGTAACAAATGTCAGAACAAATTAAGCCCTGATTAACTTTTTCATGCTGACATCCCCTTATAATTATGTAAATGTCTTTTATGATATACTTTGGGAAATTCTTTAAGTCACGCTGCAGTAGGAATTTTTTCCTGCTTTGCAGATCGAATTTTCTTTTGTTTAACATAATCCCATCCTGCTTGTCTTTGTCATCTTGGGATAAGAGAAACAATCCTTTTCCTTTATCCTTTGAGTGCCTGACTTTCTTTTTCCTACCAAGTCAGATTGTTCAGCCCCTTAATGATTTTTGCTGCTGTTCTTGGAATTCCCTTCAATTTGTCAACATCCAACACTAGATTCAAGGTGCAATCTCATCACTGCTGTATAGCAAGAAAATCACCTCCCTGTGGACAAAGGAATGAAGACTCTGCACGTACAGATGCAAATCACACTACCCCTTTTTGTCATTCTCTAGCATTCCAGCATGCATATATATTATTTGCTGTCTGCTAAAACCCCAAGGTCTCCTTTGACATTTCTGCTTTCCAGGTATCTTTGCCTGACTTAATAACTGTGCTTTAGATTATTTCCCTCTCAGATTTATTAGCCTACATTTTTCTAGGTCAAATCTCATTTTGTTACCTGAAGCACGTATTTCTGACATCTTCCGTTCTCCTTCTACTATTTCCTGGTAATTAAACAAAGCTTATTATTTTGAGCTACAAGCCGGAAGGCCTTTATTAAGGTTTGGATAAGAATTGATCAGAGTAGTTCAGTCCTTTTATCCTTTTATGTCTTGCTCTGATGCTATTGAGTGCTACACCCTTGTTCACTGCTAGGACGCTCATTTTTTTATCAGTGGGGCTGACTGTACAGGTGCCAAAAGACAGCTCTGGAACACTCTCTTATCTTCACATACTAGACAGAAAGACAAATGTAACCCTTCTACCTAACTTTTGGTGTCTACAGTGTAGACAATCCACACCAGAACCAGCCTAAGCTATCCTATAGTCAATGGAATTTTAAAAAATGGATGTGTTCACGTTAAAACTAGTCTCATCCTGACAACAAAACCAAGTTTAACAAACTACACCCTGGAAGTGTTTGTTTCTTGTCAATGGACATGGAGAGAGCCCACTAGACCTAGTTGTAGATATGTAAACAGCTGTAGACAACTGTAGACCCTTGTGGACAACTTCTTTGACTGGCTTCATAATTTCCACTTCCATTTTTTTCTAACTACTAAAATGTAAAAGCATAACAGCTTCTTTAGATTCAGTTCTCTTTTCTTCCACATCATAAAGTTTTTTCTCTGTGTAATTTAGGGATATTTTTGATGATCCATGTTTAACAGTGGGTTTTACCCAGTAGATGTCTAGAAAGTTTAAGTACTACATGAATACTATATCCTGTATAGTACTCGTCTAAGGAATTTAAAATTTCTTTCATTTCAAGGCCTGCAACAGATGCCTACTGATGTGTTTTAGCCTTTGTAATTTAATCCAAAGTATTCCATTATTCTGCTATTCATTATCAAATTCAAGCTTCATTAATCTATAACAAACTTAAGAAGTTAAGGTGAAATTCTAATTACAACCTGGCTTCTCAAACACCGCCATGGCATAATCCCTGAATCCCATTAAATCTACCAAACATGAAGATACTTGCCCACCATATGATACTGTACATCAAGTTTATTTCAACAAGAGAAATCTCTTTAAGTTTTATTATAGAAATAACTATGAATTTTATTGTTTGTTTAACAACATGGAACATTCCATAAAGATCAGAAACCTTAATTACACTCCTCTACCTAATCCTCAAGGGAATTCATTGGAATGGAATCTTAAACCCTTTTCTTTTGGTTCTAGACATGGGTCTTTTGTTATCTATTGTCATTTCACACCCATACCTTTTAGAAGGAATCAAATCCTATGTATTAAGTAGCTCTACAAGCCAGTGGGATCCTGTTTCATTGCTAGTCTCAAAAAATTATGTTTACAAGGCAAGCTGCGTATTTTTTTAACATACAAAATGCTTTTGTAGAAGTTGCAGTGACAGCAACAAATAACTTATTAATATGTGGTGCTAAAATGAACAAAGACTATGCAGAAACAATGCCTTACTTAGCAGGGTTGTTCCTTCTCCTTTTCCACTGTGTTCTTATCGATTTCAGTGATAATCTTTATTGTATATCTGTCTTTGCAGTTCAAACATGAATGCAAACTAGACTCTGTTCCTGTGCACGCCTCCTCAAAATAACTGTTAATTACGCTCCAAATAATTGTACTGATATAAACCAGCCTGCAGTGCAGGGGGTTGACTACCTATCAATGAGTACATCATTTCAAGAGGAAGCATTTACTTGGGGATAATCAAGGGAAAATTATCCTTTTAAAGCATCTTTCATTCAGAAGGATTGGAAGACTCCTGCTTGACTCTGAGACACCCTGCCATGTCTGAAAAAGGTCCCTAATTTAGGCCAGTTTATGAGTCTGTACTAAACTGACCTTCAAAATGAAAAGTATAGGACTGAGTGAAAGCAGTGATGTTCATTTTTTTTTTATTATTTAATTGTAACTCTAAAGCAAAATTAATGACAGAGCAAAACATCCGAAGGCAGGTCAGAACATTTCCTTGAATTAATTAACAGTATCGTCACTGATAGTATCTTAGAAACAATGCTTTTATTACTGGAAGTGGCCACTCTGTAGGAAACTACTTCAGTAGTTCAAAATTTTTCATGTGAGAGTGAATCCCAGCACCTCCCCATCAATGCTGGTGTACTTTGGGTGGTGTAGGCAGTCAGTCAGACTTATGAGAATTTTATTAAAGGGAAAAGTTTTTCCAGACTTTGGCTTTTTCTCAAGGAGCGAACATCACTGGAGACCAGAATAAAGGCCATGATGTCCCATGGGACTAAGACATGGGTAGGATTCATGAGAAGGATACACGGAGCGTGTTTATATCCCCACCTTGTGCTACTGAAACTCCCAACAACATCAGTGTGATATGAGAGATATCGTCCCACAGAAAAATGCAATTTGAATTGAATTTCTGATACAAGAATTCAAAAGTTTTCAAGCAAATGTTTCAGAAGAAAGCATAAAAAGTGGGGGTGTTTCAGTGCTTTTAAAACTAGAATAATTAAACCATACTTGCATTGTAGATTCTGACTGAAAAATGCATATATCTGTAGACAATATTTTTCTCTCTGGTATAAAGCCTAAATATAGTTGATCTTGAATAATTAAGATTAGAGAAAAATTTTGAAAACTAAAGACTAGAAGTCTGCAGTAATCTTCATGAGTTGTTCTAGGAAGCTTTGAAGATGTGACTGTACAGTTCCTAAGTTGGAATAATTTGGATCTTAACTAGCATTGCTTCTTCATATGCTAACAAGGAAATTCCTCTTCCAATTAAAGGTTTCTCAGATTTAGATGATGAGTTGATAAAAATGATTTTTTTTCCCAAAAGAAGATGGCAAAGTGGTAAAGCATAGGTGGTTCTGGGTGGAGCACAATGTTTGGTGAGGAGTACATAACCATATGGCACCATAAATAAGTAATACTCTACCAAACTGAAAGTGGGCACAAGAGCATAAGGGTAATTTTTTCTATATTTGAATATTTCTACCTCATGGGTTAAAGATATGATTGGATTAAATCTACTTTCTGTTTTCCAAACATATTTTATAAAAATGTGTAGTTTCTCAATATTTATTACAATTTTTCTATGGCTTTTTTTTTTTTTTTTTCCAGGCAAACCAAAAAAATGAAAGAAAAAGAAAAAAAAAAGAAAGAAAGAACCAGCAACACAACACAGATTTTTGGAACTCCTGCAGCTAACTGAAAAAATTAAATAAATTGGGATGCCAAACAATAAAGCCAATAATGTCAGTAATTATTGTAACAGACATGATGAAGTAGTCTTGCAAGTGGGTGTCTGTTGCCATTTCAAAACCACAAAGAAGTAGGCTGCCAATACTGCTAAGTGAGAGGAAACAAATACACATGCAACTTCTCGGCACTGAATAGTAACTGGTATTTATTGCATTTAAGCTCATTTTATCTGACTTTTCATTTAATTTTACTTTGCTTCTCATAGAGTGCATTAAATTAAATATTTACTATCTTGGTTAGGATGTCAAGGCACACTTTACTGTCTTATTAGATTACTGAACAGTAGTTCATGTAGGAATTATTTAGGGTTGCTCGAGGGTGGAGAATTAAATGTGATGGGGTGAAATTAGAAAAGGAAGAAGTATAGACAGTTAATCCAGTCATATCCAGAAAACTGTAAACCATTTCCCAGGGAAGAAGTAGATATTTCCTTCCTTCAGATTTGTTCAAATAGACTGGGTGGACTGACAGCAAGTATTTAACAATAAACACAATGACTTCCCAGGGCTTTACACCCCTGGAAAACTGTCAATATTAAAAGGAATTAGCCATCTACAAGTGAAAGGATCATAACTCTCAGAAACTCATCCCTCATATCTTTTGCCCTAGTGCTCCATCAGCTACCAGCATCCAATATCTGAAGAGCTCCACCACTTAACAGCTCTTTTTCATGATGCAGAGCCAGTAGTAGACAAAACTTTCTCAGAGATATGTGTTTCTGCTCTTTTAGTCACTGGGCTTCTTCTATAATTGGGCACTGAAAACCACCCCCAGAAAATTATTTTCTTTCTCTCTATTATTGATACAAGAGGCCCAAGTGATTCCCCTAGGAATGACTGCACTGGGTTGGACCAGTGACTCATCAAGTTAAGTGATCAACACGGACTTCTAAAAAAACAGTAAGAAAACAGGCAAGCATACGGAGAGTTAAGTCTGATGAATATTCTCCCAGACCCCCTCAAATTGTGACTCAGGGACCTCTTCTGTCAGGGAAAGAGATGCTGTGATTAACAGCTTTCAAAGGATGTTTCTCCATGAAGTTGTTTAAAAAATCCACAACCTGCTAGATAACTAATCTTTAGATGGCTAATATTAGCAAGAAGCAGCTCACTCTCTAACCCCTGTATTTTATCAGTGTTCTGGAGTAATTTTGCTAATTTACTCCTGATGGAATTGGACAGTCCCCTCTTCTTCTGCAGGACAAGAAAGCCACAATGTTACAAGGGCTGTCAGCCTGAATACTCCTCGATGCCCCTTGTGAGGAAGGATGGTGGGATATCTCCCTGGGAGAGACTGGGTTGTGTGGTCAGATTACTTGCAGGGAGAGCAGAATAACTGAATATTAAAGGCTGGAGAATGAATTGAGGGATAAGGGCAATGAAAAAAAAAGATGTGGTTTCTTTCTACCCAGCAAACAACCATACATTCCAGGTGTGGCTTGGAGCCAGGAGTCTCTTCCAAGTGCACCTCTGAACTTGGTCCACCACACTTCCCACGAGGTTAATCTCATTAAACTACTCCTAATATTTTATTGAAAATTGATAGCTTGTTCTGCTGATCTATAAACTCCTACTCCATACAGTAGCTGTCTTTTAAATCATGGATTGGAGGCTTTCCCAATTTTCAACTTCTAAAACCTACCCAGTTGTCATATAATTACTATTTTCTCCCACACTTGCTTACAATAGGCCTGTTTTATGCTTGTTTATATTGCTGCTGTGGATTTATTTTGATCCCAATGGAATGCTGTCGTGGCATGAATAATACCTTCAAAACAGCAACCACGATCCCATCTATCATCACAAAAACTCTCAGAAAACAGCAGTACAGCTCTCCTGTTCTTCTGTGAACTACTGGACCAAGCCTCGTTGTATTTTCAGTATCACTTTCCCTGTGATTAAAGGAAAACAACAGGAAAGCCCTGCTGGAAAATGAGGGAAGAGTTGGATTTTTAGTGCAAATAAACAGTCAATATTTCACAATGAAGATCACAACAGTGTAACCAGTTTCTAAAGTTATTCTAGGGAGAGAGATGAAGTGGAATTTTCTTTAAGAAGCTTATTTTTTCTTTACTATTTTGCATCAAGTTCAATATAAATCAACAGAAAATATGTCTTTGTGCTTGTAACAGAAGATGAGAACTCCACTGTAGAATCTTCACCAAGATGCTTGGTCAGCTCTCATTTTTCTCACTTGTATATATATATATATGCATGGGGATGGTCAATGCCATACTCTTGGGTGGACCAACCCCTGCAGCCCTTGCCCAAAACCCATTGAGCCTGTGATGAAACACCAGCTCATGTTGATCTTGTGATCTGGTGGTACAGACTTATGATCCCGTTGGCCAAATACCTGTTTGATGGGATGAATTCTGAGCAGGGCATGGTGGGGGTCTTAGCGCTGAGGACCAAGAATATCTGTTACCAAATAACTCTGGGGGAAGCTGGAGAAGACGTACTGTGGGGACTAAAAGAAATAAATGGAAGTAGTGAGGGGAAAAAAGTGAGATGCCAAAGGCAAGAAAAAGAAAGAAAAGCAATAGTTTTAAACTGCCAAAATGCCCAATCAGCTGTAGTTTGCAGCACTGTCAGATACTTTAAATCCATTTCGAAGCGTCAAAGCTGAAGTGGAATCTGCTCGGTGCTCAGCATTACTTTTCATTAAGGAAAGTGGCTGATGGGTGTACAAGTTGCAAGGAGGCTTTGGGGGAGAAGATGGGCAGAGAGAGGATCAAGGAAATCTCAGAGAGAAAGAGAGGACTAGAAAAAAACAGACTTGATTTTCCTCTCACTTAAAGCAGTTTTAGTTGTTAAAACTCAGTTGATTTCAGAAAGGCTGCCCCACATTTACAGCAGTATGAGACTGCGAGACGAACTGTGTTCCAGGGGAATATATTTTTTAATATGTATCACACTTATGCTCTTTTTTTGTTAGCTGTTTTCATAGTTGCCAGAAAAAATACAGGGAGTAAATACATCGTGTTATAAAAAATAAAATAAAAATAAAATAAAAATAAAACAAATTACTTATTTCCCCAGAGTTTGCATTCACAGATCACTTATGATGGTATAATACAGACTTCTTAATTTGGACCAGTGCTACATATAGGTGATGACATATGACAACAAGTATGTCTATTAACAGGTTCCTCCCCCAAACACTAATTCTCACCATAATGTTCAGAGGGTGACTGTCAAATTTCTCATTTTGCCTTATCTAACAAGAAATCTCTATGTATTTGCAATAGAAAGGCCCAGGGAGTATCACAAATTCTGAGGTAAATGTTATAAGGTCACATAACCCAGCTGAACCACTTTTAAGGGCAAACATTTTGTAAGATGCTTGCTTATTGAGCAACCAACTGCTCTGCAATCTTTAAAGAGGTTCTGTTTACATGTGAAAGCATGAAAATGACTATCAGGAAAAAAAACCCCTATATATATATATATATATATATATACACGTTGTGTTGCCTGGCCCTTGACAGTTGAGGCTATGGACAATATATTACACACAGATGTACATTTTGTAATGCTTTCATTTAAAAGGTTTAAGCTGTTTCCAAGGGGACTGCTCCAGCTCCCAGACAAACGGCCGCTTGACAGCTCTCCTAGTGCTCAAAGCTCTCATGCAATTTTGTTCAATACACAAAGTGCCAGACTGAAGGAAATTGCTGTTCCTCATCTGATGTTAAGTGATTGGCTTTCTATCTTCATTAAATGTGTGCTACTCGATGCCTCAAAGACATTTTACCTTGTCCTAGAACATGAACTTTAGTAGCTTTGTGAAATACCCAGAAGGGCTCAGTGGAAATAAGAAGAAAAATCCTAAGTCCTGCCTGCCTATGCCCTTGCCCCTATTAAATCGATTAAAGACTGAACAGATCAGATGTTGTCTCACTAGATGTACTGAGTTACTTTTAAAAGTTGGTCTCTGAATTCAAATGAGATTTTATTCCCAAAGACCCCGATCTCATCTGCAAAAGTGAATCAGGAATAGAGGAAAAGGATGGAAAGGAAAGAAAGGTTTGGGCAGAGATTTATATACGATTGATTTGAAAATCAAGGTAGTACCAGGGAAGCATTGGTCATGTTTGTGACTGTAGACTTCTCTGTGGTTGCTGAAGTGCCAAGCGCCCTCCTTCTTTGTTAATTCGGATGATAATTCGGCTACGCAGTTTCAGGAAAAATAGGGTTCAGCCAGAATATCTGAATCTACCCACTGATCTCCCAGAGCATGGTGGGACCTGAGGCATCTTTCTGGATCAGTCTTTGACCAGGCATGACAAAGAAAGAGAGATAAACATTTTTCCCCTCAACCCCATTTTGGTAATAATGAAGAGCTGCTGCACCTCTCAAAGCTTGAAAACACAATTGTGCTGTTGAAAGCCACTATAATGAGATCTCTGTTTGAGAGTCAGGTCTGATCAAATAATGGACCTTCCCTATTTGTGTTTAAGGGTGGGTAAACAACCTCAAAGTGAATCCTAACCAGAAGAAATTGCATGAGCTTCTCACATTTGTGCAGCTGCCTTGTTCCAGCTCTATTCAAGCCTTTACTGGTCTGTGTCTGGACCTAGGTCTGATATAAAGCCACTACTTATTTATGAAGAAAGGTGAATATTTACCCTGCTGACAATTCAGCTCAGTAGAGAAAAACTGAAAAAGCCAAGAGCATTATGCCTTGTGGAGAACATAATCACCTTTGAAAGACTGGATGGATGCTGGCATTATGAGTGTTCATCCACTCCTGACCGTACTCTCTAAATAGCAACTGCCTGCGTGTAAAAGGGATGTAACAGTGAAAGCACCATTACTGTGAAAACTGGTACTTTGGGCAGAATGAGGAACAGCCCATTCTAGTCAAGTATGAGGGGACAAATCTGCACTGAAAAATCCCGGGAACAGTGCGGTGCCAGCATCCGACTGAGAACAATAGAGCAGCTTCCAGGTGGGAATAGTCCCCATAAAGCTTTATGACTCACTAGAGAAAAGAAGATTCACATACATGTTGGCATGCACGCATCCTCCTCCATCCACCGAAAATGTTCCAGCCTGCATAGTCTACATGAGCTGAGCAGGAAAATCGTAATAAACTCCTAAACTGTGGAGCTGTTCCAGCCCAGGGATGAGGTTAGCATTCTCCAGAGGCCTTCTGCACATTTGAAGACCTTTTCCAGGTGGTTCCACACGATTTACCAAAATGAATAGCTCAACATCCAGCTAAAGCTTGGCATTTTAGGATTTTGGGGGACAGATTCCTCTCAGCCTGACTTCAAACACTTAACTGAGCTGCTAAATTAAAAGTATAATCCTTCTGGTGAATGAAAATAACCCATTGCCAGATGAAGGTGCTTCAGTCCACTGGCTAAAGAGACAGTCTAGAACAACTGAACTTTTAACAGAATTGCCACAATTAGAAGCCAAAAAGTAGACAGAATAAACCCCTATTCTTTCCTTTGCAAAACAGAATTTCCTATAAGACATCAACCAATGTACTTCTGAAATCTTCTCCCATAAACATTTAGTACCTTCACCTGGTCTACCTCATGCTGTAATCATTAAGTCAGAAAAAGAAACAAAAGATTTGACTTTTTAAAAAATTGAAAATACTCTGGGGTAAAAATGAACTGAATGTTTCAGATTAATCATTTTCCAGTTTAGAAAAAGCCACATGATCTAGAGGAGCAGATAACAGTGCCAATGAAATTTTCTCAACAGGAGTCCAAGAATTATTTGCAAAGGGAACAACTGACTTTTCTCTTTTCCTTTTTTATTGAGAAATGATAAATCAAATAAGGAGTTAACAGCTTTTTGTTTTAATTTCAGACCTCTAAATAAATATGGAAAAATGACATTTAGCAGTTTAAGTGTTTTCAGTGTTAGGTGCTGCATAGGGATTGGCTACAGGAGAACCTAGAAGAAAAAGAATGATGTTTTCCCAAAGCAAGTTGCACGGGAATGGGGATAAACAACCAATCTGCTTGGAAACACAATTCCAGCAGCAGTTGTTTGCAGTTCTGAATGTACAATCCTATCTTTATATTCCACATGTGGATATAAATTCCCAGCCTTGCTCTGCACTTACCAATATGTCATACCTGTGAAATATTTTATTGTATAAACAAAACAATGTTTCACTTTATATGGGCCAGTATTTCCACGTAGATCCGACATCAAAAGGGATGCTGTGCTACACTGTTATTATGCCAGCTATCAAGAAGCTCAACCAGTGTCTTTCAGGATCCAGAATTGGGAGACAGCTTCTTCCACTCTAATCTGGAATGAAAGAGCAAGACATATATTCTTTCTCCCCATTTTCCTGCTATTAAATGAGGAAAACAGCTGTTTCTTCCACAGGGTGGCAAATGTTTGCAGAGTTTTCGAAAGAGTACATGAAATTATTCATGAAGAACAGAAATATTAATAGTTGGATTCAACATAGCAATAATCTGCCTTCGTTTAAGGCATTACATTATCCTATTCTCCATCAACACAGCATCTGAAGGAAAAAAAAAATCCCTCATAATATTTAATGAACAACCAAGAGTGTTAGAAAAGATCTGGGACTTCATGCTGCTGCTATGGCATCTCTCTTTGGCAATAATTCTTAGGTTTTAGAAGGGTGAATTTTCCATTTTTGCTTTTGCTTTGATTTGTGGTTTTGATGGTTGATTGATTTTACTGTGTAACTTATTTTATTTTGTCATTATTTGATTTACTCAAGTCACAGTTGTGAGAGGTAGAGGGCATGTCCTTTTTTTGAACAAACTTTATGTTATTTTGGAAGGATTTTTTTCCTGGGTGAGTGCTAGACATTTATAACACCCATGTAACTGTAGTTTTCCATCAGTCAAGACTTTGCATCAGTACGATGGCGAAATTGTTAAAATTATCAATACCAGTGCAAAACCCAAAGTCGGAGACATTATTTATCAAATAAATTAGATGTAACAGATTACAAAGAGTTCCACCAGAAACAATGCTGTAAACTTGGTGTAAACCAGCACTGAATCTAAGCCCTGTTTGTTCACTTGCTCAGTACTACTCTACGTTGTGAGGTTGGGAAGATACGCCCAAGGTTCTGCCCTATCTGTGCTGATGGAGAAGGGTGATATCTGAACTCTGCTTACCACAGCTGTGAGGGCTGGCCCCAAGGATGCTGGTCTCACAAGGCCTGTATTAAATCAGCCTACACCTACAGAGGCAATTTAAATGCACAAAAAACATTAGAGAGAATTGGGGCCAACTGGCATGGAGCAGTAAGTGTCTAAGCTAGTAACCTCTCTTAGCCTCGTGAACAACACAGATGCATAAACAGAGCCTGGTGGGAATGATCTTTGGTTTTTAATAGTTCCTGAGCCAGACTTGGAAATTATTTGGGAGAGCACCACTTGATGTATGCAAACACCATGTCACAGATGCTTCTAACAGTGCAGCAGAAGAGATGATTGTATTCTACTGCCTGGGACTGTTCCCAGACGCTGTTTAATTTACTTGTTGGAGATGGTCTTACTGTTCCCATCAGTGAGATGAGATTTAACATCCACTGTAGAGCAAAAAAATTATTCAATACATGCCATGACTATGTCAGTGCAGGATGGCCTGGGAATATTAAATTAAAGTAGTTGCCAACCAGTAATGCACCATTTTTTAATTATTCAGAACAGCTCCGCCATTGTCGCAGATGAAAGACAAGGGCTTGGCAGGGAAAATTGAGATTAAAACCCCACCACCAGCACCATCAGCAAAACCAACAGGGAATTTAGAATCACCAGGTGTTTCTTTCCAGATGTTCTCTCTGATGATGCTGTTGAGTGGATTTAACCCTTGAGCCAGAGGATAAACGTGAAAGCTGCTGTCCTGTACCCATGCTTATCTGTACCTTTTTAGTACAAACAGCACTATTCAAGGAGAGAAGGTTAATGATTTCCCACACAACGTAATCTAGTTTATAGATCTGTATAAAAGTTTTACGGCAACACTCGATTATATGATGTCCCAAATGATTTATCAAAGAAGCTGATGTAAAAGACCAGCAAGAAATGCTGGGGAATTAACTATCTAATTCTTTCCAGGAAACAAACAAACACTCAGAGCCCTCAGGAAACTTGAAACCCGTCTGGTGTGGAAAACAACTTGTAATTTGTTTGTCTTTGATGGCTCTCCTTAGTTGCAGGTAATAGTGATAAATCCACAACTTGTGACAAGTAAAAAGAGGAGTGGGAAAAGCGCGGCACACATTAAAGTTGTTTAATCACCTACAGAATACAGTGTCTACAAAGAAGGTTTCCCTCGTAGTGCTTTACTGCTCACACTAGGGAAAAAAAAAAAAGAAAAACCAGGCTGCACAATGGACTTTGAAATGCTGGAATAGCAAAATACTGGGAGCAGAATGGTAAATAAAAAAATGAGCTGAGAGAAGTGTATGATCCAACATTCATTTTGCTTATTTCATCACAAAAGGCTGTTAATCAGGATTACTCCCACCACGCAAGTTATCAAAACACAAACTGCATCTCTAGCGCTTTCTCTCTGTGTGAACAACGTATAATGCCGCACTTGGAGCAAGAGCTTTATCCGTCACAGATCAGCACGGGCTGTGACTGTGAGTGAGCAGCTCCTCTCTGTGCTGATGAACTTCCAAGGACGAAGCCACCCAGCAAAGATGGTCCGGGGTTCAGGATGCTGCTCTTTTAAGTGCTCCAGCAACCCAGTGATGACCCTCTGACCTGCTTACTTCCCGCATATCTGGACAAGACAGATAGTCACAGATTCACCCTGAATTGTGAGCACTTGCATAAAGCATCTGACTGAGAACTGCAGAGGACCAGGTAGCTCCAGAGAGAAATACAGCTGATGTGGTGTTGAAAGCTCAATTAATTATTATTATTTTTTTTTTTTAATCCTTTGTATCTATGAATCTAGTTTTTAAGGTCTTATTATCTGTAAAAACAACAGTAATGATACTTTTCTCTAAAAAATGTGCTGTAAGTACATCAAATAAGTAATGAAACAGTTGACAATTGTTCTTATGGAGCTTTTGTATCGTGACAGTTCATGTGGTGGCCACATCCTTTTACTAGTTCAAGAGAATCACTATTAAAAGAGTGTTTGCATATTCTTCCTGGGGCAATTCCACACTTTCTGTGGGATTATCTACTGTTGAAGAAGCAAATAAATGAGCACAAAAGCAACATAGTATAGTCTAGAGATCTGGCCTTTTATGCCAAGCATTTTCACAAGTGACCATTTGGAAAGTGATGCAATATTTCTACAAGAATCAGAAATGCTTTTTGGCAAAGGATTTGCAAAAAAAAGGTTGAACGCCTGGTTGTTGGGTGATGTAACTGAGCTAGAAGACCCATCAGTTTATTGCTCAGAGCCACTGCAAGATGAAGATCTATTTCTGACTTAAAAGGCCAAAGGTGGGATACACATTGGCATGCAGTCACTGAACACAGTTCTGGCATAAAGGGTGCTCACTGAACCCAGAACGCTTTATCTAAGTCAGCAAAATGCAATTGAGATAGTAGCTTCATGGATTTGATCACCAGAAGCTACAGCTACACTGGATAAATTAAAGAGTGCTGAAAGTACAAGCATTAACCTGTGATTGTCCTCACTGGAAAGTTGCTGATATGGCCCCTGGCAGAGTTTTGATCCAGCACTTACTTAAAACTAATTTGGGGGAATATTTTGGGATTCTATGTGCACGGGAGCATTTCTAAGAGTGAGTGTGCAAATGTTCAACTCTATCTAAAAGAGAAGAGAATTTAGAAAAAAAATCCTAGATGCTACAAGTTACCTTAAGTAATAATTTTGAGTATATCCTTTGATTTAATCAACACAAGATAATTTAAAAAAAAAGAAAGAAACAAAGCAGACTCAAAGAGTGCGGGGCCTCAGTCATTGTTAATGAGAGATAAAAAAAAGGATGTTCACTGGAATGTGACCAGCTCCGTAAATTGCAGGACAAGAGGAGAACAAGAGTCAAAGACAGGATGACGAACAATAACTTACAATATTAAACCTTAAAATGCCCAACATTTGAGGAAATGAAATCCATCTAAGATATTACTTGTATGACAAAGGAGCCAATGCTTGACATCAGCCTTTACCGCCTCTTAACTTTCTGCAGGCAGTTCATGTGGACAAACAGATGAAAAAGTCCCAGAGGCTGAGGCCTGTAGGACTTCAGAGTAACAGATCTTCCTAAACAGAAGCAATTCATTCCTGTATCATAACAAAGGCTACTGTAAAAACTGCTGAATTCTGATGAAGTTACCATAATCATGGAATCACAGAATAGTTTGGACTTGGAGGGACCTTCAAAGCTCATCCAGTGCCACCCCTGCCATGAGCAGGGACATCTTCACCAGCTCAGGTTGCTCAGAGCCCCGTCCAGCCTGGCCTGGGATGTCTCCAGGGATGGGGCATCCACCACCTCTCTGGCCAACCTGGGCCAAGGTCTCACCACCCTCAGCGTAAAACATTCCTTCCTTACATCTGGTCTAAATTTCCCCTCTTTTAGTTTAAGACCATCACGCCTTGTCCTATCACAACAGGCCCTACAGGGCTGTCTTCTTTCTTATTGGCCCCTTTTGAGTATTGGAAGGCACAGTAAGGTCCCCCTGGATTCTCTCTTCTCCAGACTGAACAACCGCAGCTTCCTCAGCTTTTCCTCATAGGACAAGTCTTCCATCCTTCTGACTATTTTGTGGTCCTCCTTTGGCCCCACTTCAACAAGTCCATGTCCTTCTTAAATGAACACCATTTCTGCATTATGTTTGCAATATTATATTTCAGGTTGCAAACTGCAACGTCATGACTCGAGCTATGGAAAAAGGTATGAGCTGCTGTGAATCTGTAACAGGACTGAAAAAATTAGAAGAGGTGACAAAAAATGTGTTGTATTAGTCCTTAACGAGAAAATATTTGCTCAGAAGCTACTCAAAGAAACACACTTTAAAAACTGTTAAACAGTTTGTTGGAGTTTACAGCCCAGACTCTATAATTTCAAAGCAGAATTCAAAAAACTACTTTGAATTTATATGTTTGTATGTGTATATGTACACGTAGACATATATGTATACTCATATGTATAGATATAAATAAAATAGTAGGAAAAGGCTGCTTCACTTAATATGATTAATGATACTTGATGTTTACAAAAGACAAGAATTTGTACCTCAAACTTGGAATAAAGTCATACTGGTTCAGTGTAAATTAGTAGTTGCGTGCCAAGAGATAGCTGGTCTGCTAAGATGTTTGTCGTGTTTTATTGCCTGGATTAATTAATGATAATGGTTAAGAGAATGATAATCTGTTGGCTTCCAAGAGGGAATCGGGCAGTCTTCCATGCTCAATGGAGTGTTATAAGATTTGAAATGTTTGAGGCACCAGAGGCTGCTATGAAGGTTTATACAAGTCAATGCTCAATCTGCCCAGTCCTGGAAATTTGCTTTTAGCAGGTTTCCTGGAGTTTAAGCAGTTATTATTGCTTCATAATGTACTTTTATTCTTCTGTAATGTCTAGAAGTTTAAGGTTCTTCCATAAACCTATGCACTTGATTTTTGATTTTTTTTAATCTTTCACTTTTTATTGCATTATATATATGTTCGAGGTTTAGTTGTCATTTTCTGTTTTGATCAGTTATGTGTAGAAGCAATCACTTCAAGTGCTTGTCTAAAGTATCACTACATAAAATAGCATCCACATTCTCCTAATATATATTACTTTTTTTTTTTTTAAATCAAGCTGATATCTTTGATAAGTTTGAAACAGAGCTGGAAATTTTCTATGAAAGAGCAAGTAATTTTTTTTGTATCTTTTTTTGTATGACAGCTAACCCTTCACTTAGATTTCTATTTCTTGGAAACATATTGGGATATCATACATGATCTGAGGAAAGTAACTAACCTGAGATTAGGTTAGTCAAGCAGGACCTGCCTTTCATAAACCCATGTTGACTGGCCCTGATTGCCTGGTTGTCCCATATGTGCTGTGTGATGGCACTCAGGGTGATCTGCTCCATAACCATCCCTGGTACCAAGGTCAGACGGACGGAACTGTAGTTCCATACACACATGACATTGGTACATAGATGTTCCTGAAGTAATTTTTTTTAACTGAAAGGCTATGGAAAATGTTCTTTCCTAACTAGATGTAAACATTACAGCTGCACACATGCAGGTATCTAATATGAAAAAACGAAATTTACATTTCTACTATCTTCCAAACTATGTAAAATTAGGAGGAAAATACCATTCCTTTAAGTACTTTTTAGGGGGAAAGTTTTCTGCTCTTGAGGTTTGATCCCCTTCACGAAAACAGCTCAACCCAGCTCTGCATCTTTTATCTGAGAAGTATGCGACAGGTGTGGGGACTATTTCTTGGCATGGACTTTTGTGTTGATAGACTCCCTCTATTTTTAATTTATTTCCTCCTAGCAGCTGGTGCAGTAGATTTGTGAACCATTCCTGTAACTTTGTTGGATGAAAATTTTATATCCCTTCAAGGAGACCCACAAGTCATGTATTGGCTTAACAGGGGATGGCTGTCAGCTTCTTGAGGGTGTTTTCAGTCCCGTTAGTTTTATCCTCTGAGAAACAGTATTTGTTATCCAAGAGTGGCTGTTCAGTGTATGTTTTGACTGGCACTGATTCAGGCACTGCTCTTCTTTTCACTGTCACTAGCTGGTTTAGATATCTGCCTCCCCTTTCAGAAGCAGAGTCTGAAAACACAGCCTAAAAACTACTGCGGTAATCACATATACACATTATATTAAGGCAGAAGAGAATGCTAGATCATTTTGTCTGACTGCATGTATGTCACAAGCCACTACATTTAAGCATTGCACCATTTTAATTTCAAAAATTCAGTGTGGCTAAACTGTGTAGATTTGGATCCATCCTGTGTAACACGAAGCACCCCATGAAATGCCCATCTTTGATCCTTTGTGCACTACAGTATATGGAAAGTAATTACTTCTCATGAGGGCAAATCAGGCCAGGATATGAGCTGCCCTGTGCAGAAATCCTCTTCGTATACACAAGGACGACCTTGAACTTGTGAAAATGTCTGGGAGTAATAATGACTACTTCTGTGACCCTGTGGTTACTCACATGGCAAAAGCAAAAGAATGTCAGATAAATTAATAAATAGATAGAGGGGATAAAAAGGAAAAGTATTATTATGTCATAGAATGAAGTCACAGTATGTCAAATCCGCACATATAAAAATGTAGATTGACAAACAGCAGAACTTTCTATGCCAAAAAGAAGTGAAGACCAGAAATTGTAAGGGAAATGCAGATGATCGAAAGAATGGGTGAGCCTGCACGCAAGAACCAACTAAATACACTGAGGTTCTTCAGCTTGCCAGATACAGCTGAGAGAGACTATGATTGAGACAGATTTTGGGTGTTTTCATGGTCCTTTTCACTACCAGACTTAGCAAATAGCAAATTAAGCCAGGTGGCAAGTTGAAACCAGAGGGGGGGGATTTGTGTGCATGTAACTACACTGCACAGCAGGCAGCTATGCTGTGGAACTAAGAAGTCTATTAAAATAAAATAAGAAGCATTTATTATCTAAGGCTTCAGTCCTCCAGAAGTTTTTAAACAAATCTGATCATTTAACTACTGTGCTTCCTAAATAGGAAACCATTTGGTTATTTGAATTGTGCAGGAAGTCTAAATGACAAAGAGAGACAGAAAAAAACCCACACTGACTTGCAGCTTCTGCAGCTCCGGGAACAGACGCTGTGTACACACAAAATAGCAGCTCAGGAGCGACGATGCCTGGTGTTGGGCAAAGCAACATCTGTCTGAGAAAAAACATCTGGACTGCCGCAGCATGCAGTAGGAAGCAAAATTTATCTTGGAAGACTTTCCCTGGAGACTGGCAAAAATGCTCTTTTTCATAGAGCTGTTTTTTAGCAGTCCAATATAACTGTAGCAGAAATATTAGGGATACTCCAAAGTTGCCATAATAAATGCCCTTTTAGGGATATCTGTCACTAGCATCACATCAACCATATTCAAAACACTTCCAGAAGACATTTGAGAGCCAGATCGCACCTCAGATTGGAGATCAATACAGAAAGATGCTCACACTTTCTCAGTATCTGAGGGTTTGGATTCGGAGTTTCAGGTATTCTCTGCTGCACTCAGGACACATTAAAATCCTAAAGAAAGATGTGAGCCCACCCTTCCAGATGTTCAGCAGCAGCCTCGTTGAGCTAGCTCATAAATTCAGAGTCAGGGGGTGGTTGGCAAACACTGTCTTCAGCTGGCAGATCTGAATCTCACGATGTATGGATATATGTTGAAGAAGATCACAGGCTGTTCTAAACTGTACATGCAACAGGATCCAGGAGAAAATATGACTTAGAGAACTACCTGTGTGCCAAAAGGCATATCCCAGAATTGCAGCAGTTGTAACTGATTTCGTGTAAGCAAATTCTGCCTGATTTAAAACAAAAAAAGTTGCTCCACAGCTGTGAAATACAGCCTTTGTAAATTCAATCAACATGTTTCTGAACATTTAGTGACATTAAAAAGAAAGTGACTGGCTTTAGGGTAGATAAAATATTGCAACCCCATAAAGTTTAAGCACAGGCAGGGAAGAAGAATAATAGCTCAAGTGAACAGATCAGCATTTGGCTTATTTGTGTTCATCAGTTAGCAGTGATGCACATGATCCTTCCCTGCGTCCTTGCAGCTGGAAGAAGAGAGCTGGTCTATGATATAAAGGGCACTGGAGCCACAAAATGATCAAAATTAATAGCCTGACATGTGCAGCAATGTTTTCATCACAGCGCTGAATCAGTAAAGAAAGTTACTGGATTGCAGCGACACATCGCTCTGTGATAGTTCTGTAGTTCTCTGCAACTTCACCTGGTGATTGACCAGCTCTCCTGCTTTTGATCATCAAATGATAAATGCTGCCTGCTTAAGCAGGAGACCATCCCTTTCAGATCAACCATGTATCTGCTGAGATCAAACAGCAGACTCACCTTTCAGATCTATCATCATGTATCCAGAATTGCTCTTGGTATGACAAAAACTGCTTGTGTCTCTAGTGATGAGGGATTTAAATTCATCCAGCAGGACAAGAACAAAGACACCTTCAGACTATGTAGCAAAATTTCTGTTATATAGCCCTTGGGGAACCCAGTCCTACTCCACAATCCACAAATGCCCGGCAAGACACAAGCTGTACACTGATGATCCTACAACCTCTGGTAGAGAGAGGGAAAGTTTTGTGCCTTTTTTGATGAGTAAAACTGAGGCCAAAGTCCATATGCACAGCAACTACTCTAAACATTTCTCTTCCATGTAGCAACTACTATGATGCCTCAGCAGCAAGCAATTCAGATCACCACTACTCAAAGCATCCAGATCCTGACCCATCCTATCCATTGACAGAAGAAACCATGACACCCAAATTAAAAATGGATAGTAATCAGTCTGATCTCATACAAATAAATAAGGTTCACATTATTTAAAATGGCTTACTGATTTGTGAGCAAGAATTAGCCTATTCTTGTTTAAGATATAAAAGAAAAAAAATACAAAAGAAAAACCAAAAACCATCTAACTGCATAGTTCTATTACAAGTTGTTTCATATGGGTCGCCTTTAACTCTAAAAATTGAGCCCATTTGGAGATATGTATTAGATTCATCTATATAATAGACTCAAGTGGTTAACCTAGAGGCACACAAGAAATCAGTTGCAAAGCAGTGCCTAAGACATAATGACAATCTTCCCACCTACCTACAAACAGTAATTAAGATGCACAGACACGTGAAGAAATATTTTTTCTTAATCCTATTAAAATTCACCCATTACTAGGAACGCACTCCGTTAAATGCATGGTTTGCTCTAAGTGTTGTGTTATTGCATTTTACCTAGAATACTTAATTGTTTCCAAAGAAGAGCAAATGGTTAACAGCTCTCCAAACAGGGGCTGTGGAGCTAGCTCCTGTAAATCACTGCGGTTCCACTGACTGCATTTACACCAACTGGCTTTTCAAAAAAAAAANAATAAATTAAAACAAACTGGATTTAAAAAAAAAAAAAAAAAAAGAAAAGAAAAAATACGTACACAGGGGAAGCAGATAAGCTTTACACATCCTGAAAGGCAAATGTGGAACCAGCGCATGGAGCAGCTACTAAGCTACAAAGAAGAAACTGTTTGCTCCAAGAGAGAGTGCAAAGTAACTCAGAGGTGTCAAAATACGCAGGCATAGAGATACAGCTTACTCAGGTTAATGGTTTGATAATATCACTGCTGAGACCTGGAAAGCCATTGCCTCGACATCCTTTGCTGGTGATGTTGATACAAATTGTACAGAGCTGGGGCTAGGGGCAAATTCTGGGGCTTTGCATGGCGGGCTGATGAAAGAAGAGAAATCTATTTCAGTGCTTAAAGGACAGAGTGGCTTTTAGTGCAGAGGTCAGGCAGATACACGGTAAGTTGCTGTATAGGGATACACTCAAAAAGGACTACTGAAATAAAAACCAGATAAGGTCCTGGAACAAGACCCTACCGTCTATCAATGCACTGGGATAGTGTAAGAGAGACACATGGGAACTCAGACATAAGGAAAGCAGGGTTTTCTTGCAGTGTTGACAATAAATATGTTTGTTCTACGGTAGGGAAAAAAAAATAATCCTTGGAACAAAAGACCCTTGCAGGTTGATATGGGAAGAAAAGCCTGTTTGTGGTGAGTACAATGGAGAATTTGTTTGCGCCGATGTGGACAAACCCATCACTTGAAAGCTGAAGTCATTTTTTTTTTTTCCCCTGTTCACTCCACTTTATCGAGTCAACCCAACTGGCATTTAAAAATGGAAATCCATGTCTTTCCCTTTCATGGAAATAAAATGAAAATTGGCTCATGTGGGTTTGTTTCCAGAAGACTTAAGCCTGTCGGGTGCTGGATGCATGCACCTGGCTGTGTCTTGCAAGCCTTGCTGTCACCCTGCATGAGAAAGCTGCTCTATACCTGGTCCTCCACTAGCGTTTTCTTAATTTCAAACTAAATCACTAGCTAGAAACAGAATTTAGAAGTTCCTATCTTAACATATTTTAGGACATGCTCATTTCTATAGAGCTTTCTAGTACAAAAAAGCCTTTAATGACATAGAACACAGTGAAGAACCAAGCCCTAGAAGCAACAGAAATTACAATCTGGAGAAAAAGGAGGTTTGTTCTGAGTTTCAGTAAATACTCTGTTTTCATGCAGATTTCAGGTGAAACATCAGGGAAAAGGAAGAAGACAAGGCTGTGTTTTATTCTGGACAGATCCAAAGCCAGCATGGGGATCAACAGCGACATCTTCAAGGATGAGAAAAATCTGGCTGGAATCACTACTTAGTCTGACAATTGCAGGCAGATTGTACTTTCCTGCTGGAGGTGGGCTTTTCTGGGTTGCAAGGCCGGGAAAAATGGTCTTTGGATTGAGACAATGTTCTCAGATAGGTACCCAAGATCCTATTCCCAAATTAATACCAGCTTAATACCTGCTCCCTTTGCTGTCATTTGAGCATCCTCAGTTCTCCGTCTCTGAAGGAGTTACTGCCTACTTTTCAGGAAATGAGTTGTGGTTTAGAGAGTTCTCTGAGTTAAATATTTTGAGTTTCTGTAAGGAAAGCTCAGCTTCCAAGTGTTATTTTAAAATTAATAAAACAGTTTAGGTATTGAAGGAGAAGCAGAAGCAATAACCCTATTCAGAGGCCTTATGTTTTTGAACCGCTGTAGCAAAGGAATTCACAGATTTCAATGCTGGAAAGGACTTGATCTCCCGGATAACAAACACTAAGTAAAAACTGTCAGATAGCTGTAGATAGCACTTATGAACACATTACAAGCACATTTTTAAAAGTTTACTTGTGCCTGCAAGTCTCTCTGACTCCAAATAATTTAAAAAATAGGTGGGTTTGTAATCACATTCGTTTTGGTTTTGTAATTTATGCCCGATCAAGTAGGACTTTGGCTGGAAGCTGTGTGTGTTTCTTATGTACATAAGTTCCCGATGACACTCAGATACATGCATGAGGCTGGAAAGCATTAAATAGCATAAATAAAATTAATGCTAAATAAATAGAAAAGACATTCAACAAACAGTTATATAGGATTTCCAAAGACTTCCCACTAATGCCTGAACTAACATCCACGAGTGAATACGATCCTGCTTAAGCAGAGCTGAAATGAAAAATTTGCTTTTATTCTAAACTCTGTTTACTGTGTGATGATTTATCAGTTTCTCCATTTCATCCACTGGTTGCACTCTACCCGGGTCAGAGATTGTGAGCAAACTAGGGAAAAAACAACTTGCTCTTTTACCCCCTCTAGCCCAGTTTATCTTTGCTGAGAGCCCTTTGTGCTACAACAGAAAGGTGCAGAAGCCAAGCCGCTTCGAGGGGTTTCTGACCAAGGAGTCACAAGATACTCATCAGGGTAGACAACCACAAGCAAAGTCACAATTATGACTGTATCCAGATCAGAGGAGCTTTTTTTTCCCTAAAAATTACACAGCACAAGGAGCAAGACACTGTTATTTGGGCATAGCAGCCAAGTAGAGTCTCTCTCTGCAGCAGAGCCAAAATCCTGAGTGAGTTCTCCCCTCTGGGTTGGGTTCCTTGCACCTCGTGTCAGCCACCCACAGCATAGTGTCTGCATTTGTGATAGTCACCCAGCTCTTTTTATAGTCACTGCAGAGAAAAAGAAGCTTCTGGGGCACCAGTGATCCTGCCCAAGCTTAGACATTTCCAGTAAGTGGGATGGATGGTGCCCTACTTTGATAGGACCTGGCGAGCCTGCACTGTGTTGGATGCTCTCAGCTCTGCCCTCCACTTTGGGGATTTCGTTGCATTTTCCCTACGTGACTTGCCAATATCCAAAAGCATTTGCCACGGATTTGCACCCGGTTCTCATTAAACACAGCCTTAATCTGTTCCATCATCCCTGTTCACTGGTCTGAAGATTGGCACTGAAGCACAAGGATGGAGAGCAAAGGGAAAATGCGTTAATCACCTTGTACCTGCTCAGTGCACAAACTACTTAGGTTACAGCAGCTGTCTAACTAATATCTTTCATCATCAGTAAATTCACCCAATTTTCCTGTTATCATTTCTAAGAATGCCGACTGACGGGTGGTGGGTAATCCTACATGTGGCACGGCTGTGACTGCAGCTGAAATCACACGGAGATGGAAGCTTCAAAGCCAAGTTAAAGCATTAGAGAACGTTATTTAATCGTCTGTTGTGGGAGGTGGCATTTTGAGGGAAAATACAAACACCTTCACCTGCACAGTCAAAACGACAGCAGGGTCTGAGTGAGCCCGAAGCAGCAGGAAATGATTCACCAGGAAAATAAATGAGATTTTCTTCGCCTCCTTTTTCTCCTAAGACTCACCCTCTCCTCATTCCCCTTGTTTTGAAAAGCAACCCTCTGCATTTCCTTTTGGTCATGGCAACCGCTGCATTGATGGAGGACATGAGGCAAACATACTCAGAAGTTTCTGCAAAGCACTTGACTTCCCTGGCAGCATGATAATACAATTACACACTGTAATGTTGTACCACAGCGTTACCTCTGATGGCAGTGCGAATACAGCTGTTCCTACCTACTTTTCCTTTGCCACAGCTACAATTATAACATCAAGGTGCAGTCTGTTGGGTTGCTCAATTCTCCCCTTCCCCTAATTTCTGCTCAGTGAATTCTGGATCTGTATTTTTTTAATAATAACAGTGGAGGTTTGTTCTCAAAAGTGTCATGCCAAGATTTACTACAATATTTGCAGCTGTAAAATGATGCATTTTTTGAAGAAATACATGGTTTCTTGCTATTCCTCCATTGTCCTGTCCTGTTCGCAGCAGCATTTAACAACTATGCCAAATAAATACAATGTGTAGCTACAGCCACCACCTGATTTCCAGATTTCTCTGTACATGCCACCGGTCTTAGTATCCATCATTTACAGATGGGAAATACAAGATCAGAGAAAACAGCTCAGTTGCCCAAAAGCCTGAAAAGGGGATACAGGCAAAGAGTCATCATTACGTTTGCTATTTCTCCATAGGAACACGATTAAAGGTATTATTAATTTCAGCAGATTGGGTTTTAAGCATTTTTTCAGAGTAGTAAAACCTTGCCTTGTTAGCTAAGATGCGTCCCAATATTTGGTCACAAGTCTACTTTACTAGACCAAAAAACAATCTGGATTTCTTGGTATTTTCTATTATATTTGATGTATGTGTCTTGGTTTCTCTAGAGTTGAAATCTCTTATTTTCACCTAGCACCAGTGACAGTAATACTGGGAGAGATGGAGGAAAAAAACCACAGATGTCACAAGATGAGCAATCCCCAGAATACTTCAGATCATCGCTACAAAACATTTACCCTTTTTTTTCTGTCCAAAGTTTTAAAGTCTTCTTTGCTTGTTTTCTGGTAAGGGAAGCATTGCCATTTTGCAAATAAAGAAAATAATTTTGCCAAAATACTTCAGAATTGCAGGTCCTACTGTGGTATCCAGCAACCCTAGTTCCAAATCTGATATTACTCTATACCCAAGATTGTTTTGGCACTTTTTCTCAATAGGTAGCCCAGAGGCCACATCTGCTCTCCGCCCCCCCTGAAATTGCATAGTGGCCAAACAGTCCTCCCAGTCTGACTTGCCCTTTAATAATAAGGTGAGGAGTGAAAATCTGACTCAGATTTTCCTGGGAAGGCAGAGTTGTGAGAACCTGGCTTCTCCATGGAAGCCCTCTACCTTGAATGATGTTAGGAGGACACTGTAATGAGTCAATCAGGGATAACTCTACTAAACTTTTATTATCTTACGGTTGTCTCCCCTGATTAGCCATCCAGAAGAAGATGGGCATCAGAGACAGACTGAGAGCAAAGTGATATTGGTTACAGGGTGGGAGGAATCAGAAGCCCAGGCAAACGGAACTTCAGGACATGCACCATCTTTCTTAGGAGGAGAGACTGAGCTGGGTCTGTTTCAGCCTGGATAAGAGAAGCTGAGAGGGGATCTCATCAATGTTAATAAATATCTCAAGGGTGGGTGTTAGGAGGGTGGACCAGACTGTTATCAGTGGTGCCAAACGACAGGATGAGGGGCAATGGGCACAGATTGAAACACAGGAGGTTCCATCTGAATATGAGGAGAAACTTCTTTACTTTGAGGTGTCAGAGCCCTGAACAGGCTGCCCAGAGAGGTTGTGGAGTCTCCTTCTCTGCAGACATCCAAACCCACCTGGACACATTCCTGTGTGATCTGCTCTGGTGACCCTGCTTTAATAGGTAGGTTGAAAAAGATGATCTCTGGAGTTCCCTTCCAACCCCATCCCTTCTGTGATTCATGGGTGCATGGGTCATGGGTTCAGAACAGAGAATGAAGAATACAGTGGACTTGTGGAAGATCAGAGACCTGGAAGAGGAAACTTTCCGAGGAAGGCAGCTGAAGAAAGAAGTGATCTCAGAGGATGGACTAATGGCCGTGTTTGGAGACAGACGTAGGGGTAGAAATAAGAGTGAGACTGAGAGAGGAAGAAATCAGAGGCCTTGAAGAGGGAAAGGCATGGGAATAAATTCTAAACTGATGTGCAAATAGTAATGGAAAATAACAGTACTAAGATCTTAATGTGTTACTTTGGTTTTTTTGCTGAAGTAAGGAGATACTTTAGGTTCAGTAGAAGAAGATGGGCTGGTTTATGACAGGAAAATCCTTGTGCAAAGTAACAGCAGACTCTTTCAGCACAGGTTAGATTTACATCCTACACAAAGATATATCTCAAAATAATGCCTATCTAGGAATACCAAACCACCATGCACTTTAGGTTATGACAAAGTTCGTAAGAAACAAGCCCAGGGACAAGGGCATCAACTGCCTACATCAGCACTGCCACTCTTCTCACGGGTTCTGGGAGAGGACCAGAGCTCTGAAGAAGCTGCTTGAGGTTGAGTACATCAAGGACACAGCATTATCCCTTCTTGTCTGTTTGCCCAGAATCACACTCATCTTTCATAATCAGCAAGACAGCAGCAAAACTGTCTGGCATAGCACCACGTTTTCATTTTTCTTCATTTAATTGTGCTCCATCCCACGGCATGGATCAACAAGCAAACAACAACACGCAGAAAAGAAACGAAGAGCTAGTCAGCAGGCCTGGCTGGGGAGATTTACTTCTTGAGAGTTGGGAGCAGAGCCAGATCCACCTGATGGTGAGACTTTCTAAGGGAGGTGGGGGCAGTGCTGCCTTTTCCTAAATAAGCCTGAGAGAAAAGGCCAGAAAACTGAAATCTGAAAGAAATAATATTTCAATTTCACATAGCGGGACATAAAATCCACATGGAGAAATGGATTCAGCTCTGAGCCAGCACTACACAACACTTTATCCTCTATCATGGCTTCCGCAGTCAGAGATTTACAAGAGCAGAGCAAGGCTAGGTTTCATACTTTTCCATCCTGGCAAAGGAATTCTGTGGTGTAACTGAAGTGGCTTTTCTGACATGTCATTTTTTAATTCTCTCTTATTCCTGCCCTCCATCCCTCCAACCGTCTCTTCCCTCACACCCCCAAATCAGACTGTTTCAATGAACAGATTGCACACATCGATGAAATTTTAATTTGATTTCCCAAAAGGTGATGGGTTTCTATAACACTTCTCACACATCAGCAAGATGCAAGGAAGAAAACATTGTGCCTGTGGTTAAGCTCGCACGGTGGGCAAGACAGCAGGAAGGAGAGAGAAAGATGTGTCGTTGCCATAGGTTTCACCCAAAGGTCTGGTAACCCTTCAGGAAAACTCTATGACAACAGAAACAGCTCTGCTGTCCCCAGGAAGGTGCCAGAAGTTGGATCCCAGTGCTGACCATACATATTGTGTTTACAACAAG
Source organism: Pampusana beccarii (assembly GCA_013399365.1). Lineage (NCBI taxonomy): Eukaryota > Metazoa > Chordata > Aves > Columbiformes > Columbidae > Pampusana > Pampusana beccarii. Next base: position 1,333,529 of record VWYH01001528.1, on the reverse strand, counting down.
GAACAGAGGCAAACAGGAGCTATAACATGCTTCAATCATGCAACACCTTGAGATAAGCATCCATTAAGATCGTAGAATCCTTTTGGTTGGAAAAAGACCTTTAAGATCATTGACTCCAGTCGTTAACCTAGCACTGCCATGCCCCCAGGAACGTCATTCATGTGTCTTTTAAACCCCTCCAAAGATGGTGACTCCACCACTGCCCTGGACAACCTGTTCCAATGCCTGACAACCCTTTCCATTAAGAAATTTTTCCTAATATCCAATCTAAACCTCCCCTGGTGTAATTTCAGGCCATCTCCTCTCGTTCTATCACTTGTTTTTTGGGAAAAGAGCCCAACACCCTCTGTGCTACAACCTCATTTCAGGTAGCTATAGACCACGATAAGGTCTCCTCTTATCATATCACCTTACTATAGATGAGTAATATCCAGCTTGCCTATTGCACTTGTCCTCCGTGAATGCCAGGAAACACAAAAAAGGCTTTTTAAGTATGGTTATCCCCATATTGCACATCGATCAGCTGATGCATGCTGAACTGAAGTGAGTTCACCAAGGTCGTGTAGTGGTGGCAAAGCTGGGAATAGTCAACTGCTTGAAAAAAAACCTCTCACGCAGCAACATTGTTGATGGCCTTGTTGACATCAACAACTGGATGTTTTTCACAGTGCTGTTGTTCATGACATAGCTGTGGCAGAGATGGGATTCTTTGAGATTCCATTGCTCTTCCCAATGTGCACAGAGAGTTCTTTGAAGATATGGGATGTAATGTAGAAAGACACCATTGCTTATTTCACTAGACCTGGATGGGGCAGTCACTCCTCAGGCTGAGAACGGAGACTGGGGAGAGGGGAGGAGGTGCCCACCTGGCTGAAGAAGCTGAACTCAAGTAAGAAGAAAACAAAGTGGATGATCTGCAAAAGCACAGACATGATGCTTTCATCTGACACAGCAAAGCCCATCTACTGTTCTCCAGTCTTACCGAACTGGCAGCTGACTGTAATATATGTGTGTTGGTGGTGTTCTTCCTGCTGTGTAGAAGATTTTTATCCTATCTGGCCTTCAGTCTAGACACCTGCATTGCACTCCATTTAGGTCTAAACCCAAAGTTTGCCCAGAAACCTCATCTGATCTTGAAGTCTAATGATGACTTTCCGTAGCAGTATTTTATGTATCTATCAAGATAAAACACCGCTCCATGGACAGGTTTCAATGCATTTTTTTCATGCTGCTTAGAATTATGGTTTGTGCTCCAGTGACAGCCAAGATCACTTGCCTGCTTTTATTATTGTTCAAAAGTTACAATCTGCCGATAACTTCTAGATGTATACTATTATGAGGCAGGGCACTCTCAGACAAGTAAGTCTTGACTTTAGCAAAAAAATTGCTTTTCCATGCAACAAGTCCTTATTATCCATCAGGGTGTACTTCAGGAACTGTCAGTGTATTTAGACATACTCTGTTGTTTGGCACGATAGGGGATGAAAACACTATTTCAGGATTGTTGACACTTTGTCAATGTAAGTGATTTCAGCAGGATGCTTTGTTCTATATTTTGGATAGACTCAAGATATAAATTTTTAAAAAATGAGCAGCAAGAGACATTTGATGAACAGGGAGGGGATATTGTGAGAAGAACCCAGCATCAGGAAGGAACTGGGTCCCCAGTCTTCTAGGGACTCTGTGTCTTTTGCTATGAAATGTGTCTTTTCCCTTCAACTTTTTAATCTAGATAGTGGTAAACTTGTGCTACTGCCTTCTGACATGAGGAGAAAGACAGAAACTCTGTCCAGATGAGATAGCAGTGTTGCAGTAAATGACAGTCTGACCCTCTTATGCGGGAGTAGCCTAGCAGAAAGCTTCCATCTGATTTTCCCTGCTGCAAAAACACAGCAAATGATAATTCCACTCATTTTGAAACTTTATCATTGCAAGCTGTGGTTCTGTGAAATTCCCCAAGAAAACAATGGTTGCTTTAAAAAAGGATTTGTATAAAAAGAACAGGGATACTGCAGAAGATACACAGGAGTCAATCACTCAGTTCACACTGCGTGAGCAAGGAATAAAAGGTGAAGTAAGAAATTGAATATCTGTCCTCTATCATCTCTGGTTCCTTCTGATGGAGAAAATTTCATACTGTAAACAAGTTCATTTGAAAGAAAAGGGGGTTAGAAACTAAAGAGTTGGTTCATTCACTCTCTCACTGTGTGTAATGATATTCATTGAATTGTCCCAATCTGACGTTGCATTTGGCAATTACAGCTGACCTAAGTAAGTTCTCCCTGTATTGCCACTTGGCAGGAGAATTTCTCATTCTGTCTCCAAATTTCTCATGTAACGAGGCAGGATGCTGTCAAGTCAGCTGCTGAGATTCACCCATAAGGTGACCGCGCTACTGAACACGACACATTATACATTCACAGCCGGCGATGTCTGTAAAACACGGCAGGTTCCAGACGGGGTTGTACAGATGCAAGATCACAGTCATCATAACCAGGGTATGATTGTTCAGTTCACCGTCCCAATTAGCATTCGCCAGCTGATGGCTCCACGGGCTGTCATTTTAAAACCAAATGAAGGACCCTCATCGAACTACTTGTCTCCTGCCTTCTATCCAGGGGCAAAAGCATGTCTAGGAAAATCCACTGATCTGTAAAGAGCAATTTAGGCCTGATGCTCGGATTTTAAACTACAGGTCTGTATTACGAGCAGTTGTTTAGTTTGAGGAGGTGAATGTGTGGTCAAGAAAGGTTCGATAACGCCTGCTTGTTTTATGTCAAAACGTTATTGTGTTAATTTCTCTGTTTGATCCTGACTCTTTCCCTGCAAATGAGAACACTATTATTAATGTTAATTATTCTGGGCTAAGTAATATGATCATCGTGGAAGGAACAGCTTTGATGTATGCAAGTGACATCTAATACATGGTGCAAAATTGCTCTGTTACTACTCAATAAAATTATGTTTCTGATGATTAAATACAGGAACTGGAACCTCAGTTGCATTAAGTTAATGGAAAAACTCCCAGTAACTAAAAGGGGATGAGTATTGTTCACTTTTATAAAAAACGCACTAATTTCACTATTTTTTACATTGGAGTAAGCAAAATGAAATAAGGTTGTGCCACTGCCAAAGACTTTATTTCTCCTTTTTCTATAACCTCTCTCTTTTCTGGCCTCAATTTAAAAAATCAGATCTCTGTGTTTCTTACCCCATCTTACCATCATCCAGCCATGGTTCTGCCCAAAACATGCATGTACCACAATACTTAAGTGATCCAAACGTTGCTTCAGATCCTTACATTGGGTAAGAAATTGCTCCTCTTTCTTTGACTTTATACTTTTCTTAAATATCATAAATAAATTAAGCCAACAATGACTCAGAATAGGAGCACGCACACATCCTTTTACATTAGCTTAAGTAAACCAGTTAGTCTTAACCTCAAAAAATTCACTAGTCATGCCTTCTTATTCTATTCATGATTTTTTTTTTTTAACAGATACAATTTGAAGAATTGTTTATTTTGGGTTCAAAATGTCCACTATCATGACTGGAAAAACATGTCTGACTAGGAAAAAAAGGTTGATAATTCACCTCCACAGGTCTCTTTCAACTCAAGCCATTCTATGACTATAAAATATCTGGAAATCCCAACTGAATGTCTTCTGCAAAAGTGCAGTTCAAATCTCTGGTGGAAGCACAAAGAATGCAACTCAGCTGGGATGCCCTTATCATTCCCCACGTACCTTGAATAAATAGCACACTCATGTGTTAACAGTAAATAATAGATATCAGACTTATTAGACATATCTACGCATCAGTGGCACAATGAATCTCAAGGTTCCCAAATACTTCAGTCCTACAAAACATGGACTTCCCACGTCTTCATCAGGTAGAACCAGTAAATCTGAAATGGATGTAATGGGCTAGGTCTCTATGTTGTTTGCAGGTCACCGGTCCAGACTAGAAATAGAAAGTTTGTACTGAAAAAACTTTCGCGTTAACCAGCACAGCTCTGGAAACACCCACATCTTTGCTCTGCCTATAAAGCTTACATGACACTTTCTGTTGAATAGTGTTTAAATAATGTTCTGCTTCTATTCCCTGTCCACATTGATCCACTCTGGCATTTACAACTTCATCTTGGATGACTTCATCTTGAATGACTCATTTCAGTGGTGCCCAACCATAGGATGAGGAGCAATGGGCACAGACTGAAGCATAGGGGGTTCCATCTGAATATAAAGAAAAACTTATTTCCTTTGAGGTGCCAGAGCCCTGGACCAGGCTGCCCAGAGAGGTTGTGGAGTCTCCTTCTCTGCAGACATTCAAACCCACCTGGACACCTTCCTGTGTGATCTGCTCTGGTGAACCTGCTTTAGCAGGTGGGTTGGATTAGATGATCTCCAGAGATCCCTTCCAACCCTAACCATTCTGTGTGTGATTCTGTGTGACCTGGCAGTCGAAGGTAAGACCAAGACCCAGAGCATAAAGCACTGTTTACTATGTTGTGACTGTCACCGTAACCTGCCTGGCTGCTCCCAATGAGTTACTCACAGCTCTTGTAGGGGTTTCTTACCTGAGAGGTCACAACTGAACAGGAATCACTTCATCCAGAGTTCTCTAGATTTTCCTGCCTACATCAGTTCCTCCAAATGCTTTATCTTCTCTGAAAGATTATTGTCTTCCAAAAAAAAAAAAAAAAGCGCACTTCATCTAGTATATCTTAATTACCATAACATTTAAAGAAGATACATGATTCCCTTAATCCAAAAGGCTAATGAATCATTTTTAATCATACAAAAATGCCGTGTCTTATAGTGGTAAGCAGCCTAAAGAAAACAGTAGGAGTTGGTAGCCATATGCTGGCTTGCTCTTTCCGTAGCATGAAAAAAATGCATCAGCCTGCTGCTGGCTCCTGACTGCACATGCCTTACTTCAGAGAAGTAATCACTTTCTCCCCAACTCGTTCTTCTCTCTTTGTCCTTTGATTGCAGATTCCAGATGGGTTCGGTAGCCAGTAATTACTTTTATAACTAGAACTCACTTGCAATGCATCAGGTTAATGTTAATGGCATTCTGTACAGGCACTCATAATCTTCTCTCTGTTTTCTAACTTTTCTCCCATTGCGATGTAATTGTATTTCCTTAATACTAACCAAACAGCGATCTCTTATCTTCTTTTTTTGACGGTGGGTATGCAGGCAGGAAGAATTTATATTTTTCCAGGCTCTGTCCCCCTCCTTCTCTATGTTTATTAAATCTGTATCTGTTATTTTTATGTCTTAATGCCAATGGATTTTCCTTTTAATTACAGCAATCTGATTTAAGTTTATTTAAATGCTGATTTATGTTTATGCTATCCCCTGGTATCAATTTCATTCCAACTAGATCCCAGTGTAACTTAATTACTTGTAGTCTTGTCATTCCAAGCTCATGCTAATTAAAACAGTTTTATTACTGCAAGGTATTAAAGATTAACCCCTCCACTGGTCTACGGGAAATAAAGTAGTAAAGTTAAGGTGAGGCAGCTTACAAAACCAGATAAAAGAGCATGCAGGAATGACCACTACAACTGTTTTCTTCCATCACACAATGTGCTGTAATTGCCCAAGGTTCACATTCTGGTTGTATCGCTTGGTCTGGAGAAGTCTACCTGGGCTCAATCCACATTATACCCATCTCCTGGATATGAGGAAAGTTTTTTTTACACTGAGAGTGGTGGAACACTGGCCCAAGTTGCCCAGAGAGGTGGCGGATGCCCCATCCCTGGAGACATCTCAGGCCAGGCTGGATGGGGCTCCGAGCAGGCTGATGTGGGTGAAGATGTCCCTGCTCATGACAGTGGGCTGTACTGGATGAGCTTGGAAGGTCCTTTCCAACCCAAACTATTCTATAATTCCATGTTTCTATCCTCTTTTTGTAACCTCGTCTGTGGGCAGGAGTTTCAAAAGCTGAAGATGCATATCTACCAGTGGGCAGCCTCTCCTCTCTTCATTCCCCCTTGTGTATTTCTTCCTCCCCCTCCATCCACACCTCTCCATGCCTGTTCTCAGTTGTCTCTCACTTGCTCTCTGTCCTCTTCTTCTTCACAGGTCTCACTCTTTGCCATTCCCTCAAACCACACACACACATTCAAGAAAACCAATGTTTTAATCCAATCCTCTTCCTCCTGTGGTTACATCAGATGGAGATATTTGTCCGTACCTTGCCCACTCCTGTTACCTCTTGTTTCCAGGAGAAGATGGAGCAGCAGGACTCACCAGCCTAAGATTTTCATAGCGAGTACTTTGTAACCAAAGAGAGATCAATCCGAGACCATATGTACTGAGAAATAACAGAATATATGGCTGTGAGTCCTCAAGCAAACTAGAGGAGTTAGTAGGACTGTAAAGCACCAGCTGAGTGCAATTATCTCCTGCGCAATGCTTGTAAACTTTACCTGTCACTTCCACATTCCCCGTAAATCCCTCCGACTGCAGTATACCACTGCGGCTGCTATGCAACCCCGTGGCTTCCCAAAATCCCTCTCCATCTCATACACAGCTTTATTTTCCCCCACTTTACTGCTGAGTTCACATTGGCAGAAACGGCAGTAAACTAACTCAGTTATTTTAAGAAGTTCCCCAAGTCCTGATTCTTTAATATTAAAATAACTCCACATCTATCTCTTCAGGCATATATACGCACATAAATGCAAATAGGTAGAGTATTGTACTCAGGTGTTTGGATTTCCAGGGTAGTTTTCTGGTTGGTTGCCAGGTAACTGGAACATTTTTGATATACATGTGCAGAAGACATACTTAATTGTTTTTCATGTGCACCCAAATTAGGAGACAGCAAAGGCTAGTGTTTTTTCTGCTGATGAGTAGGTGACATCTGTGGGAACACAGAAAGCTACAGAGTGTGTCTGTCTGGGGCTAATTGATTTATAAAACTTGCCGACAGACAGATGTGAACAAACACTCACGACAAACAACATGATTATAAATTAGCTTCGTCTTTTTATAGGAGGTAGGCTAAAAACACACAGCAAGGATAAGTAATGGGTGCAGGAGACAAGTTATTTATTTTCTGCATCCAGTGAAGCACAGCAATTGTATTTGTGTTATGTGGGCTGGTTTTCTGTCGGAGTCTGGGAGTAAAGGAAAAGAAGCTGGAGAATGAGGGGGATTTCTACAAAGCGGGAAGCATTTTACAGTATCTCAGGAAAAGCAAGCTGCTAGGCAAGATGTAAATATGACCTCTTGAGCTCTCTGTTTGAATCTGTGTTTTTTAGCTGAAGAAAGTGGATAGATCTTACTGTTATTGAGGAATTTCTGTGCTGTTTGCTTAATGAAACTCACTCCTATGCAGCCTGAGAAACTCAATTTCAGAATTTGTGCTTTAAAGGAGGAGTGTGAACTTCATCACATTTCTTTGATAAATGAATGAAGTTCTGCAATTCCTTTGAATTGTCTTTTAAGCCGTTGGACTCTACTGGTCTCCCCAGGAGAAGAAGGGAGGGTGTGAAGGGGGACGAGCCCATGAGATAACTGAAATCCTCTGTGTGGTTATGTGGATACTGAAACCACTCTCCAAATTAATAAGTGCTTTTGTCATTGTCCCAGAAAAAAGTTAACAGGAAGAGGAAAAAGAAGAAGAAGAAAAAGAAGAAGAAAAAGAAAAAGAAGAAGAAAAAGAAGAAGAAGAAGAAAAAGAAGAAGAAAAAGAAGAAGAAGAAGAAAAAGAAGAAGAAAAAGAAAAAGAAGAAGAAAAAGAAGAAGAAAAAGAAAAAGAAGAAGAAGAAGAAAAAGAAAAAGAAAAAGAAAAAGAAAAAGAAAAAGAAAAAGAAAAAGAAAAAGAAAAAGAAAAAGAAAAAGGATAAAGAAAAAGAAAAAGAAAAAGGATAAAGAAAAAGAAAAAGGATAAAGGAAAAAAAAGGATAAAGAAAAGAGCTCCTGACTCTCCAGATCTATGTTACTTCTGAAAATCAGTCCCACATACTCTGGTCTAGAGGAGAATTTCACTTTATTTTCTCAGATATAATAAGGAGGCAATAAGAAACAGGGTTGAAATTAACTGGGCTCAAATCTATGGTCAAAACTGGATGAAATTAAATTTAAAAAAAAATGACAACAGATCACAGAATTTCAAAACTTATCTTACGTTATCTAAAGTCATTGGTAAAGGAAGTGGATAAATTTAAAATAAAGGTAAGTAAAGAATCTTATCACTCCTCAAACTCCCCAAATCCCCATCTGCACCCCGTCTGGGTACTGCTGGTCCCATAGCTGAGCACATGGCAGCATCCATGGGGCACAGCAGAGAGGAGTATGCTGTGCCTGCACGTATTTTATACAGAGGGAAGGTTTGCTGTCCATCATCACAGCTCCAGAGGGAGAGGCAATCCTAAATCTTTCCTCTCCAATGCTTTCCACCACAATGTAAAGAAATCTCAGAGAGAGAAGAGGTGCTGAGTGCACCGGTACAAGCATAGAAATGGAAAAAAAAAAAAAAAAAATCATTACTCATCAGTCTCACAATTTACAGCCTTCAAGGTCTGCTGTGAGAGTGGGAGCTGAGCACAGGCAGTAGTAGACACTGATGCTTAGAACCATAGAATCACAGAATCATAGAGTCATAGAATAGTTTGCTTGGAGAGGACCTTCAAAGCTCATCCAGTGCCACCCCTGCCATGAGCAGGGACATCTTCACCAGCTCAGGTTGCTCAGAGCCCCGTCCAGCCTGGCCTGGGATGTCTCCAGGGATGGGGCATCCACCACCTCTCTGGCCAATCTGGGACAGTATTTTACTACTCTCCTTGTCAAAAATTTCTTCCTCATGTCTAGCTTGAATCTCCTTTATTTTAGTTTAAAACCATTACCCCAGGGCCAGGCAGTCACAGAAGGTCATGCTTGAGCATCTCAGCTAAGGCATGAACCTTCTTTAGCTGCCCGGCCCTGGCCAGGCAGATGATGGGGAGAAGAACAGCGTAAACTCCGGCTACTCCTTTCTTGGAGTGCTGCCCTTGCACGTATCCATGTACAATGAAGTCCAAGAAGCAGCACTCAGCCCTGGAGCTGGGTAGGGCAGCAAGCAGCCAGCAGTGATTTTGATGGTGAGTGAGGGATTTTCAGGACAGGAGAGCTGAGCAGAGTCAAGAAGAGGCAGCTGAAGCATTCCCCAGAGCTGTGGTTTCTGGGAGCAAAGGTGGCTACAGACTTAGATCTTGCATGCAGAGGGTTGCTGAACTGTGGTTCATGGGGTTTATGCTGCTGGTGGCCAGTGGTGCCATGAGGTTTAGCACTGGTGGTCCTGTTACCCTAGGTGGCATCCAGCAGAAGTCAGTATCAGGAGGAGTAAGATCAAGCAAACTCCTCCTTGACGTCCCGATGTTCAGGCAGATGCTCAAATCTAGGCTGAAATCCTGACAGACACAACATGCCAGTGGGACACAGGACACCACATAGTCCTGGGAAGATGATGCTAATTATTCTTGTCATTAAGAGCAGCAGGAAATGAGTCTTTGTGAGCAGCTTGTCTCACACACACACATGCATGCATGCACTCACAAGCCAAGGCAGGCTTTAGGAGACAAGGCTGTTGCTCAGTGTAAAAGAAACTAAGTCAATATTATCTTTTAATAACAAATCCAAAAGGAGGCAAGCTGTCCCAAAGAATGAGCCAACAGAAAGCATGATTCACAGGAATACGACGGATCAAGGGGCCTCAGCTGAACAAATTAGCATGTGCAAATATTTGGGTTGATGAGCTTGATGGAGATTTAAATTGTAGAGACCGTATTAGCAAATGACATCCCCAACTTAAGTTCCATGAAAAAAAGAACCTTTTCCCAGCACAGGAGTTGTTTTCCCTGCCTTGTTTTCTTTCACTTAGTAGAAAATATTTTTCCTTCACGCTGAGAGAAACAACCTTTCTTTTTCATCCACATGCTTGCTGTGTCTTTTCTGATGACTGCTTCGAGTTTAATAAGCTGCTGTCAGACATGTGCAGTTAAAGCTCGGGGTTGTGTTTCTGTTTTCCCTTGTACTTGCACAGCACAATTCCAGTGGTGTCACTTTTACAAGGCATGGTGCAACCCCTCACAGGAACAATGCAAGACAAAAGCAAGGTGTTTGTGGAGCACTGAAGCATCCCTCCCCTGCTGTGGGACATACATGCAAGGAGAAAAGAGAAAAAAGATCGGATTTCTTGTAGTCCTTCTTAATCTTAAATTCATCTGGCTTTTTCCAAAGTGCTCCAAGAATAAACAGGATAGAAGGATTATGGAAAATCCACAATTTACCTTTTTTCTTTTCTTTTCCACCTTCAGATGTTTTCTTTTTCTATGCTTTGCATGTATAACAAACAGAATAAATGCTAACATCATCTCAATGGAAACCAAATTTTGCATCTGAGGAGGGAATGGAAGACAGTGAGAGAAGTCAGTTGTGCACTTCTGTTCTGCTTTGGTTTGGTTCTTGGTCCCAAGCAGGGAGAAGATGAAGTGCAAACCAAGTTCTAATTTGCCTCCCTTGTTTTATTTTATTTTAATTTTTTTTCTTTGCTTCACTGTTGCCAAAGTAAGGAAGGGAAACAAGTAATACTGGTAATTCTTCAGCTCCAATGTAGGGTTAATGCATAACTTTCTGAGCTGAAAATCATGTTATTAGCCTGCTACAGATGAATTAGAGAAAGGCACTTGCTTTTGTATTTATTATGCTTACCTCAATTGCTATTCACAGTCTGAAGCCTTACTCCAGCTGCCATTTTGTGCTGATCACTGTGCTAGACGGAAGAAAAGCTTATGAGCATATGGTAGCATTTGGCTGCTCACCCATTCTCAGGATTTCACCCAGTTCTCATTGACTTTCAATGGCATCTGGACAACTAATTGCCACAGGCATCTTTCAAAGCCTCAGCCATAGAACCCTAAAGCGTGCAGGCTACTTGACAGTCTAACCACACAAAAACAACAGGTTCCTTGCCTCCAGGCACTTTCACCTACTGTTAGATGCATGTCCTGAAGCAAAGCAAAGAGAAATCAAGCAACACAGAGTAGTTATGGTGATTCTCAGGCCATGTGTGGCTGCAATGCTTTGGGAAGAGCTGGACAAGCCCCATAATCTCTGTCACCATCCTTGCAGTGACCATCATCAAGTGTAGCAGCAATGGTGCTGAGCATCCCATGCGTTGAGATGCAGGATTTACTTCATGCTCTGCCACTGATGTCTAGTAGAGCCTCTGTCATGCCACTTAATCTCTGTGCTATTTTTCTCTCTTAGCTCATAAATTGTTCATAGATTCATAGAATCATAGAACAGTTTGGGTTGGAAAGGACCTTCAAAGCTCATCCAGTGCCATCCCTGCCATGAGCAGGGACATCTTAACCAGTTCAGGTTGCTCAGAGCCCCATCCAGCCTGGCCTGGGATGTCTCCAGGGTTGGGGCATCTACCAGCTCTCCGGGCAACCTGGGCCAGTGTTTCACCATCCTTATTATAAAAAAATGTCTTCTTCATGTCTAGCCTGAACTTCCTCATGTGTAGCCTCATGTCCAGCTGTTGGGAACAGCAAACCGCTCCCATTACCCATGCTCAAAGGAGCTCATCTTGGAGGTTCTGGCATTGGTTGGCATCATAACTGGAATAAGGCTGTGAGAAATAACAGCAGCAAAGTATTTCTGTGTCCTCAGAAGAAGTTTATGGACTCATCTGCCTTCTGTGAGATGACATTATACACTTAAATGACCTGTGAGAGTGGTTGGCCTTGATTTTGGCAAGCTTGTTTCCTTCACAGACCCACAGTTTCTGCAGGGCAGAGGAAATGCTTTTGAACAAGATGATCCAGAACGGAAGAAAACAGCGTGTCGCACAAACAACTTTCTGAAAGGGAGCAAAAAGAAACCTCCTCTATCCTAAACAACTGCAAGACCACTGCAGAGGTCAGAATAGACAGGGCTGTAAAAAGCTTCTAAAAAAGTATGTGCTGCTGTTGAATTGCTTTGCCCTTGTCTCCTGAGCTTCCCAGGGAATTGTATTCAATCTTGAGCTTTATGAAGACGAGACCAATGAAGCTTTGGTCTGCAGTATTTCTGGCTGTAGACTGAAACACTGTTCAGGATGTCTTTAAAGATTTAAAAGGAATTGAGCTTTAGCCTTGTTTGTGTGTGATTTTTTTTTTTTCCAAACCACAGAATTGCTGAGAGGTTTTATACCTTTGCTATTTTCTCCTTTCAAAGACTACAGATAGGCTCATCACCTAATTATTTTGTTTCCATCTTGTAAACAAGATCTGGAGAACAAGACAGCAAAGAACATATCTTTGCTTGCATTGTACGACATGCCTACATTGAAACAAAAATGGTACATAACAAAATTTAATTTCAATTTCCTGTAACAGGGCACCCTGTGAAAGGGGAAAGAGGAGACACTGTGAGACACAGTCTGTACTGTATAGTTTTACACTGCTGCGAAGGTCTGCTAAATGGAAACTTTCCATTTCAATAGAACTCTATTGATATATTTAGTAATATTAATATTTTTTTCAAATATAAAAAGAACAAAAGTTCCTACATATCCACAGAAGTTATTTAAACTGTCTTTCCCTGTAGTATAGAAAAGCCAGACTTCTCAATTCTGAAACTCTGAAAAATAAGCTGACTATGAAGCACAAAGAAAAGGTTATTTGCTTGCTTTCCTTTATTTATTACATCATTCTTTTTCAAGTTCAGTCAAAAACAAAGACAATAAACATGTAAACTGACATTCTTTAAGTTTTAATAACCATCATGGTTATTTTTAAAGAAAATTAGGAAAATTACTTGCTTATAGCATAATTTTGCCTGTACTCCTTCAAAAGCAGCTGGAACAATGGTCTGTCTTCATTCATGTTCAGAAAATAACCCTCTGCCAACCCACCGGAATTTTTTTTCCCTTCATTTCACAGAAATACTGGAAACTAATACATCAGCTTGTGAGAACCTCTGTGGAGATCGTGGGCTTAAGGCAGACCCTAATTTTTGAGGTGAATACTACGCTCTTTAGATAGGTGGTTCCTGGGCTGTCCCAGCAAATCAGCAATAACACCCTGTGGTTGGCAGCAGAAAGATGGAAATATCCCAAATGGAACAAAATGCTTCCCATATTCAAATGTTTAATAAGGCAATTATCAAATCCAAATTTATGTTTTCTACCACCGCAGGTTGCATATATAAAGAAAAGTGAGGGCAAAATCAAAATAACCCTGATTAGGCCTGCAACCTGAGGACAAGAGTGGTGTAAGCACCACTACATGATCCCGAGCTTTGCAAAACCGGAAAATGCATGAGGAACATAAATCACAGGCAAGTCTATTGAGCAGTTTAGAGTCTACCTAATAATTTGGTTTTACTTAGTAAATATTCTCCCTTTAATGCCTGGCTTCTACTAGGAAAGTGCAAATAGCCACGTTTGACCTCGCAGTTTTAGACTTGCATGCAAGAAAACAGCTGAGTCCTGAATCGGGAAGATATAAGCAGTCATACCAATTTCAAAGGAAATCTCTCAGTGTTAGGGCATCTTTAAGGCCTTAAAGATTTCAGTGGGATTTCAGCACAAACTTGAAGTTAATCATGTACTTACACATCCTTTCTGAAGTGGACCCAACAGCCCAATTGTATCTTTCAGAAAGTCTCCAACCCTTACAGACCTCAGCATGTGCTTTCCCATATTATTCTTTCTTCTCTGTCTTTCCCTGAGATTTTTCCACTTTGGAAACCCCATTATTTTGTGATGCTTTGCTGTGTTGGGAGCTGAGACTTTCAGGTCTCCCAGTTGTCCCTCTATACACAGGGCATGGAGGCATCGTGGCTCATGGGATGCCCCCCATGGGCATCTCCACCTGCATGGACCTCAAATCCATACAGCAGCCAACCACCTTTACCTTTTAATGGCACCAAGACTGAAAATATTCAAGAAGCATTTGGACAACACCCTCTGACACATGGTATGAATTCTGGGGTTGTCCTATGCAGGGACAGGAGTTGGACTGAATGATCCTTGTGGGTCCTTTACAACTCAGGGCATTCTCTGATTCTATGATGTTCTTAATATAAACTCTGTACAACGATAGGGATTTCTGAATCAACAGTGTTCCTGTAGCTTTTTCTCCAGCTATTTTTTTTGCTCACAAAATTTGAATTTCAATTCAAGTTAATCAAATCCACATGTGAACTGTTGGACTCTAATGAAGGCAGAGCATGGAGTTATCTTTCAATGCTTTTACGTGCCATTTCACCAGAAGGTGATGTCTTTCAAGCCTGAAAGAAGTTCATCAAAGGAAAAGGTGATGCAGAAGCCAGACTCTTCCCTCTGCTTGCTGCCAGCCCTACGAGAAGTGAAATGTGCTCCTTGCTATAGTTCCCTGTGCACCTTGCTATAGTTCCCTGTGCACCTTCTCTGCTGAGCCTCAGGAGGGCATTTTGGTGGTGCAATACGTGGTTCTAAACAGAAAGATGAAGTCTCTGGCACTCTGAACGCTGCCAAAAGGCAGAGCCTTGCCTTTACCACCAAAAAAATATACGAGTGGCATTCATGCAACGACAAATCTTACAAAACCTCAGCTGTGCACAAGGGAACCAACCCCACCAGACTTTTCTCATTGGTGCTGGGTAATCTCCTGTCCCATGACAGGACCTGAGTGCAGTACAGCGCCTTCATGGACAACGCCACCAGCTGCAGGCTTAATTAATAATGAAGTACTTGCCACAAAGGCCACGATACTATGCCCACCCAGATCCTAAGGCTGCAATTAATATTGTCCTTGCTGCTCTGGGCACTCCCTCCTCGGCTTAGTAGACAGATCCTGTGCTCTTCAAGGCAGCCATTCTCACTTGCTTAACCTCCCATGTTCACCAGCAAAGGGCTTCGGTGCTAAAGTAAAATTAATAATGGAAGCCTAAACGGTAACTCTGATCATCCATAAACGCATTAAAGGAGTGTTTTAAGAGTAAGGTGCACTTCACTCCTAAAGAAGCAAGGAAGTACGTATTTACGCTTTAAAGTCAAGGGAAATAAGGATAGAAGCTGAAAATGAAAAATAAGGTTGCAAGGCTAAAAGGAATGATTTATTTTTTTCCCCAGGAAATCACTACTTGAAAATTTTCACGGACAACACAGCTACTTGAATAATGAATAAAGCAGACTGGTTTAAATGCAGTGAAATTGCCCTCCGCTCAGCTTTCTTTTAATCTTTTGTGGCTCTACAAGGGTCCTTAGAAGAGGAGGCCCTGTGACATGCTAATCCAGCAGTCCTCCAGCAGCTCAGCTTAATCAGTCAGTACAAGTTGAAGCCACTGTGCAGATTTTCAAGCAGGAACCTCAAATTCCCTTTTCGATGGCTAAACACTTGTTGTTTTTACATCTGCTGAATTAACCACAGGAAAAAAAAAATAACAGTAACCACAAGCAACTTAAATGACTAAATCCACATTGCTAATAATTCCCTAATTGCTAACCTGAAAGTCCATAACAGTCCTGATTGCCGACTGTCACTCAGGTTATTTTATAAATGCATGTTGATTTTGAAATTGTAATGATGATGAATTAGTAAATGGATGGGGGAGAATGGTTTTCTGAGTCAGGGGCCCTCCAGGATGAATGAAAAGGTTTCCCATCTGTGTAGCTCCTGGGATCTCAAAACATTTAAACAAAAATTAATTCACCATCGCTCAGAACACCCTGGGAACTAATCAGACATTTGCGTTTCGCAAAAGTTAAAACCACAACATTAACACAAACCTGATGGTTTGTATCCTGCCACCAGGTCCACTGCAGCATGAGGCAGGATTGAAGCCAGAAAAGCTTATTTTGATAGAAACTAGATAGAAACTCATTTTTCTATGGAGCCGCGTCTTGTAATTAATTACCAGTGTGTCTAGAAAGGTGTCATTGACTGAGAATGGCAGCAGGGGCACAGACAAAAAGAGAAACAGAACACATACGAGAGGGCAGGGGAATCACATAAGCCTCATTGTTTTTTAAGAAATAAAGTTTAAAAATATAATTCTTGCTTTCTATTTGTGCATTTCACAAATGTGGGCTTTTTTTTTTTTTCTATTTTCTTGTAGTGCAACTAGATAGACTACAAGACTCAAATGTGGTCCTTGCCAACAGAGTCTTGTCTTGGACACGTCTGTGGCTGGTTAGTCTTCGCTTGGCTCTCACTGCAGCAACAGGGATTTAATGTATTTCTCCCTTGTTGAACAGAGCTTTCGAAAGAACTGAAAAAGCTTTAAACACTTACTACTTCTTTTTTTTTTTTTTTTTAATCAAATGGTACTGAAGAAATCAGGACAAATTGTGCACAGTCTGAAATTGATTTTCCTTTAATGAATAAAAAAAACTAAACAAGTTGAGAGTGCACCTTCAAAGAACCAGCTTCACATTACCTGACAAGATTTCACAGAGAGTAAAAACAAATTGTGGCTTTAGTTTGCTTATCTACATGTTGACCACTTGATCATCTTCTCCACATCTTACAGATGTGAAGGGATGCCAGTGGGACAAAATCAACTATATTCACTAGAAATGCACCCAAGCCCTCATGTTATTATTTAACCATCTGTTTTCAGAGAACATTGTCCCATCATCCAGGTGTGTTTTTGGCCAACCTGTTATAGATGGAAAAATTGATTCTTTCCATATGCGAAGGGTTGAGGTGAAGATCTTTATGGGGTTAAAAGTCTCTTTCTCTGGAGCAGCAAACAGTTGATGAATATATTAGCTCAAATCAACTCCATTCCCCTCCTGACTAAGCAAAGGGGAGCTACCTCAGCGTGCCCAAGACAGGAATCAATTACTTATCATTCCCATGCTGTTAAATATTCAGATCCCGTTGGTGCATCTCCTACTGTTTGGCTCCAGTTCTCTTGCAGGTTAGCGAGGAAATCAGATGCAAATCACATAGGTGATTCCTCTGCGGGAGGACAGAGCTGGGGCTGCCAAGGAGAAGGCAGGCTGCTTTTGTATTTTCTGTTTTTTTGGAGTCACATCGCACTTAGCCACACGGTTCCCATTGACTTTCAAATGGGAAATATGTAGATGCGAGTCAGAGTTATGGAAATGTAGCCTTTCACTGTATCATTAGTTTTTTGTTTCCACATGACAGAAACTCATGATTTATTTTGAATTTTTAAACTGTGTCAGTGCAGCTTTTTGTGCGGGGTGTAGAGGGGGGTTGTTTTGGGAACTGTGAAATAAGTCATCCCTACAGTATCAGCAGTGCAGCTTTAAGAAGCTAACATAGCTGAAAAACATTGTAAAGGGGCCTATTTTGCATATTACCTAATCTAATTGCAACATATGCAGTGTCCTAATAATTATAGGACAGGAATACGGAGATGGACACCTGGGTTGTGTTCCTCCCCGTTGGACAAATCAATTAGTCTGTATGTTACATCTGTAAAGTGGAAATAATACCTTAATCACATGGAAGTTTTAAGCCTTTCTCATGGCTTGAGTAGTGCTCTGACATTTTTTGATTCAGTACAACATGCTATCTAGGCCGCAGACAGATACCAGCAAGTTTGAGACTATTATAGTTCCTTTGCTCGCACCATCCCACTAAGCATCTTTTATTGGTATCTTGGCTGCCACTTATGTCTGTGGTTTAAGACTGGGCTACGTGGGACAGACTCAGCAGGATTTTCTGTCCTCTCGTTAACACTAAAGAAAACTAGAAATTAACTCCACCAGAAGCAAGGCCGCAGCCAGTTTCAAACTGAGCTGCAGATATGAAGGCTGCTACAATATCTTTTTTTTTTATCTCCTCTTATGCAATCCTGAACATTTAGATTTAGCAGAATCCCTCACCTGATGGTTTGATTTATCTTGCTTGAGCCTGCAAAGCAGTTGAGCTACTTAGCGATTCAGCTGAGATTGCGGCTGAAAAGCTCATGCTGGTGTGTCTTGCGGAATCATGTCCTTACTACAAGAACTTCAGGGGCCACCAGATGATCTGGTCAACGAGTTAAGAAGGATCATTTCTCTTAACTAAGTTTTTCTGAGAGGAAAACGGATATTTGCATATTTTACCAGTAGTATTAGACTTCGATTTGTTGCAAGGAAGGCATAATGGTATCTGCCTATAAATTATCCACCCACAAGTACCTATCTATAAGTTATTCTGCTATTCAGGACACTTTATTGGAGTCTCTGCCTTGTGTAGAACTAGGGAGAAATTACTGACCCCATCCTTCTCTCAATTAAATAGCATAAATCATGAACGGTTTCACTGACACAGGTGAAATTTCAGTGATGAAAAGCTGATAGGGAAAGAGAAGAGACCCCTTGAATTTCATAGCTCGGTTAGTCCAGGGGCCCTCAGCACACAGCCCCTCTCTGCTACAGATTGCATCCCAACAGAAGTCTGATGAAGAGCAAGTATTTGCAAAGAATGGGGTTAAACTGGATTTTCTCCAAGGAGCAGGGCTAAATACTAATAAGTTCAGCACATAACTCACTCTTCCCAATAGGTGTCTATTAAACAGACACTATAGGATGATCAGCTGCTTCATGACTGGGACAGCTTGAAAACAGAGAAATGTGCCCAGTAATTTATACATACCATCCAAGTTTAGAGAAGAATTTGGGTTAGGATTGATTTTTTGGCAATAACTCAGTAAAGCGAAACTTTGGAAGAACAGCTAGGTGAAACAGTTTGCAAAGAAAACAATCTATTTTTTTTTTTTTAAATCTGAACTGTTATCTAATGTATCTAATGTATCTGTAGCTATTT
This sequence comes from Pampusana beccarii, assembly GCA_013399365.1. Classification (NCBI taxonomy): domain Eukaryota; kingdom Metazoa; phylum Chordata; class Aves; order Columbiformes; family Columbidae; genus Pampusana; species Pampusana beccarii. The sequence goes on along the minus strand of VWYH01001528.1, from coordinate 1,314,772 downwards.
TTTTTTTTTTAAAAGAGAGTGAGAATACAGAAGAAGGATGAAATTAATATAGTTTACTTGTAATGAAGATCCCTCTTCCTTCCTGAAGCCTTTGCAAAACCAACAATTTGTGATGACATCAAGCTGCCTTTTGGAGGGTTCTTGTATTTCTCAACTTCACAGATTCCCAGATGCTTTTGTGTAAGATTAATATGTGTAATGATTGAGTCTCTTTCCCTAATAAGACATAATGGAGGTGGAAAAGAATTTCTATCGCTTCTGCAAAGAAAAACAAGCACTATGTTCAGATCCTGGAAATTCAGCTCTCTCTTATCCCCCTGCAGCAATAGGAGAAAATTGAATATTTTTATGTGGGAGGCTGAACAGAGGGAGAAGAAAAGGGCCTGGGAAAAATGAATGCACATCCCCTGTTCCCACATGTGCCTAAGCCTCAAGGTGTTTATTGCCCTTGCTATCACTAAAATGCTATTCAAAACTTTTTTCCAGAACATGTCTTCACCAATTTTTTTTCACTTCTCTCTCTTCACGTTTTGTAATCTCTGCCAAGCTCCTCTCCTAAGGATACAACAGGGAAGTTCCTCATAGGCTTTTTTTCTTTTCACAAAGTAAAATACAGGCATGTTGACAGTGATTTTGGTCACCAAGAACCAAAGGTGCTGAAACAGCAGGAGGGAAAGGGAAGAACCAGTTTTCAGGCTAGGTAATGCTAGAAACTTAATCAAAAGGTTTGCAGGCACGCAACCTGACTCCATCTCTGTGTATGTTTTTTGTCATCCTAAACTGGAGAGGAAGATGAAACCAGTGTTTACAATCTGGTCTTGCAGGTGCAGTCTGAAAGCTTCATCCCTGTGATCGCCAATTGCTTTTCATCCTTTCTTTCAGTCTTTATCCTCCCTTTCCCTGGTGATGACAAATGGGGGCACAAAGAAATAGGGAAGAAGAGAGTGAAGTGCTTCTCTCCAGCAGCCACTTGAACTTTGAGTAGAATACTGAAAGAACCAGTAAGAAAGAGGAGAAGCTTCTTATTTTTTTCCCACTTGCTCCTTGTTAAGCTTCACAGCTCAACAAGTGTCCTACTTTGAAAGAGAAAAAGGAACAAAAATATCCACTCACTTCTGCAACAACTCTAATTAACCTGTTTTTTCTTTCCCTGTCTACACTTCCCTTTAGAGTTCTTTTCCCAATTCTGTCTTTTATGAGACAAAATGGTGGAAGATGAGACAAAATGGTAGAGGGGTAAACTACCAGTAATTGGGAATCTTTTCAAGAAAAGCATGTTCAGAGCTGATGCAAAGGTTCTGCCTCTCTACTTAGATCATCCCCTTGGCAACAGGACAGGATAGGCAAAAATCAAACCAATATTCTGAGATTTTAAGCTGCAGATCTCAAGTTTTGGCAAGTTTCTTTATCATTGTTTTCCAAATGGGAAAGCAAAGGGACAGGGAATTTGAGAACATGTGGTGATAGAATAATAAACCAGTAAACAGAATCCTTCCAGGCTGTGTCTTTCATTGAGCACAAAAAGCAATTAACAATAATAGGTTCAATATGATAATAATACATACAGGACATGATTTTAGAGAGCTAGAAGATAGCCACTGAAAGTGTCTTCAGCCTCTTTCTGTCAGAGCTGAATTGATGTACAACAGCAAAGTTCACTTAAAAAACATAAATCAAAACTCAACACTGAGTTTTGCCATTCTGCTGCCCAGTGTGTTCTCACTGACTCCTGTTGAGCTAAGCTTTGGAGATCAAACAAATCATGGAAAAGACAGGTCAAAACTCGGTTTCGCCACCAAAATACATCACTTATCTGCAGATGTTTCTTTCACTAAGATGCTGCAATTTTAAAAATGTGTCTATAAAGATAACAAATACAAGAATGTCCTTGATAACTAAGATATTCTTCTAACCCTGAGGCCATTATGACGATCATGTTAATTTGGAAATATGTTATATTTAATTTAGCTAAAAACAAAATAATGAGCGCTATCGCAGCAAGTATTTGGTTACCTCCTCATCTGCATACCATGAGGTGACACATGGAAGAAGATGTGCTGCTGAATAAGTTACTTTCTTTTATTACAGTGGTTGCCAGCACCCCTGAAGTTCAGAAAAATTAAAAAATGGAAAAAGTAATTAAAGCATGCTAGGCCTAATTACTTTCCTGCCTGTTTCGGCAGTGTTTTGGGGGAGAGAAATCATAGTACTTCAAACCCCCATGTCTGCTTAGGAACTGCAATCCCCAAGCCTTCTGCTGAGTAGAAATCTGGAATTCTCTCTTCTCAACTGGACAGCCTCCTGCTTTCATCAAGAAATTTGACATTTTCCATAGGCAGCTCCACATGGAACTCCTTCCACAAGATACTCTTGAGACGCAGGGATTTGAAGAGGAAAATACAAATGAGTATTTATATTCTCGACATACTGAGAATGTTTTGAATTGGATGCTGGTTGTTGAAGGATGCCGAGAATATTTAAACTTAGAAGGTATATACTCAGAAATAAACAAGATTGTTGGAAGACAGAGGATGGTTCACGCTTTAGCAGTTCCTGTAGCTACTCTGAAGTTCACTATTTTAAAGGTACAGAGGTCAATACAGAAAGGAAAAATAATTTTAAAAAGAAAAGAAAAACACAGAAGAAAATATGTGACAAGCAGTGGAAAAAAGCAGAAAATATAAAAGGGAAGAAAAATAGTAGCAAGAGAAATCAGAGAAAATTAATGTAAAATACAAATAAGGTATAATAAAAGCAAATGTGCAGAGTAGGAGAAATGCCTACTAGATTTCTTTTTTTCCTAAAAAAAGAGATTTGAAACCAGAAAGAAAAAAAAAAAGGTGATTGGAATAAGGGAAAATGAATATTTCAGGAGAAATACTTTTTTCCCATTACTTAGCACTCATCTGGCCACATCTAGAATACTGCATCCAGCTGGGTCCCCAACAAAAGAAAGTTGCTGACTAACTTCAGGGATTCCAGCATAGGCCACCAAGGCGGTCAGGAGGTTGGAGCACATGATGGACAAGGAAAGGCTGAGAGAGCTGGGTTTGTTCAGCCCTGATACTCAGCAGGGACTCCATAGCAGCCTTACAGCACCTCCGAGCAAGTTATTAAGAGGTGCGTGACAGGGAAGGAACCATCTGGATAAATAGAAACAAAATAAAATACAGTCTGAGATATTCAATCCCGGATAAATTGTGGGGCCTTCATCCTGTGAGGTTTTGAAGGCCCAACTGGAGAAAGCCCTGAGCAACCTGGTCTAATTTCAGTGCTGACCCAGCTGTGGGTGGGAAGTTGGTCCAGAGACACCCTGAGGTCCCTTCCAACCTGCATGACCCTCTGATTATGTGAGACATTTTAGACAGAGTAATCGTGGAACTGGAGGGACTAAAAGGCAGACAGAAAATATGTGGTTACTGAAATAGGCCCAGATACTTCAGTAGTTCAGATGGATTTTGGGAAAAAAAAAAAAACAAAAAGATTTTGAAGACTGCAAAGGATGGAGAAGGATGTCAGACCAATCAGAATTCTTACTTGTGAATCTATTCTTTCTAGAGTAAAGAATAAAATGTTAGGTAAAAAATGGGCAAGGTTATACCTATGTTTTGCTTTTGCTTCCACCTTTTGAATAGCCATGGAGGGAAATATTCTCCAGAATGTTATTCAGTGCTTTCTTCTGCCTCCCTTTCTATCCTACACAAATAATTTGGTTTTATGTTTGTTTTTTTAAGCAAATAAGCATCTTTTGCACATAGATTTTGATGGGATTAGCTTATGCAGATTAAATATTTTTTGTTGTCATCCTTCTTACAGTCAAGAACACACACACTATATTGATGCATGGTTGGCTCTTGTGTCTTCAGGCCTGCCATTAGACTTTGTTCTACATGAAATGCGTAATAAGAGAAGCTGCAAAATGTCCAAGAATTTGAAGTTGAAATGTTTTAATAGGTTGTAACCAAAGTTTGGACAATATGTTCTTAGTACAGACCAGAGCCGCTAGAAGTGTTGCCACAGCATTGCAAACCTTTGCTTGATAATAGGCAACGATTATTGTCCCTTTTGCACCGGGGCCACATTCTGATTCCTTTGTCAATGTCTGCACCTGACTCCTCATCAACTCTTGCTGCTCCATGGGGAACATTTGTAGATCAAGGTTCTGGATGAGTAAAGTCTCGGCATTCCTGAGGGCAAAGGGAGCTTTGGCCTGACCCTCCACTGAGGCCAGGATTTTAACAAATTGTAGCATGTTCAACATTTAGGGACAAAGTATGGCTCACACATGTCACCAAATGGTAGCAGCTCTACAAAATAAAATTGCTATGATACTTTGTTTTGCATTACCTACTGTGCATGTTCAGCTAGTTAGTGATTTCCTGGAGTTTCATTCTTTGGAATGGAAACTTAATCATTACATTTGATGCCCAGGCTGTTCTGCAAGACTTTTCATTACCGTTGCTTTGCTACACAACTAAGATTCGCAATCAAGAACAAAAGATGGTACTTTGCAGTCTTTGCTGCCACCTCCTCAGACCACACCATGCATTCTGCTTCATCTTAGCCCTTCTTTCATTTGCCATTGATTTGTTTCAATGAACGTATTAGTAAGATTGTGCTCACACAAAAAGCTTGCGAACCTTTAAGGAGATCCATTGACTGGCTTGAATAAAACAACCCTAAGTTGGGATGTCTGAGTTCTGTGCAGTTGATTTGGTCTCTCCAAGACCCACAATGATCATGATTTTCAGGCATAGTCTTGGATGAAGAATCACAGTGTCATAGTTGTCAAAATAATATACAATGACAAATTGTAATTCTAATGATAAAAACTTCTCACTTTCTTCAGTACTTCTAAATTTTGTCTATTGTTACAAAAGCTCAAATATTCTTTCCAGGACAATAAGGGTGCCTCCTATACATGCTAAAAAAAAAATTCCCACACATTCACTGACAAGCTCCCAATTACGAGCAAATGGAACCACAAGGGAATATGGAGGGGTATCCTCCATCACAGACCACCAGTCTGTGAGGCTTTATCTAATTTGCTTTGCAGGATGGTGAGATGAAGAGTCTAGTCTAAGTGGTGTGCTTTCCCACCAAATTTAAGAACATACTCCCAAGCAATGGTAGTAGTTGCCCCTGTGTACTGAGGGACAAGTGATCAGAGACTGTAAATACCAGGGAACATTTGTACAACAGTTGAGTAGCCCTCATACAGCTAAGACAGGAGATGCTCTAAGAACTTGCCACATTAAGACATAGGTCCATTGTATTTTTGATACCTTTTAATTAAAGATCTCTCCACAAGGCAGGACCTATAGGCCATCTCCTGCATTTTTGGAGATTGTTCCATGTCAGTCAATTTTAGGGGTGCAAGTAACCTGGCAAGGAACATAGAGCCTTCAATGCAGTGGAGAAAACCTTTTCCTGGTATTGCCTCCACTTACACTTTATAGTAGCTTGTTATTATAGAGTTTTAGTTACTCTTCAGATTTTTACCCAAACGTGGATCGTGCTGACAGTTTGCCGGAAGCCAGATAGTGACAGAAAAAGCAGGACAGACAATTCTGCACTTCTAAAACATACAGGGGTGATTTGCTATAGACACGGCATTTCAGTAGCCCATCTGACAGCCACCTTCATCTTTAACTTGTGAAGTTGAATAAAGTAGAAACGTTGCCTCCTGGGGTACATAGTCTACAAGATTTGCTCAAACACCAACTGAAAGCTCCAGGGTCCAGAGTTTCTAGTGATGGGCTGGACAATGTACACAGCCTTAACCACTGTTCTGATCCACACCTTAAATCAAGAAACATTTGCTGCTACAGAATCAAAACCAGCCACAGTTAAAATTTTCTGTGAAGACCGAAAGAAGAATCACACGAGAATATGGGGAATTAAAATTAACTCATCTGCTTCGTATGTCATGTGATATTCCAAGGGATCAAGAGGAATTATATGAGAAAAATGCACAGAAGACATACTGTGGATTACCATTCATTATCAAATTAGTGTCTTTTATATCATGTTTCAATCTCCTCTCAGGCTTTGCCTTGTAATACATGTGATTAGAAGTGGTTTAATAATAGCAATAATATGCCAGAAAGTCCATATTTAGTGACTACTTTAAAACAAAAATGAAAAAGTCACTTTTACAATATTTTTAAAGAATATTTCATTAAGTGGAGGGAGCTATACTAGAGACACAAAACTCTGTGCCCATAGAAACACAGTACAAGCACACAATTTCCAGGCCGCTGCCTTTAATTGCATCTGAAAGTCATTGTTCCCCAAACAAAAGAAGCCATGGCGGGGGGTGTTTTATGTTTCATTTTATCTTTATCAACTTTCATCACTCAATAGGAAAGAGGCACCGAAGTCAGTGGTGCCAAAGATCTGTTACTTTCTTACCGGTCTAACTGCTGAGGTATAATTTTTCCCAGCTCATTTTGGCTGTTCATGAATATTCTCCTGTCTCATAATACGATGCACTCACATGGCGCTTTTTCTCTGGTGACCTCAAATTATTTTAGCAAACAGTTTATTTTGCATCACCATGCAGCAGAAAGGACGCTCTGCAGAAGGCACAGAGTCAGACAAGTGAGTTGCTGAACGTCTAAAGTCAATACCTGAGCCAGGAACATTATTTTCAAATTATACTTATTTTGTATTTTTTTAAAGAATTGAGGGCATAACTATGTTCATTTTATTTCTATCCTTTATTCTGCTGAAACACGAGATAAGTGCATGCTACAACATTTGAAAAAAACTATTCTCATCCCTAAAAAAGGGCATTTTGGGTTGCTTTTCTTTTTTACCAAAATTAGTCAAACAAAAAGCCATCTAGAAGAAAAGCTTGCAGATCAAAGGAAAGCAATACCTATGGCATTAGTGCTGTTGTTTGAAAAGTATTGGGGACTAGAGGGAATAGTGCTTCTTCCTATAAATGAGAAAACAGAAGGTACCAGACAGAACAAAGTTATGTATGAATGAATTTAAGCATAGTATGTGTGATTTGTTTTCCACTGTGTTTTTGGTTGAAGGAATATATTAATTTTTCTCTTCCAGTTTTTTTTCCTCAGCCCACATTTTTAACATACGAAGAGAGAGAAGAAGAGAAATAAGTTTATGGTGTCCTTCCCACACAAGTATGGGTACAGAGCTTAGAAAAGAAGGGCAGAAAAAGAGCTACAGTGATACCCTTAAGCATAGGCAAGTGTTTGAGAGAAAGGTTAGTAGATCTCTGGGTTTAGTGGAGCTCAGTGATGGAGGGAAGCATTAGGATTTATGATAAACATGAAGTGCCCACAAAAAGATCACAGTTAAATCCCATCTGTCCTTTACAGACAACCAAATTACATTTTTCTTTCAAGTAGGCTGGTGGCAGTGTCCAGTATTGCTCCCATGCCCCAGTAGTTCCCCCTTGGCTTTCAGCATCATTCCCCATGGGAAATCTGTGAAAAGAGCTATCAGCAATGACAGGGACTTCAGATATTCTGTGGGCAGCGTGTGCCCATGAGGATTACCTTCTCCTTCGTTTCACAGAAACAAGACGTTATAACTGTTAATGAGTAAGCCAGCTGATAGACCCATCTTTTTTGCTTTGGGTTCCCCTATTTGCTTTCTGGTTAAAAGCTACCTGGTACTTCTAGGATACCGCACAAATATACCACACTGCTAGTATTATCCCTTGAGTTTCTAAGAAAGTTCAATCAGGCAAATTGAACATTTGAAACATCTAATTAAGGCTACGTTTGCATACTGATTTCAAGGTTGACTGCCTTTGCCCATTCACTCAATATGGCCCACATGTAAGCAACAGCAGGATATTAATCACAAGGAAAAACCATGTTGTCCCCCTACTTAGACCTGCTATACTTGTTATTTTTCTTAATTCCTAATTCCTTCAGTATTGGGGTCACTTCTGTTTAATCTCTTTATCGATGATCTGGATGAGAGAATTGAGTGCACTCTCAGTAAGTTTGCAGATGACATCAAGTTGGGTGGGAGTGTTGATCTACTGGAGGTAGGAAGGCCATACAGAGGGATCTGGACCAGCCTGATTGTTGGGCTGAGGCCAGTTGTCTGAGGTTCAACAAGGCCAAGTGCTGGGTCCTGCATGTGGGTCACAACAACCTCAGGCTACAGGCTGGGGGAAGAGCAGCTGGAAAGAGCCCATTGGAAGAGGATCTGGGGGTGTTGATTGACAGACAGCTGAATGTGAGCCAGTGTGTGCCCAGGTGGCCAAGAAGGCCACCAGCATCCTGGCTTGTACCAGGAGTAGTGTGGCCAGCAGGACGAGACAAGTGATTGTGCCACTGTACTCTGCACTGGTGAGGCCCCACCTTGAATCCTGTGTCCAGTTTTGGGCCTTTCATCATAAGAAGGACGTTGAAAAACTAGAGAGGGTGCGGAGGAGGCAACGAAGCTGGTGAGGGGTCTGGAGCACAAGTGTGATGGGAGCGGTTGAGGAAGTTGGAGCTGTTCAGCCTGGAGAAAAGGAGACTGAGGGGAGGCCTTATTGCCCTCTATAACTACCTGAAAGGAGGTTGTAGCGTGGAGGGGGTTGGTCTCTTCTCCCAAGTAGCAAGTGATAGGACAAGAGGAAATGGCCTCAAGTTGCAGCAGGGGAGGTTTAAATTGGATATTAGGAAAAGAATTCTTCATGGAAAGGGTTGCCAGGCACTGAAATAGGCTGTGCAGGGTGGTGGTGGAGTCACCATCCCTGGAGGTGTTTAAAAGCCATTTAGATGAGGTTCTTAGGGACATGGTTTAGTGCTAGAATTAGGTTATGGTTGGACTTAATGATCCTGAGGGTTTCTTCCAACCAAAATGATTCTATGATTCTAAATGTTTTCTATTCAGACACTTGAGGCACTACTATCAGAAACAAATAAAATATAAACTATACCTTTCAATTGCTCTTTTGCAGTGGGAAGGCAACATACATTTGCTCCATCTTGGAAGATAAAGAACCAGAGAGGATTAGAGACGGTTTTGTCCTGACTTTTCTCCCTGCTTAACAATACCCTTACTCTCTTTTAGATAAGCATCTCTTGTCTCTATGATCCCCTCATCAATCCTCATGTTTTAAAGAGCTGCCATCTCATGGAAAAACTTTGAGAAACATTCTGGTTTGAAAAAGGTCCTCCTCTCCTCATTCCCGTGGCCATTCATGGATTAAAAAAGAAAAAATAATAATAAATAAAAATAAAAAAGTCTTCCTTTGTTTTTCTTCTCCAGGCTTCACTGCTTATTCTTTAATCATACATAGTGAACATGATTGTCAATTCCACGCTATGGGATATCAGACTAGAGAGAACAGCTTAAAGCAGAATTTTGCTACATCATAGTGTTTTCGTTTCCTGAAGACTTCTAGGAGCAAATCTATTCCATTTACCATTTTAAACACTATTCTTTATATGTGCAAATAGAAAAAGAAAGTACATACAGAACTATCCATACTAAAAGTGCAAATGAAAACCAGATGATTGCTACTATAAGCCTAGCATACATATAACTCAAAATTGCACCTTGAAAAAAACATTTAAAAATAAAACAAATAAAATGCATTTCCATTTCAAAGGGAACAGAGGCAAGAATACACATAATGAAGCAAAGATATTGCAGTGAAACCTGCTCTCATACTGCTCTGAATCCAAAACACTTTACTATGCTTTATGGAATCATCCCTACATATAGCAATGAAAGAGAGAAAAAAAAAAATCATTTGTTCATTCTCCTTCCTAAGCATCTTCCCTAGAGCTGCGAAAAGAGAGGCAATATGTAAAAAACTATAATTCTGTTTTCCACACACACGCCTTGTGACAGCACAGTGCTGGTTTCATAAACAATTCTGTATTTAATCACTTAACTAAAAAAAACGCAGTGATGGGTGGACACGGCTCCTGGTTCTGCAGAATTTCATGTGCTGGGGATGGAGGAGGAGGCTGTCACAGGACCACAGCCATGGTATCAGCACATCACTGGCACCCAACATGGAACCATTCCCACTGAAAAATGTTTTTGCCTTCGAGGGAAAGAAACGTTTTTTCTCCTTCTAGTTAGAAGATCATTCCCAACCTTAAGAAAGGTTGGACCAGATGATCATTGTGGTCACTTCCAACCTGGTATTCTATGAAGCTGAGCCCTGGAGTTTCTTCATTCTTGTTTAGGTCTGCAGACCTGAGTAGCCCATGAAAGTTTGTCAAAGGGGCCCAAGGAACAGACCAAGATAAAGTGAAACTTTAAAGTCTCCCAAAACACTCTGTTACGTTTTGTTGTGTGTTTTTGTGGGGTTTTTTTGTTTGTTTTTTTTTTTTTTTGGTTGTCGGGGTTTTTTTTTGTTTGTTGTTCCTTCCTCTGTACAGACAAGAAGCACAAAAGGAAAGATAAGGATCTTATTTTCCCGCCATTACAGACACAGAAGGTAGCTTGTACCTACCAGTCCGTTTCTCATTGCCTACCCACCTCAGCAGTTCTGGCCTGGGCGTGTAGGGTCTGACTATTCTTCCTTGTCTTTTGTGTACAAATTCTATTTTACAAAGGCAAAGAGATTCCCCCGGCAGCTCATTTCAGTGTATTATTGCATTTTGTCAAGCAATTAGTCATTCGGCCTTCAAGCTCTAACATTGTGCCTTGTGACACACAGTGTAAAGCCTCTCAGGTAAAGCTGGAAATTGCGCCATGTCCTGGCACTTGCATGCTTAAGAATGAAAACTTTTGAGGTTCCTCTGCCCACAAGCTTTCTTTGAAATGCAATCTTCAGTCTCTCCTCACCGGTTTTGGATCCCTATCCTTCTTCTCAGCTGTGTCACCTTCCCTGTGTGCTGAGCACGTTATCGCTGCCTCCAGGAACCTGCCTCAAATAAATAATCTTCCCATCCTGGAGATCTCCTAATTTGCTCCCCACTTACAGAAGAATCTCTCCTACCCTCTTTTCCTTAGTTCCATTGCCTATTTTTCTATATCTGCTCTCCTTCTTTTCCCGAAGAATACTATATTAATTAGCCCCTCTTCCCTTCTTCCCACCTATATCCCCCTTTCAAAACCCTTCCAGAATTCATGCTGGGAATCTGATAGGCAATTATTTACTGCCAAGCCTGCAGACAAAGGGAAAGTGGCCTGAATGAGCAGACATCAGGGAAGTCCTGGTGGCAAGCCATGAGACAACTGCACGACTCATTTAGGAAAATCACAGGAGATGTTTTCTAATGAGACAAGACCAGTTCTTTCAGAAGACAGTCAAGGATCTGCCACTCCAGGATCTGTCCCTGCGATAGAAGTACTGAATATACCTGAAAAAGTCAACATCATCCCACATGTTTTCAAAATACCCTGGTTTGCATTTTGCATCTTTAATTTAGATATAAAGAGGACTAAATTCTGGATGCTTTAGTACCAGGGAATTAAACACACAGTTTGGAGCTTTTTTTTTCCCCCCAAAGATTATATGCAGTACTTAAACTGTCTTGCGAGATAATCGGAATTTTTGGTATTATTATTATTTATGTTTAACTCTTATCTGAAATTAGGAAGCAAGCAGGAGCTGCTCTGCTGGTTCAGCAGCTGAGGGGCTGCTGTATAGATTGTTCTGCACTCGAGGGACTGGAGTCTGATCTCCTACCCACAGAACCTATTTGGGTAGAAAAATCACAACCACTATAATGAGTAGCATCTTTATCTCCGTGTGTCAGCTCAGAGGGTGCTCTTCTGGGAGAAAATTAAATGTGAGCTTCCACAGCTGATGTGACACAAACACACTTATATTGCACAAGCTTCTGGATCAATGGCTGTTGTTTGCAGGTCTCCGATGCACAATGCTCCTTAGGAAGGATACGAGCCCCAGCACTTTTCTTTGCTGCTCTACACTGTATTTGAGAGATTTTGGAAATGAGATTAATACAACAAACATTTTGGAACGTATTCTGCTCCGCACAAACTGAGTGAAACCCTTCTAACTTCAGTGTGTCCTCTGGACTTAAGATGTCACGATAGCTGAATTCAGTTCCCATTTTCTAGGGTAATAAAGTGGATTGGTAATTTTAAATGGATGATTAAAATCACGTGCTGCAGGACTGTGCTGCACTGCACCTCAAACTACCATATAATGGAAGTTCACAGATGTCCCAACAACCACACTACTCAAGCTAACAGCAGTATTCATTTCTGGCCCGATTTTAGCTGGACATAAATCAGAGAACTTTTCTGAAGTCAATGAAAGTTTGTAGAAATATGTAAGAGATCATGATCCAAGCCATTTGAGATCCAGATTTTAAGACAGACCCCACCCTTACTTCCATTCCCTTCTCCACTCATTTTACCTCTGGGTTTGTGTGTTGGCTTTGGCTGAGAGTTAATTTTCTTCATAGAAGCTCATATGATGCTATGGTTTGGATTTGTGACCAAAATGGTTTTGCTAACACAGGATTGTTTTAGTTATTGTTGAGTGCCTAAACAGCATCAAGGCCTTTTGTTCTTCTCACCCCACCCCACCAGTGAGGAGGTTCGGGGTGCGCAAGAAGCTGGGAGGAGACACAGCTGGAACAGTTAACCCCAACTGACCAAAGTGATATTCCATACCATATGATGTTGTGCTTAGCAATAAAAGCTGTAGGAAGAAGAAGGAATGGGGGGACATTCAGAGAGATGGCATTTGTCTTCCCAAGTAACAGTTACCTATGATGGAGCCTGGCTTTCCTGGAGATGGCCGAACACCTGCCTGCTGATGGGAACAAGTGAACGAATTCCTTGTTTTGCTTTGCATGTGTGCATGGCTTTTGCTTTACCTATTAAACTGTCTTCATCTGAAATCCATGAGTTTTCTCAGATTTACCCTGCTGATTCTTTCCCCCATTCCACTGGGGCAGAATGAGTGAGTGGCTGCGTGGGAGTAAGCTACCTACCAGGGCTAACCCACAACAGCTTCATAGATCAAATTATCTTTCCTGTGTGAGAAGGTCCTACAGGCCTGTCATAGACCACAAAATATTTCTTCACAACCTTAAACTTTACGGTCATTATAGTACGAGCACTGAACAAATCTAAGGACTCCCTTTCAACAGCTGTCAATACCAGGTCCACCGAATGGTCTTCTTGTCTTCATGAGGCAGAGTCACTCTGCAAAGAAATTGTGGCACGGTTGTGTTTCTCACACAGGGGACAGAGACTGCAGAGAATGATTGTCAGTGATTTGATAACATGTGCTCAATGAAACTCTCTTTTCAATCATCTCTGACAAATGAAAAGAGCACCTATGAATCTGGATCTTGTTACTCATTTGCTATAGCAGACTCATAAGCAACTCTACAAGAGGCTATATTGCATTGTTTAATACAGATGGGTCTGTATGGATCAAAACTCAGTTTTCAGGGTATAGAAATTCACCACTCGATAATACCGCTGATAGTGAGAACATGATTGCAATGATGTCAGTGTAGTCACACTAGGTTATAACTGGACTAATGGGAATGAAAACCCATCCCATGAGTAAAGATAAAAAGATATATAGTATTAAATAAAAATAGACAGTCAGAATAACTATCTCAGCCTTGGGTAATAGGTTGGGTAATAGCCTTTACTATTACTTTTACTCATGGGAAATTTTACACGGGGAGGAGAGCCTAAATTTCATGTGGAAGAATCAATTCTTGGGACAAAGGAAAATGACAAAGATAAAAGCAATGAGAAACACGGCTGAAGGTATCAGAGAGAAACAATTGCTTTTCAGATTAACCATCCGCTTTTTAAATGGCACTCTGTTGCAAAAAATAGGGTGTTTCTAAAATCAACATACTAGGTATTTTGGGTCCCAATTTGTGAGAGTCCCTGAGAAAGGGAGGGAACTTTTGTATCATTCTTCATTAATTCTCCACTTCCTTAAGTGCTTTGGGAATTATCTGTTAAATCAGGAATGCAGTGAAGAAAAACTAAAAGAATGTGTGTAAGCACATAAAGTTGGCTCCATGTCAGCAAAACCTGGAGTGTGATAAGGAAAGCTTTGTGCAAGGAGAAGGTATTTTACGATGCTGCAATTATTGGTTCAATAATCAATTGTCAGGAGTTTCAAGCTGCAAGGAAAGTTATCACTTGCCAAACCAAACACTAAAAAACACTGATAAGTTACCATTACCTGTAGTCATATTCACGAACCAATGGTCTGCTACAGTTTGCAGAGCCCAACAATGTTATGGAAGCGAAATAACATGGTCTCACAACACTGAGTTTGCCACTGCCACCTAGTTGCCAAAAATCCTATCCATTCCCATTCATTCCCATAAAGCCAAAGCCCTGGTCCTGCTCTCTCCCCTCTTCTGACAGAAAACAAAATGTTGCTGATCTCTGCCCTATCAGGAAGGGCTGAAATCAGAACAGCTGGAAGTACAAACTGGGCAGGAATCTTTATTTCTCTGTGTTCCAGGTTATTAAGGNTTTTTTTTTTTTTTTTTTTTTTTTTTCTGTTTGAGTTCAAAGTACGAAAATCATCGAGGGACAAATGCACGCAAATTCATTGCCACAATCCACGATCTACCTTCCCATTTGGCTTGCACTTGATAAAGCTTTTCAACCATATGTACACACAGAGGCCTGAATCCATACAGTCCAGAGCCTTATGAAGTTACTTTGACCAAGTATTCTCTCTCAGAATTTACTTTGCAATGGTGTAACTGGCAAGACCAATGAATAACAAAGATTTCCTCCATCCATAGGCCGCATTAATCCAGTCTGCACCCACTTTTAGCAATTCAAGTTAGTGAAACCCTTTGGTGGATCAAATATTTACAGCTTGATCTTGTCTTTCTTTGGTTGCAGTTTGAGGGAATGAATAAATGAGCAACTCCAGTCAAGGCCTGGCGGTTTTAAGAAGCCAGCACCCACTTCTGCCTCCAGACCTGTCCATAATTTTACTCATAGCCATTCACAGGTGTTTATGTCTCAGTGATCCTTGTTTTAACTTTGATGTTATTATAAATAGTTACACTGAGAGATACGTAGGTGGTAAGGACTGATGCTAGGAGCAAATCAGAGGCTTGAATTCCATTTCAGTAACTCAAAGAGAGAATGTAGTTTTCCCTTTTCCTTACTTCTTTTGGTTGGTAATAAGGTCAATGGATTTGTTGTCTTGTTCTTCTTAAACCGAAACACATCTCTATATGATGTGAAAGCAGTGTTGTGGGCTGGGCCTGGTCAGAAAACTAAGAATGGACCTTAGGCTGCAAAAATCGAATCTGGTGCATAATAGGACCCAAGTGTCTGTACTGAGGTCTCTCTGAATTAACAACAGATAACAAATTTCTGATTAAATAGATGCTATGTGTTCATATCCATGTTTTCTTCGCTCTAAAACCCTCAAACCCAGAAAAGAAACATGTTTTACTTCCAGAGTTGACCATTTTTAGAAGATTTATTTCACTTTTTTATCTATTCATAAATACCAGTTCATTGTACATCCAGCAGCAGACACATGAGTCTCTGCTGCTTCACATTCTCTATCTCTTGTCACATCTGTGGTATATATGGATGTAAACTGCTATCAAATTGTAAGTGATTTGCATTAATTTTTGTATAGATGTAGATTAGTGAAAAAGGTGAAGAATGGCAAACAATCCAGATGATTATAAGAAAACCAGCTTTCTTACATGTTCAGTTTCATTAAATTCAGATTTTGGATGTGTGAGTACCCCTAATCAAGCTCATGTTTAGAAATTAAAAAAAAAAAAAGGAAAAAAAAAAAAGAAAAACCTGAATGATTTTGGAAATCAAAGCTCTGCTTAGGAAATGCAATTGTCACTATTTTAAAAATATACACGAGACAAAGAAGGCAAATGCTGTCTACATGGGAGATTGTAAGAATGAGGTGCTGAATATAATGTATGTGTATTGTGTATTCAGAAGTTATACAGATAAGAGGGACCACTAGCCAGACCCTTCAGGTAACACGGAGTGTAGAATGTGGCTGAGTTAATTCCAGCTTGAATGAAAATACGTACTAAAACCACTAAAAAGCAGAATATATTTTGTGTCCAGAGAATCATTATATTCCTCCTCAAGTTGTTCCCTTCACAGTAAATAATGCGTAGCTTGCTTCAGGTCTTTTTGCCTAGCTTCAGCTTCCTGACATTTCTTGCTGATGCATCTTTGTCACACACATTACGAAGACCCCTCTGCCAGTGAATTTCTAACGCCTCTGTAAGTAGTCAAAATGATCCTTAACTTGTGCTTTGAGGAGCTAAACAACTGGAGCTTTTCTTGTTGTTAACTGTGTGATGCTACCAAGCATTTAATCATTCTCGTGTCTGTTTTCTAAATTTTCTCTAGTTTATCAACATCCTTCCTCTACCATGGTTACCAAACTAAAGAAGCATTTCAACAGCAGTTAACCCATACCAAACACTGAGGTGATTTCACTTTGCCTACAGGAGATGCCACTGTTCATGTACACGAGTAAGGGTTCACATTAACCCTTTGGCCACAGTGGTAAACTAAAACCTTCTTTTTTCACTTAATTATCCATTG
Organism: Pampusana beccarii; assembly: GCA_013399365.1. NCBI lineage: Eukaryota > Metazoa > Chordata > Aves > Columbiformes > Columbidae > Pampusana > Pampusana beccarii. Next base: position 1,298,254 of record VWYH01001528.1, on the reverse strand, counting down.
TGCCAGAGAAGTGCTCTGCAGTATTGGAGTGTCTGGATAGAGTAGCCCAAATGACGAGTATGCTTTGCTTTTTCTTTTCTTTGATATATGAGTTTATGTTTCACTACATTAAAGATGAGATTACTTGTCTGTGCTGCAGCCTACTAAGGTACTTAGATCTCCACCAGTATCTCCTATTCCTTCATCACTAACTCCTCCAACTTTTACATCACCTGCAAAATATTGGCAATGACCATATTTCTCATCCCAGGTCACTGATAAACATGGACAGCAACATAAGTCTAGGAAATAGTGTCTCATAATCCTGTAAAATGTTACTTGGAAAGACATGTAAGAAAGCAAAAATATCGGTAATAACTTATAGAGACTTACATACTGTACCAGAACAATTCCGTTTACAAATAAGAAATAAGAAATAGCCCTTCTTATACAGATAGGGATTAGTTAATCTATTTTATGAAGGATAAAAACAATTTTGAATTAATGTGTTTGGGTTATTAAGGGTCAGTTGACACCTGCAGATGACTAAAGACAAGTAACAGGAATGCTGAAACCATTATACACTTACTCATCTCACAGAGGGGTCTTTAACCTCCTAGTTTTTTTCTTACATAGTTTGATTACTAAAGCAGTTTTCCTGTCATCATAAGTCCTTGGCAATACTGGATACTGTGACAACTCTGAAAACTACACCCTTTACTGTAAAACATTTTTGTAGGATTTCTTTCCTTTTTTATTTTGTGGTTGAAATATACTCCATGTCCTCCTTCAAAATATTATTTGTCAGTGCCTCCATCTTTATCTCTGACTTTCAGTCACTGTTTCTCAAGTGGGAAATAATATGCCTTAGAGTTATTAATAATCGTATGGAACTTTTTCAAAGAGTAGTTGGGGTGTGAAGAATATATACCAAGGACATCCAGGTCGTTCTAATACCTTCCTACATAGATGTTAGCTATCTTATCAGTCATTAAGTATTTCTAATTAGGAACATCAAGATCCAGAGCCAATAACAAGAAATGACAGGGAGCTACTGGTATTCCAATTTTGCCCCAAAGAGACTTTGAAAACCTAGAATTTGACAGGTATTTCCTTACAGGCTGTGAGTCTGCCTTATTTTGCAAATAAGAAAAAAACCTACAGCATGTGGTCCTAACTGCCTGTCCTACATTAATGCTGAGAATATAAACTGACCTGAATTGCTGGTAAGAACCTAATTAGCATGGCTACAGGGTAGAGCAGTCCCTCCAACATAATAATTTATTAGCTACAAATCCCTGGGACCTGGCCAATGCAAGTGTCCTGCTAAGGAGATCTGAAGAAGAAAGGAACCTTACCCACAGGATTTTCTGACTCTTGCCACGATGAGTTTTGACAAGGAACCTTCTCTCACCATGTCCACCCTAAATTAAATTGGAGGAGGGAAAAAGGGATTTGGTACCTGTTGGGCTGCGGTGGTTACTTTCATTTCTATTTGCAAGCAGCTCCCTGGCGACCACAAGGTAATAGTCCCCATCAAGAGCTCCTGCACTGTCCTTTATCAAAGAGAAAAGCAGCATCTGCTTTGGATAAGCTCACGAAATAGATGCTTTAGCTGCACAGATACTGGAAAATATTTTGGCATGTTTGCCTCAGGGGGTTTTCGTAATCTGTCTTCATCGTATCTCCCAGTGCAGCTTGTAAGAAAAGATGGAGGTTTCTTGTGTTAATCTTTTTTAAAAACATTTTCCTGCTCTTTTCCTCTTCTCTGGATGGCTCCCCAAAAGGATGTCTAAACTAACAGTAACTGTTATGAGCAGGGTTTGAAAATAACTTCAGTTTTATTGACTTATTTTTGGATCCTCCTTTCTTTATGCTTCCCTCTGTTTAGGTTTGAAGAGCTGTTCTTCTTTTCATATGAATGAATCTAAGCCGTCCTGTACAGACCTTTTATATGTTACCCAATTTGTGTGGCTTTAGTACTTCAGTTCCTCCAACCAATCTGAAATTTTTAGACTTGATGAGTCTTTCTCTACCTCCCAACCATGTACTACTCCCAACACCTTCATTCAGAAAGACAAAAAATCAGCCTGGGAATAAGTGGTATTTGAGCAAACAGTTAAGATAACTGTATGTTTTGATTTTGTCCTTCACATGGTCCTTTTGTCAAGCCAATGAGGCTAAATTACAGCAACAAAGAGACAGGCTTTCATCTAGAAATGCAGATTTTTCCTCTATTTACACTCTAACTAGCCCATTTCACTTGGCATTTTTTGTCTCTCCCCTAGTTTTCAGGTGTAGAAAAAGCAGAGTCATTGCTGATAAAACAAGTTAACCAAATTGTTACCACCTATCGACATCTTATATGAGGAGACTATATCTAAACCGATTTAATGGGATAGTACCTAGCACTCTGCTAATGCTGGATCTGAGATAGTTTTGAAACATTTCTCTTTCAAGACTATACTTGGGTTGAGAACGTGGAAATTCCAATAGCCAAGAGCGGTATTGTAGGGTGATTTTGTACCGAGGCCTGATTTGCTCTTGTTCCCTTCTTAATCTCCTTTTTTCTCTTTCCTACCCAAACATATTTGGCCTACCCAAATATATTGGAGCATAGGTCAAGTGCACGCTCTAAAATGATCGATCTCTGACGAAAATGGGATCTGTGCGTGTATCATCAGGATGTCCCAGGATTCAGCTCTTTTGGCATGATGTAGAATTCAGCTCATTTCTAAATCTGACATTTGGGATGATATAGATTTGGGAATGCATCTCTATCGAACACAGCGTGTGATATAGGCAGTGCTGGACCCTGAGAGTTCCTGACAGCTAAATGGCTAATCTTTTCCAAGTGCAAAGAACAATTCTGTGCCTCGTACAGAACAATGGATTTGTAATTGAGGAGATATGACAAACTTAGAGAGGATTTTGTGCACATGTTTGAAGAAACTGACATTTTTACAATCTGGCCTAGAATCACCTTCTGGGATAGCATAGAAGAGATCAAAGCAAACACATGTAGAAACCTAATAAAACCAAATGCCCCAAAAGATAGGTCAACTAGCTTTCCACTTCCCAGCTTGACTGCAAATGTGATTCCCATTCAATAATTTTGTATGAAGAATGATGCACTGAATTTCTGTAGCCTAAAGTGAGTGCTGTCAGGACACTCCAGTGATATATTAAAGGAACAGAGAATCAGAGACGAGCTGCCAGGACACCAAAATGATTTGGCTAAGCGAATATAACTAGGAAGATATTAGAAAACATTTTCTGTGTACAGAAGTCCCCATGTCCACTCCTTTAATTTACTTATTAAGGCCAAAATTTCTCCTTAATGACTAATTAGTGTAACCACAACTGTATGTGGTCTAATCAGGACATTCAGACTTGCATTATATTTACAATTCAAACTTCAGGTCCACTCAGTGCTAAAGCCCCAGGAATCGAGAAAAGAGGGCTGGGGAACATGTCATTTAATGAAGCAATGGGAAGAAATATCTCTATGATGACCAAGAAATAGTGATAGAAAAAGGATTGGCTAACTTGCCCTGTGGGACATGATCTGCAGGCTGGGGGTTGTTCAGCTCCCGCCCAAGCTGTCTAGCACATTTGCTGTAAAAACAAGTTTCAGCTAATGGAGCATGCCCTCGCGGTCAAGGAGAGAGCAAAGTGCATCGTGTTGCATCTCCCGGTGGAATTAGGCCCTGGAGAGTCAGAGACCAATCGCCGCAGACAGGCTGTACTGAGAGTGTCCATCAGGTGTTAAATTTCAATATCAATCTGTCATTCCCCCGTGTTTTCCCTTAAAGGTCATCCCTCTGGTTGAGGCTTGTCATTCCAAAACGATACTTCCTTGGGTATTCTCAGAAAAATGACCCGAGGGCTGAAACACCTGAGAGAGTTGGGGTTGTTCAGCCTGGAGAAGAGAAGGCTCTGGGGAGACCTTGTTCTGGCCTTTCAGTACTTAAAGGGGGCTTATAAGAAAGATGGGGACAGATTTTTTAGCAGAGCCTATTGTGATAGGACAAGGGGTGATGGTTTTAAACTAAAGGAGGGGAGATTAAAGCTAGACATGAGAAATAAATATTTTACAATGAGGGTGGTGAGAGGCTGTCCCAGGATGCCCAGAGAGGTGGTGGATGAACCATCCCTGGAGACATCCTAGGCCAGGCTGGACGGGGCTCTGAGCAACCTGAGCTGGTGAAGATGCCCCTGCTCATGGCAGGGGTGGCACTGGATGACCTTGAGAGGTCCTTTCCAACCCAAACTGTTCTATGATTCTGTGATTCTATGCTTAAAGAATAATGTCTACTCTCCTTTTGAATAAGATCACAGCTGCGTCAAAGTTGATCATGATCAGATTTTTGGCCTATATTATAGGCAGAAGAAAGGTAAAATTGTATGGAATGGATCAGCTTAACAACAGTTATTGTTAAAAGCCCTCCTCCAAGAAATCTACACCAGAGGCACAGGGTTAGCATCAGAGATGAACAACATTAAACTTCCCTTGTTTGTCATCCCAGCTGTGGGAATCTTTCAGTGAGTTACCTCCTGAGACAGGAATTGCTGGAGCACGTTCAACTCCACCATGCAGAGAAGTCTAATAAACAAAAGCATCATTTGTGGCAGTTGTCCTGGAGTTCCAGGATGACCCCCATGAAACCCCAAAGGTGAAATGATCTAACAGAAATGGGGACCTATCCTGAAAAAACACCGTGTGACGGTGTGTGGCTGAAAAATAGGACCCAAAACACCTTGTCTCCTCGTGTTCTGGCAGAGAAGTGGTTAATTGCCATATTTGGTGAAAAATGTATTTAAAAGCATAAAATCGGAGGTTTAATTATATTTGGTATGTGTTACTGGCAGAGCTTCATGAAATGATCAACAATTATCTTTCTCATCCATCAAGTGCTCAGGGATCACACAAGGACAGGGAGTAGGAATATGAAATACACTGTGCCAAAACCAAAAAACGTGTTGTTTCTCTTGTAGCTTTCTTCATTTTTTCCCCCACATTTTCCATGCACATCATTCAAATTAAAGGTTTTTTCCAGCATAGCTACATTCCCACTTATCTGGAAACAATCAACCCCACAAAACTTTTTCAACATCAAACTCACTACAGGAAGGCACAATTTTTTCAGGACACAGAGGAGTTCCATTTTAAACCAAGAACAAATTAACGCATTCCGATTTAACTTTAGCACTTGATTAACACAAAATGAATCAAAAAATGCTGCTCATTGACATGCAAAACCATCTTTATTGTATTGCTGCTCATAAAACTTCATATGCAATGGCACAATTGTGCCAAAACATTGAGACAAAAAAAAAAAAATCCAGCTTCATTTCAGAGATTTACACATGTTCCTAAAAGGCTGAGATATTTCATGCCTACAACCAAACTTTAATTAGAGCTAAAATTGCATTACAATGCATCCCATCAAAGTAGGCACGTTAGTTAGAGCTGCATATTTAACTCTTTGGTCCTCAGGTGCTCTGTACATTGGGATCACTAACATCCTGTTTAGCTAAGAAATTCATTGCTCAGTGCTTAAAACACAGCTGGAGGGAGATGCACAATATGCCATGCTGTAAATGCCAATGGGAAGATGTGGTTTCATGAATACAACTCGCACGCTTATCTGTTTACTTTCTGATTATTTCTCTTTGAGATACTCAGCCTGTTTGAAAAGGACAAACAGTGGAAAGTCCAATGCTGCAAACAGATGTGGATGCACTTAATGGTGAAATCTGTTACTTCAAGGAAGGGCCAAGATTTCTGTGGTACTCTACACAAGACTGAGCATTTGACACTTATATAAAAGGCTCAGAAGAGCAGTTATTTGCTATTTATTCTGGAGGGATATTTAGAATCATAGAATCATAGAATTATTTCAGTTGGAAGAGACCCTGAGGATCACTGAGTCCAACCATAACCTAACTCTAGCACTAAACTATGTCCTTAAGAACCTTGTCTAAACGCTTTTTAAACACCTCCAGGGATGGTGATTCCACCACTGCCCTGGGCAGCCTTTTCCAATGCCTGACAACCCTTTCCGTGAAGAATTTTTTTCCTAATATCCAGTCTAAACCTCCCCTGGTGCAACTTGAGGCCATTTCCTCTCATCCTAGCACTTGCTACTTGGGAGAAGAAACCAACCCCCTCCATGCTACAACTTCTTTTCAAGTAGTTGTAGACAATTTAGACAATGTATACACTTAAAGTGTTATCTTGAGGTCTGAGAGTGCTCAAATTCATCACTTAACAGGTACAATTTTAGTTAACAACAGAGGATCACAACTTGAACACTAGTATTGGATGGTCCAGCCTGACCACCATGACTGAAGCACAACTCTCCTTGCCATCATCATCCAAAACTGCACATCTGAGAAGATAGGCAACGTAATGGAATTGTTCCCTACCGCTACCCAGTGTGTAGTCTCAACAAGCACAGGGACAAAGTCAGTGCTTGCCGGCCACTCGAGAATTCAGCTTTGTCCAGATTTTGTTGAAGACCTTTCTCAGATACAGAGAGCAGGTGACAGGAATAAGAAACTTCTTTAAATTCTGAGCAGTTGCACTCTAAAGGTGCAACTGTTTGCCACCAATTACCCTTGTTCAGAGCAGTTCATTCAGGCGTTTACGTTTAGCTGGAATGAATCGGGACTTGAGTATGCAAAGACATGGCAAAGTATGTTACACTCAATATACAAGTGACACCGAGCACTTTCCCCACCGTATAATGAAGGACTTATAGCAGATACTTCGACCTGAGGGGTCTGTGCCCCTAATTTCCATTAGCCATGTCAGATATGCTATTAGCACTGTTTAGGTTTAAGGATCTTAAGATTACTCCAGTTAGTGCTAATCAGATAGTAATTACTGGATGCTTTGAAAACAAGCCTTTATCTTCTATGTCTAAGAACAGAATAGTTTAATGCAACTCCACAAAGTAAAATTTAGATGCTCTGACTGACCAAAAGACCTGTTTTCAAAGGTCACATACATTGTTAATGGAAAGCTGGAGTAACAGCAAGGAGAAAATTGTGAAATATCTAATATCTCAGATGGAAAACAAATACCAGGTGATAGGCAACAGAGGCATGATCCCGATCTATAGAAGGTTTCTTTTCAAAGCTGGATGTCTACTTGAAGATATCCGCTAAAAGCCCGCACATTAATTACAATGGTAAAAAGATCAGAGTTCAATTCTTTTAGTTCCTTTGTTCCAGGCATTTCATGGCTGTCAGTCTGAAATCTTGTAAGAGGCCCACATTGAAGATAACCCTATAAGAAGGATAACTGGGGACTTAGAAAAAGAAAATAAAATAAAAAAGAAAAATAAAAAAATAAAAGGTATACTTCCCCCACATATGGTCCTAACAGATGTGGTTTTAAATTACCATTGGGACGTAATAATGTTTTTTGAATGGACTGAATGTTAAATAGTTGGCTCCTCCTATGTGACAGACATCAGCGCTCAGTGGTTTAAGCAGAAAACTCCCTGTTTGTGTCTTTAGTTTGCATGTACTTCATTTACTCCATACTCCATGGCCTGATGTCCCTCTCACCAGCAAGAGAAAAGACAAAATAGGATTAAAGGAATGAAAAAGAAACAAAAACAGGCAACATTCCCTCAGCAGACAGTGTCAGGCTGCTGCATTGTTCCTTACACAGCTCATGAAGCAATGGGAACTCACTGGAGAGGACGGCAGAGGAAGAAAAATGTTAAATAATTCAAAGCCACTAACAGCAAGTCTGATGTAGATATAAAAATAGTTACAAAACACCACTCTACATGTTTTCATTATAGGAACTTTGACTTACTTGGAAACATCAAGAAAACCCCAAACCCATCACCCTCCCAGCCTCGTACACTCAATTAGTCTGGCAGTTGAAACAACATTAATTTCCAAACCAGCCTTCAATTTTCATGGCCGTTTTATGTTTCTGTGCTGGGGGAGTCAGCACAGATCCACAGCAGGAGTTAAAAAGTCTGATCCAGAGCCCATTAAAACCAACAGGAGCCTTTGAATTAACAGTAATGATTCTTGGATCTGGCCATGGTTTAGGTCAAAGTGTTGCAGTGCTTTGGGGATTCGAGCAAGAGTGGATGTGACCAGCTTTTGATATCTCCGAAAATCTCTGTCACTGGGAACGTTCACTTCCTAATGCTCAGTCTGCAAGAGCCGTGCACGTTTTTAAAAAAGGTCTTCATGAAATATTCAAGGAAACACGATGCAAGGTGAGCTACCGTATAGTCCGCGCAAAGTTAACTCAAGGTATTTTCATTCGAACAGAGGGAAAGAGACAGAAACAAACAGGAGTATTTGCAGATGAAGAATATGTAACCCCACATACACACATTTGATCAGCAGCTTTGCTGAGGCTGGCTGTGGGGAAATGAAACAGTGACTGACAAATAGAAAGAAGCCTGGTTTGGGTTTTTTAAATTTATTTCATATGCAGAAGAGATGCTACAGAATTTTTAGCCTTCCCTGTTCTGAAAGGGGGAAAAAATTCCCAAAAGAAAAAAAAAAAGAAAATATCTTCACTGCACAGAGCACAGCAGAGCACCAGCTGCAGCAACCCAGCTCTAGCACTTAAAGAGCTGGCACAGGTCCCTCCATTCCTGGTATTCCCCATTTCCTCACCCCCAATGCCACCTCCTAAAAACATCTACTTTTCTTCCCTGGTATCAGCTTCTAACATCCCCTGCTACCATCTTCTCAACTTGACACTTGCTGTCTGACAATCTCAGGAGAAGACGTTGAAGGCCAAAGTAAATAAATCCATAAAATTCAACGAAACATTAATTATGCAGAAGGTATAAAATAATACAAAACTAAGTGATGCAGGTGTACGATAACTCTGTTCTCCAGAGCCTGCGATCAGCAGTGTTTGGCACAGACAGCCACAAACAGATGACATTTTAAAGCATATGGGGAGTATGCAGGGATGTAAGCAATGGTTCGTAGCTTCTATATGAGTCATTTGTGCATCCCTCCAGTCCTGAGGAACGTGGTGAACAGCACCAGCAATAATAAGCTATAAACCCCAAGCCCTAAAGCAAGTACTGTTCAGGTAGACCCAAATGCCCATCAACAAGCAGGGCTTTAAGTGACAGACAGGTGGCTTTGCCTGCTCACACTTTCTTGTGAGATAAAAGCAAAACCAGGAGAATATTGCAGGCTTCTGAATCCTAGGTGACTTTGCAGGGCATCACGAACACAACACGGATTTTAGGATAAGAAGGAGTGAAGTTTAGGAGACGGACATGCAAGGGAAACATGTCAAGCTATGAGTAGATGATCTTCAAGTTGTCCCTTGGTTCAGGACTCAGATGCTCCAGCGTGGATGAAGTGAGGGGTATAATTTGCTGTTTGAGGGAAGAGCAGATGCTCGCTAGAAAGGAGTCTAAGAAAAAAGGCTCTGTTAGATGCTGTCGATGAGAAGCAAAAAAAAATTGAGCTACAGACAACTTCACAGTCAGATGTCACAAGATAGGCAGGCTCATTGTTCTTACTTGATATTAAGCGTATTTTGTTGGTTATATTGTCGTTCATATTATCCCCAGGACAAGAATGAAAGTCAAAATGAGAACCTTTTTCATTGCAAGGCTTTCTGATTCTTTACCAATGCCTCCAGTCATTACACCACAACCTACTTCAACAATACTGAGTAACTAGCTGGGTGATAAAACCATCAGATGAAATTCATTGTCAATAAAAGCAAAGTAATGCATAAAAGGAAAACCAATTCTAACAATACATACGCAATGTGGGCTGTAAATTAACTATTACCACACAAGAAGGTGGCTGGGGAATCACCATGGGATGTCCTCCACAAATATTGGCTCTCTGCTTGTGCCAGTCAAACATGCAGGGAAAATCATAGGATATGTTAGGAAAAAAAATAGACAACAAAAGAAGAAAAATATGTCAGGAAAGTGCTGTATAAGCTAATGGTGCATTCCTATTTTAATGCCACATGCATTTTTGGTCAATTCATCTCCAAAATATATAGTAGAATTAATAAAGATGGAGAAAATGGCTGCAAAGCTTATTGGGAATGTGCAAAGACTTTTGCAGGAGAGATGAAGTAGAGTAGGGATTTTCAGCTTACAAAAGAACAATGAAATGAGAGAGGAGCAGACCTCTATTAAATCATGATGCCTATAACCCGCAAAATAGGAGTCACCTAATGAAATTACCAAATTGTGAGTTCAAAGCAGAAAAAAAGGAAGGCTGTTTCACTCATCGCACGATTTTAAATGCTGAAACTTTTTTGTTGCGACGATCACAACTATACACTGGGATCAGAAACAATCCAGCAAATTGATGGAGGACAACAGCTTCAGTGCCTACTGAGCAGGATGGTCCAAAAGTTTGGCCTGAAGACAGAAGAGTGTAATGAAAAATGCACTCTGTATTTTAATAGGAGTAAAAATAGGCTGCATATCAGCACAGTACAACTGCTCTAAACAGTTGGTAACATATGAAAAATTGCCTGGGTCATGAGACATGTGAGTTTCCTTTTTTTTCCCCACCCTTTTCTCTTTCTTCTTTTTTTTTTTCCCCTTTCCTTTCTGTAATTTGCAGTAAAAGTTACTGCTAAAAGAGAATGTCGTTATATATTAAATGCAAATACTCTCAGAAGCACCATGAGCCTGAAGGTGGGATACATGGGAATTTGTGTGATTGCTCTGTCAATGCAACATCTCCTGAGATTTCTTTGGTTTTAATCTCATTCTACAAATCCTGCAATGTTGTATCGCTTTGATGTGGCTTTGAGGGATTCTTATTAATTGTATTCACTTTTGTTTCCAGGAAGCTTGAGATTTCATCATCTGCTAACACATGCTGAAATGCATGTGTCAGCTTATAATAAATTTCCAATATATAAAAATATCTATAAAACACACAAACACAAAATTAGTTTGTAACAAAATCTCAAGTTATCTGTTTATTAGGGGAAGGCAAAGTTGGTAGTGCTGTCAATTATGGGAAGAGCGAGGCAGCTTTAATAATAAAACGGCATTCGCAGTTTCTCATAACTATACTAAGCAAATTGTTTGGGCTGAAAATTTCCATGCCAGCTGTCTGCCTCAGGCTGAAGTTTTTTGGAAAATTTCAGTCAAAACAGTTCAGCAGATTCTGAGAACAAGGCTAGGGAAAAATATGTTGTTTTACCCATGTAAAAAAAAAAAAAATGCCTTTAGCCTTCTCTCTAAAATCTCCTCTGGGATCTCTAGGAAGATTTGAAATTTGCCTGGGAGAGGTCTGTTTTTCTTTTAATGAGTTTTGTGTGAATTCGGCCAAGTTTAGACGTCTTTGATAAAAACACTGTTGCTACATGCTCCTGGGTGCATTTGCACATATTTGCCAGCTTCCATCACTTATATTTCTACCTGTGTGGGACTAAACAAGATGCTTTGTGCTCTGGGACTTGCCAGGTCTGCATCCAAGTATTAGAAATGAAATCGGAGCTTCTCTCCGGTGCTCGGCATCATCCCCACCCGGGGGGAGCTGAGTGAGGTTGGGGTGAGAGACCTGAAGAGCAGGGATCAGAGGGATGAAAATGGGATTGCAGGATAGAGCTGGAAGAGGCAGGAGATGAGGAGAGGACCAGACTGAGTGAGATGGACCCAGAAGGGTCTGTTCAGGGGAGCAGAGTGTGCTGTCGAAGCAAGCAATGATGATTTGTTAATTTAAGCTGTAGACACACACAAGTACCCAAATGATGCAATGTGACAAAGCTAGTAGCTTTTGCAAGACTTAAAAAAAAAATCCAACAAAGGCTAGACTAACAAGCCAACAATAAGATTTAAAAATATAAAAATTGGAGACCCAGAATTTAAGAAAAAACACAATGAATGTCGCCTTAATCAAGCTCCCTGTCGGCCCTCATTATGGTGCAGTCATTATTCACAAGACCACGTTTTATCCAGATGAAAAAATGAGAATGAGGAGAAGATGAGGTTTACGATCCCTTTCTCACCCACTGCAGTGCTGGAAGGTTTGTAGTGATTAAGCAGAGGACGGAGGAACGAGAACAAATGTGTTTCAGATTAAGGCAGCCGAATGATGCCCAAGACTGTGGGCAACGTTGGGCAAGTCAGTTCAACCCAACATTTCGTAACTGTGTCAAATCTAAGTGTGTTGCAACCTCTGGATGATCATCTTGATAGCTCGGAGTCTGATCTGCTTACGTGTCAAACGCCCACACCAGCATTTAAGGCCATATGAACTTTACTTTTCTTTAGCACCGTAAGTAACCCCTGATCACGGCTTTATTTGCAGTAACGCATTGTGGAATTGCTTCTTGAGTTTGCTCTCTGCTTTCTAGTACAAAAATCTGTGCCAATGCCAAAAAAGCTGATCACACCTTAAACCCAGCTGCACAAAGGGCAATGTTCTAGAAATAGCAGCATTTGCGTGTTCCCAGCTGGTGGGATCTGTGCTGCACCAAACCCAACCAGCCACTACTGTTTGTATCAACAAGCAGGAAGCAAGTTCCACTGTCTCTCATGCTCCATCAGTTTTTCCAACCGCTTCTGGCAGTTCTTTCCGAAGGCTTTTTGACTAACCAAACTCTCCTTTCCTGTTCTTCATCACATTACATAGGTGAGGACAAAATGGTTTTCAGCATCCAAAGACATAGAGGCAGTTCAAAAGGAACTGGCAGAATGCTGAAAAATTTCCATTATCGTATTTGGGAGTTCAATTCATTTATGAGATTGGGTGCTTTAAGTCCAAGGAACTAAATGGAAGAGATTATTTATGACTCGGTGGCTTCTGGGACTTGGTTTTCACGTGAACAGGTTGTAATTGAAGACACTCCTACTCTGGAATGGCATTCTGGCTTCTCTTTCCCTCCATACAGCATGATATAGAAGACCAGTTTTAAACATGGACCAAATATGGCCCACAAGGCACAGCCCTAGTCTGAAAGTTTTAAGCAATCTTAAGATTTTCAGTGCACTTACTGGACTTCGAGGAGGAGAAGACAAACTGTGAGCCCCTACTACACACATAACACAGTGTTGAATCAAAACAGTAAAATAAGAGTTAATCCTTCTGTTTTCTAGCTTTTGATTGTTCAACTGGTTGACCTCCAGAATACTCGAAGACTCAGTGTGTGCGAACAGATGAGCAGGGCAGTTCTGCTCAGTGCTTAAAGAAAAAACTGCACTGAGTAACCACCTAAAACCTAAATCACTGGACAATGAGACATCTCCTGCTTTCACGTTTATTATTACTGCCTGGGTAGCACATCTGCCACCGGTACCTTAGCAGCAGTTACAGTGGTGAAGCAGGATAGTGGTTTTCCTAGACTGTAGCAAATACTACTGCACTAAAGCCTGAGGAGATATCAGTGAAATCTAATTGAATCATCCCCATTTAAACAGACTGATAAATGCGATTCAGCAAGCTCCTCCACCTAAAAATGCCATCAGCAACTCCTCTCTTTCTATTTCTTCCCCCCCTTTAAAAAAAATAAGGATGTGTCGCATCCTAGAAAGAAAGTCTTACTTGGATTAGGAAATTTAACTGCCAGCCCTATTGTTTCATGGTGCATTTTGCCAACACACTGGAGGAACGTAGATTTCTGTGTCTGCTGCTTTCACGGGCATCTTTACATCCGAAAGATCACCCTGCTGATACTCAGCAGGACAATATGGGATGAAGTTCGAATCCCCCTACAGCACAAACAGCTTCGTTCACAACAATTTGGTATAAAGGTATATAAGGTTTTCAGTGAGTCAGGCTCCAACTTCCCCAGAAATTTGAACTTTCTGTAAGAAGTGTTTGTCGCTCCACAAAGCCAAGGAAACGTGCCCTCCTACTCAGATTTCAGCTCTACCTTTAGATATATAAATTTCTAGGAAAATTATTTGACTATCAGTGCAGCAACAGTGAAATGACACAGAGGAATGCAAACTATACATTTATTCCTGAGCAAAAATATAAGTCCTATAGCCATACTACAGCACCGCTCCTCGAACTGTACTGATTTAGTTAAGATATAACGTTTATTCATGATTCTTTTCCCTTTTAATCTACAGCAAAGAGGAACTATATATATTTATAATTTTACAAGTATTTCATTACAGGAGTTTTCCTCTGAAACATTGGTCAGAGATCCACAAGAACCCAATCCACTGGGAATTGGCACATGTTACTCTGTCAAAGCGCCCAGCAATGCCAATCTGACAGTTCAAAGCAAGAAACAGAATATCTTAGCTTTTTGTTACAATAAGTTATGCTGATAGACCTTGTAACAGGCCAGGTAATAATCAGTCTTTAAATCTGAATTGACGTTGATTTACAGAGTTTCATCTCTTTGAATTAAACCTGAGAGAGTTTCAAGCCGCTTCACTTTTTAATATTACAGTTACCCGTTTCTTAAACACTGAAGAGTTTGCTTTAAAAGGAAAAAAAAATAAGTCTCAAGTGCCTACAGATATAAAATAAAAAGACAAAGTGGTATTAAAGAAGATATCAAATGAGTAATTTTTGTTTATTCATCTTTTTAAATTCTTCTTTCTCCCCCCACCCCCTAGATTTGTAAAACCGCCTTGATTTGAAATCCTAACAAGAAGTCACATATGTCATGCAACATGCATCCTGCCAAATCTCTCTCATTGTGCTATTACCGTAGTATTTGTAACTTTTGATCTGGAAACATCAAATTACGTAAGATCCTCGTTCTGCTCTTTGCAAGGATGCGATTCTGTCAGAAGATGAACCAGTGAAGCAGGAACTCTAACAGAACTGGGAATGACTTTCCCAGGAAAACGATAGTTTTGCTTGAGCATCTAAGCTGTTTTAAAGTGCAAGAAATCAACGTTTTATTCTCCTGAGCAGAAAAATGGTAAACTACTAGGTTAAAAATAATCAGAGTGGGCTCTTAATTGGAGTAGTGTACATGTTGTAGAGGGAATGAAATAACATTTTAGTTATTATGCACTCCAGGAAACCAATCAAACAAAATGAAAGCAAAAAAATTTCTCACTTTGTAAAACAAAAGAGAACAACATTTTCCCTTGCCAACGTACTATCTGCTCACCAAAACAAAAGGAAAGCATCTAATTTAAATGAGTCAAAGAAAATAATTAAGCTATGAGAACTTCAAAAAACCACAGACTTCTCCGTGCAAATCTCCCTCGCCACCAGACCCATTGAAACCAGAGTGATGTCTCCCTTTTTCCATCCATGTAGTAAAATAAGTGATGAGGGGGTGGGTGGCTCTATTCCCTCACTCCCAACCCAAACCAGAGGAACAGTTTTACTCTCTTCTCTCGATGACTTTTCCCTATCCTTTAAAATCAGAGAAAGCAAATTCTCCCCAGAGAAGCCTTTCTAAACCAGGACTCCTTGCTAATAAAAAAGGAAACTACGAAGTTAACTTGTGCACCCCTTTTGCCTTTCCTCCCCTTCCCCTGCCAAAGACCAGCCTGAGAACTGATCTCCACACCAAAGACCCTTTTGCCTACACCAAAACATGTTTGGGTTTATTTATTTTATCACTCGTCTGTACGGGAAAGGTGGGTGAGGCAAAGAGGCAGGAGTCCCTGCAGAAACATGGTGCAGTGGCAATAACTCCCTATTCTGGTGAGGATTTTTTTTGGGGGGGAAAGGGGAAAAAAAATGGAACAGGTTGTCTGCAAAGGCACCTCCTCTCCTGCCCCTGCCCCAGCTGTGGGTGCAGACCCTCTTCCCAGGGTGGTCTAGTGCAGAGTGTGGGTTCTGCTCCCCGAGTAACATTTCCATGTACCTGGAAAACCACACACCACAACCTCACGGTCCCCTCCCCATCCCCAAACTTGCTGGAAACCAGCACAAACACTAATTTTCCTTGCCCATGGGCTGGCTTGGGAGTCACATTCTTACGGGGTGATGGCAGCGGGAAATCCTCATGTCCACAAAACACCCTGCACCAGCAAGGACTGGTCCAGCAGCGTGGCACAGGCTGGGAGGTGGGAATTTAACAGGGAAAAGCAGCTCGCAATGGCCACAAACCAGCAAATTCCTACAGCCTCGTAACACAGGCAGAGCCAAGCGAGCTGCTTTAAAGGTTTGTCTCACTGCAAAACAGTGCAACAGAGATGCGTCTTCCTACCTTTATGCCCCCCACCACGCACACACCGTACTAAATATATAGATATATACATACACTCCTTGTTTTTTCCACTCAATCCTATAAAAGTGCTACAGGCTGAGACACCAAGTGGGAGGCGCCTGACTCTGAAGAGGCCAATGAAATAAATTAAATACAAATCACTGGCTCAGCCCCAGCGAAGCGGGGAGACCATGTCGGGATTTCCGATGGCCGATACCCTGCCCTTGCCGGACCCAGCGGGTCTGCTGGCGTTGTATGGGCGTAAATGGTAAACCCTGTGTATTGCGGGCACATATGGCACACATGCTGGGAGCAGAGAACTTTGCGTAGGAGAGAAGGGGCCACCCTACTAGTAAGCAATTTTATTAGGGTCAGCGAAGCAGAAAGAAATGGGGTTGGGATAGGCTGGGAGCTGCCAAATTCCCCTGCCCAACTCCTGCGCACCAGAGCAGGGAGCAGCACATGAAAAACTCGCCAGGCTCCAGCAGAAGTTTACCTATTAAAAAAAAAAAACAACCCTGCATAACTTCCAGCTTCAAAGCTTTGCTCTCATTTTCTCATTTTCTGTCCCTCCCTTCACACGGGAGTTTTCTGATAAATAAGTAAATAAATCAGCTACAAATCCAATATGAGACTTAACAGCAAAAAGTTAAGGAGGAGGATGGGGTGGTGGTGGAGACGTTATTTTATAGTTTGATTCCGGGTCTTTGTGGGTTTTTTTTGTTTTTAATCATAAAGAATTGAACTTTCCTGGAACAGCCATGAGCAAACACATTCGAAACACAGAAAGGTCTTGCCAATCTACTCGATAAGTATTTAGCTAGCTGTGTTTTGGCTGTGTGCAAAATGTATTGCAGACTGTGTATCCCATAAGACAAGAAATACTGTGGCATAAATATGCATCTTTTTTTCAAGTCATGTGCTTACATGGTTGTAACTACTGCAAATTTCTAAGCACGGTCATTGTAAGAAAAAGTAAATACCTACTGCTTCATTAAGACTTCAAGTTTTTAATTAATATTATTGTTTAAAAATTTGTCAGTCCTTAATGACTACTTATTTTGAAGTAAAATAACCCAAGAAAAAAAATATATATTTCTAGCCAAAAGAACTACAGAGATATAAGTGCCCTTTGGTAGCAGCCTGTTTTTTATGTTCACCAGCCAAAATTTGCCTTTCAAAATGCAAATTGCTGAGAATGTGAGCACGAGTCTGAACCACTGCATTTCTCCCAGGCACTCTAGCATCTTTTCTCAAACGCCACACACTGTTTGGGGGGAGCTTTTAGTACTGGCAGGGCATGGCTGGAAGCAGGGCTTTAACATTTAATGCCTAAGAAACAGAATTGTCACTCAAGTTGCAGTCGAGCGTATTTTCCTTGTTTGTTTCTTTTTTTTTCTTTTTT
>VWYH01001528.1:1219412-1280724 GCA_013399365.1 Pampusana beccarii | reverse complement strand
TTTTTTTCTCGGAGGCAAACCCACCCTCCCGTGGCAAATGGGAGACCCCTTCTCCATCCCCATCCCTGACTCTATGGCAGATCCGAATGTAAACATACACACACACACACACTCCCACCACGCACCACCCTGCAGCAGGACATGGGGACGGGGCGGAGGGTTCAGACACAGCAAAAGGAGCTTTTGTGCGGCTCAGAAATATCCAGGCACTTCTTTTATTTTCTTCTTTCTTTCCCCTCTGCACCCCCCCCACCGCTTTTACTATTACATAAATAACACCGATTGATCTTTAAGCTGCATCCTTGCTCCAGTGCCTCCAAATCTGCGCTTCTGCCTCCCTCCTCCCTCCCCAACACAGCCGCACCGCTCAGGGTGCAGAGGAAAGGTTTGGGTAGGGTGGGGGGGGTTCAGATGAGAGAAGCCACCCTAAACATACCCTGGAGCAAGGTCTTGCCAGGCTGAGGGCGGCTGGTCCCCACCGCCCCAGGCAGGAGCCTCCAGCAGCATCTTTGCCTCCTGCTGAATTGCTGCAAACTGTGTGCGGAGGGAGCAGCAGGGTTGGGATGCGAAGGGGGGAAAAAACGAGCTGGGCAGAGGGAGGGATGGTGGGGAGGAAAAAAATACAGGGATTCCGGGAGCTTCTCCGCAACCCCAACCCGTGTGCCTGTCTGCTTGGTGGGAAGAGGAAAGGGGGGAAGGGAAAACTGGAGGGAGGCGATCGCAGAAATGCACTTTTCAGAGCAAAACGCAAAGCTTACCATGTCTGCAGGCTTCCCCCCACCGAAATGCCACTTATGTGTCCAGCGATCCCAAAGTGGGCAACTACAGCCAGGCACCGGAGCTCATCTCAGCAGGCAGCTCGGCNGAAAAAAAAAGACCGGTCCAGCTTCTTTCCTGGCAGGAATCGTCCCTGGTAGGACTGCCCAAAATAAGCAGCTGCAATCCAAAGGCTTTATTTAAAGCTTCCCCCCTCCTCCTCCTCCTCTCCTTGCCTCGCTCTCTCTCTCTCCCTCTCTCTGTTACACACAGAGAGAAAGAGAGACACACACAGGTTACATGAATGGGAGGCAGGAGCCGCCGCTCCCGGGCTGGGAATGACAGGCGCACATGCGGCCGGCTGCTGCGCACCGCCGGCGGCAGGGATCGGCTGGGCACGGCTCCACTAAGCTCGGCTCGGCTCGGCTGGGCACGGCTGCGCTAGGCTCGGGAATGGCTCGGGCGTGGGCATAGGGGACAGCATGAGGAGGGCATGGGCATAGCATGGAGTTGGGCATTGGGTGGGAAGGGGACTGGGGTGACACAGGCATGGGGGGGATGTGGGTATTGGTATGAGATGGGCATGGGCATGGGCATGGACAGGGGCATGGTGTGGTCGTGGTTTAAGCATGGAACAGGGGCGACATAGGCATGGGTACAAGCATGAATATGGGCATGGCATGGGCGTAGAGCAGGGGTAGACATAGACATAGACACGGCAAGGACGTGGGGTGGAGATGGGCATTGGCATGGGCATGTGCATGGCGTGGGACAGAGGAGAACATAAGCATGGGCATGCCGTAGTCATGCGAAAGGGATGGGCATGGTCATGGCACGGGCATGGGCATGGACATGGCATTGGCATGGGCACGGGCATAGCATGGGCATGGCATAAGCATGGAGCAGGGGTAGACATAGACATGGGCATGACATGGACAGGAGATGGGCGTGGGCATGGGCATAGACATGGCATAGGCGTGGAGAAGAGTTAGACACAGAGATGGCCATAGCATGGACATGGGAAGGAGCTGGATATGGGCATTGGCATGGGCACGGGCATAGCATGGGCATGGCATAAGCATGGAGCAGGGGTAGACATAGATGTGGCCATAGCATGGACAGGGGAAGGAGCTGGATATGGGCATTGGCATGGGCACGGGCATGGCATGGGCATGGAGTAGGGGTAGACATAGACATGGGCATGGTATGGACATGGAGAGGGCATGGGCATGGCCATGGGCATGACACATTCATGGCATAAGCATGGAACAGCGGAGAGGACATAGGCATGGGCATGCCATAGTCTAGTCATGCCATAGTCATGCCATAGTCATGCCATAGTCATGGGGGAAGGGTAGAAATGGACATGGGTTTGGCATAGAGATGGGGAGGAGCGGGGCATGGGCATGGCATAGGAACAGGGCAGTGAAGGACATAGGCATGGTCATGCCATAGTCATGGCATAGTCGTGTGGCAGCAGTGGACATAGACATGGGCATGTCATGGACGTAGGGTGCCGCTGGCCATGGCATGGGCATGGCATATGTATTGGGACAGGATGGGCATAGGGAAGGCATGGGTATAACGTCAACATGGGTAAGTGATGGGCATGGCCTAGGCATGGAGAGAGGATGGACGTAGGCAGGGGCACAGGCATGGCATGGAGAGAATGTGGATGTGCACATGGTATGGGGAGGGGATGGGCATGGCACAAAAAAGGGATGGATGTGGGCATGAGGAGGGGATGGACATTGGAATGGACGTAGATACAGACATGATGATGAGCTGAGCTGAGCATGGACATAAGCATCAGAAGGTAATAGGGAGGGGAGAGGTTGCGCTTGGGCACACAATAGGCATGGATTGGGCTTGGGCACAGGCTGAGCATAGGCCTGGAGCAGGCATGGAGATGAGATGGGCATTGACTTCAGCATGTGAGTGGGATGGGGATTGGGATGGGGACAAGGGTGGGATGGAGAGCTGCCTTGGGTGGTGCCTTTATATCCTGGCCCTGAGTGAGCCTCTCTCTCTTCCCAAGGTTGGGTGGGCTTCATCTTCAGCACATGTGTTGAGGAGGGAGAAACCTCTGTTCCTCCTCTGCCCCTAGTTGGGCAACTTGCGTAATGTCTTGATTTTGGGGTCAGGAAGCATCATCTGCAGTGGTGTCAGGAGATGCCATTATTATTACTATTATTATTATTATTATTACTACTAATAATAATATTCATATTCATATTATTTAATGGTGTTTAATAATTAAAATCAAATTCTCAGGAAGAAGGCCTGTGAGATTTCAGTTGCAAAACCTAAGATTATTTCTTTGGGAGGAAGAGCAATGCTACCAGTTTCTGCCTTTTAAATATTTGGGGGGAGATTGTTTTGGTTTGTTTTGGTTTTGTTTTTTAAACTGAGGTGACAGGAAATTAGAGCTATTTAATGCTGTTACTCAGTGTGGTCTGAGGGGAGGAAGGGTTGTGGTGTTGCTGAATGTCAGGCCCTGCTACTGCTTCGCTGCCTGACCTTGGGCGAGTCCCTGATATCCTATCCCTGCCAGGATTCACCACCAGTTGCCATTTCCACTCAACCTATCATTTTCTCTTTCACCAAATAATCACACTTTTTCTGTTTCAAGCCCCTCCTCAAAATTTACTCTTACAAAACTTTTCAGCAACTCTCTCTACGTGGCTTACATGGACATCACAAACCTTGGAGTGATGCTGCATTAGGCCCTAAAACTGCGTTGTAAGAAGATTGTTGAACACAACGGACTGCAGTACTTCATGCAGTGCTTTGAGCTATGTGGGAATTGTCCTCTTCATGGCATACCTTTAAATCAGCCAGGTGCAAGTTTGCTATGTTCTGCCTTTTTTTTTTATTCCTCTGTCCTAAATTTTCCAACCTTTGTGGAAAGCAAGAGGTAAGATTGTGTTTTATTTCAGTCCCAGAAATCAGGGTAAAATGGCACACAGCAAATCGGAACATAATCTTCAGCAGCAGAGTTCTCGACATAAAGGTCTGCTTTGCAAAATAGCTGCTGCTGTTCACTGTTTTTTTCGGTCATACATATTAAAAAATGAAATATATTTGCCTTGGCCTTATTACCTCTGGAATATATTCCACATCAGGAATCTAGATTCTAGACGAAGGTAATTTGGGTCTCTGGAAGGACAAAGTTTAATTGAGAAATGTATATATATTGTTGGGAATAGACCTCATCCGAATTCAATGGTAATTGTATAAGCTTTTCAAAAATCATACAGTATGCAAGCTTCCAAAATTTCTGAACAAGAAACATTTCCATTTAAATGCCAAGAGGCAATTTTCCCTCTCTTGTTCAATACTAAATCAGTCACATGAGCAGTTTGCATTTGATTTTAGAAAGGAAATGGAACATCTTCACTTCCAATTGCATATAACTTTTGCTTTTTCTTGCTCTTAGTGCTTTTACTTCTTTGAGGTACTTTTCTGCAGTTTGGAAATTCTTCCATTTGATCTACTTGTTCACTCCGCCATTTATTTACTTATTTTTCGACTCCAGCAACATTATTAAAAGAAAACTAGTAAACCCAAGTGTAGAGTAGAATACTGTTTGTTTGAATTGCGGTTAGTAAATCTGGGCTTAACAGAACAACACTGTTTGTGTAATTGGCATTTCCCTGTTACCTGAAGTAGACAATGATGCCCTTGGAATAAGAAAAAAAACCACTCGTAGTTTAATGGGAAAAAAGCCAGCTTTGCTTAGGAAAATCCCCCTATTTCAATTCACAGTGAATTACCATGGTTGCAGAAGTGTGCCACATGCTAATTTGAAGCATATTTTATGAAGATATACATTTCAAAATGTCAATATTCACCAGCCTGCCATATTGTGCCTGTGTCATGCACCATAGTAGCTTTGCACAGCTGAAATGCTCCTTGCGAACAGAGACTATTCAGTCCAACTCTCTTCCAAATAGTGTTTTTGCAGAATTTGTAAAGAAGCTACATCTGTGGAACAAGAAGGTGATTGAAAAGACTAATGCATGAGCCTATTAGACCTTGTGTGCTAGGAGACAAGGAGAGCAAGTCCTGGAGTCGCTGCTCAAATTAGCACTTAATAGTCCTGATGTCGGGTTGTGTTTCCACACTGACATTTGCTCCAACAAAACAATGAAAACACCTATCGTAAAGTCCCCATTCATCAAGCAAAAAAGTAGCAACATCTGCTGTGGTCAAAGGTTTCTTGCCGATGAAGTTCAGCGGAGAAGTGTCTTTGGTTGGTTGGGTAAGCCCTGTGCCAAGAGGTGCTGCACTAGTTGATAGTCACTGCTAAAGATATTTTTTTGTTTCTACTTCCAGGAGAGTAATCCAGAGGGAAAAACTCATATATTTTAATCAATGGAAGAGAAACCATTTGCCTTTCAGAGACTATAAAATAATACACACCCCAGGGTTCAATGCTCTTTTCTACTCCTCCTGAACATTCTTAAGGGGAAATCACTCTTTTCTTGATGAATGTGCAATTCAAATGTGGAAATACGCCATTCTTCTTGCTTTCTCCATAGGGAGCAAAATGATTTCTGTAATTAAACCCTTTTTGGTAACATTTGCTGATGAGAAAAGATTTTTTTTTTTTTTTTTTTTTAGACAAGGGGAAAAGCCATGTACAAAAGGGTTTGCAAAACCAGGTCTGGAGGGTTTGACCTTTAAACCTCTGTTTGAATTAGTCATTATGGCTTATAGTCACATGAGGATGAGGATGAGGCATGTGAGTAAGGGCTTAAGTTTCCAATCAGGCATTGCTGAAAGGATATGGCTGCAGGACAAAGGAAGATATGGGTACCACTGCTAACGTTAGTCCATCTATTAGGGATGACATTAGCGCTGAAAACACACAGCCCAGCCCTCAGGTCACTTTGTCAGCCCCAGGTGTGTAGCCAGGGTCCCCATTGGGCTCATGCTGTACTACGGCAACATTGGTGCGCTGGTTCCCATGGTAGCTAAATCGAAGAAATCCAGCTTCTCTGATATATATCAGGCTGTCATGGGCAGTGTAGACAACACTAGAGTTAAATAAGAAGTCAAGCATATGCGTGAGCTTTTATGGGACTTGGACCTGAAGTCCACAATATGCTTCTTGTCACTGCAGAATGGACCATGTAATCCAGAGATCAGGATATGGGACCGAGCATTTAAACACCTGCACAGTTGAGGGCTGAAAACTCATTCCTGTGTGATGGACAGCAGGGCTGAACCAGAGCCTGATGCAGAGCTGAATCTTAAGTTCCCACTCCGAGCTATGTTATGTCTCTCTGCCAAAGCTCTTGAACAGAGTGGTGGAGCAGAAATAACAGGGGATCTGCATAAAGAGCAGGATTTCCCTCCTCTTCCTCCTCACTCTAAGGATATTTGCACCTTAACTCAGTCTGCGTTGACTCAGAGAGACGTATCCACTGCTGCTACCACGAGGTGGATGCAAGAGTGGGGACAGAGAAGCGTTATCACTTATAAGTACCTTTCCTTTTATTAGCTGATTTTTAGCAGGATGCTAAAGGCTGGAGAGGGTCATTCTATTTTGACTATGTCTTTTGTAGCATCTCAGTGCATTTCAGGGCTCAAATCGGACAGAGCCAAGCATTTGCCCTCAGTACCATCTCGTACCCTTCCTTTCCTTGTGTGCAAAACGCCAGTGTCTGTTGTCATACCTGAGAAATCAGTGGGGCCGTACACTGGAGTTGAGAGTCTGCTCCTCCTGCTTAATCAGGAAAAGTTCCCATCAAGTGAATTGGACATTTGCCTGAGTGAGTGTTGCAGGATTCGGCCCATATGCTTCTCAGCTCTTATATTTGCATAGTGCAGAATATGCTTACAGTACAGTGCCAATAAAACAAAACTATATACAGTAAGCACAGAAAAATCAAGAGCACAGTT
The DNA here is from genome assembly GCA_013399365.1 of Pampusana beccarii. Classification (NCBI taxonomy): domain Eukaryota; kingdom Metazoa; phylum Chordata; class Aves; order Columbiformes; family Columbidae; genus Pampusana; species Pampusana beccarii. The sequence goes on along the minus strand of VWYH01001528.1, from coordinate 1,274,058 downwards.
AAGACCATTTACAAACAGCAGCTGAGCTCTGCAGCTGACATCCAGGCTGATAACACTGTCAGAGACCACGCTCTGTTGTGGGTAATATGTACAAGATAATTATTTATAGGCAATTAGATGGAAGGTTCTGTAAGTGTACCTATCTCTATTCTCCCTTCTCTAAGCCTATTGTTTTCTTTTTCCCCATGAATCATTTATATTTTAACACTGTAAATGCATACTTTTATTTTTTTTTTTTTAACTATGGAAAGCATTTCAGGAGGCTGCTTTCATGGAAGATACTTGCTCTTCAAGTAGTTTGTGTAAACGTGCTGCATATACCATATGTGGCAAACTTCGAGTAAGATACTGGTTCATTCATTCTAATAAAGTAGATCAAGGACTCTTTTGTCTCCAGGAATTTCACTGATGTCTTATGAAGGAAGAAGAAGATCTGCATCAAGAAGGTGCATATCATGTCAAGAAGAGTACAAATTGCCGAGAGGATCAATTTTTTTTTCATAGACATTTTCCTCTCCAAAAATGCAAAGTATGTTTTTTTTAAGCCAAGGGATAGGATAGAATACTTCTTAATCCACAGAGCATGATAAAACAGCCACGAACAACTGTAATATAATACATCTTCAATACAACTAGCCATAAGTATATTAGAAGATCCTCCAAACAATAATTACTCTATTACTGCACTGTGACTTCACATCCAATTTTGCTCACCTCACCATAAAAATGGATGGAATAGATGACTTTTATCTTTTTAATAATAATGAAATGTTCGGGATTTGATATAGAAACCTGGCTACAAAGGTAATAGGTACATATAAGAACCTATTTAGAATAGCTGTGTGAATGGAAATTGCTGTTAAATTGCAATGAAATACTGTAGCATATAAAACAATATTTGAAATCAAATAAAACTTGGAAGGCAGATCTGCACTCCTATTCAAGCCATAATCTCATTGGGAAAGAGACTTTTTCTGATGAAATCTGCTGTTTTAGACAACTGTGTAATATTTCCTTATTCTCCAATAAGGCCACCTGTCTTGACTAACTTTAAATGACTCACTCCAGATTTATGCCTGTGCAATAGCAAAATTAGTATGAATAGTCGCATTCACATGCTAGATGCTCTTGGGAAATGAAAAGCCAGTTATTTCACTTGTAGACAGCCCTGGCTTTAATAAAAGAGCAGGTCTGAACTGGAGACATCTCCTTTCCCCTTTAAAGAACGACCTCTGAGACAGCAAAATAAAGCCCTCACTTCCCCAGCACCTTCACTTCAGGCATCTCCTTTCTATGCATTGAACCAATCGTTGACCTTTGAGATGGCAAAGTAAGCACATTATTGTATGATTACAGAGGGAAAAGGTGAGCTCGTGGTACCGGCACAGCAGATCTGAGTACGATTACTGGCTCTGATACACATTTTCATCTCTTAGGGCTCAACCAAGAGCCTGTCTCGATGAATCCTCAGCAGATAAGTAAATAGCATCAATATTTCCTCTGTCCCCTGCCTGGGTTGGCTCCATCAGCAGACATGCCACCGCACGCAAACAGGGAGAAATCCGGCTCTTCTCTCACTTTATGCTCTGTCGTCCAGATAAATTGTGTTAGTTTACTGGCAAAATCTAGTTTGTGCTATTGTTTACACTTCAGAGTCAATATGGATATGGAAGAATAAGCTGAAATATATGCCTTGCGCATCATTAATAATAGCGTGGCCTCTCTGTAGCTACGTGACAATTCCCAAACACTTTATTTAACAGTAAGCAATTTATCATGTCTGATGTATCACGACCAAGTAGTTCAGTATCCCCAATTTACAAGAAGCGCTATTCTCAGTGCCTATTTGTACTGCTTATATCAAGACGGAGCAACAGTCTGAGTGCAAGCTTTCAACTCGGGAAGTCCAGGTTCAGTTCCCTGGTGTAGCAAAAAATGATCTAGACTTCAGTTTCCTCTGTGTAATATACAGATAAAAATACTTCCTCCCTTTATCAGATATTGTGAGGATAAATGCATTAAAGACTGTGAGTCCCACCAGTACTACAATAGCCATAATTATCTCAAATAGATACATGTAGTGCAAGTACAGGGATATTTAATACATAACCTATGTGTATAAACCATGAGTCAGGGCTGATACAAACACAAAGTATGCTAAGGAGTTAAAAATGGTGCTTACTTACATGCTTTTCCCTGGCTTACACTCCATTAAAGTTTGTATGTCACAGACCAGCTTTGGTTCTCAGTCACGATGGAGCACGTCTGCTAAAGCCAGTGATTTTATCCCAGTCGTACACTCATGTAGGCAGGAGCCCATTGTCTGGGTTGAGACGCTCAATCTGGAAGAGAAAGAATAAAAGGGCTCCAGTGTGTAAAGTCATTCATTACAATTTGGAATGAACGAGGAAATCAGTGGGGTTGCTGGAGGTTAAACAAGGGCAGGAATTGGTCTTTTATCATTAAAATGCCACAGGAAAAAAAAAATATATTAAAAGAAACAGATCTAATCCTGTACATCGCTATTCACATCTCTTGCCGTTATTCATTGCAAGGGGTCATAAAGAAACAATCATATACATTTGTAGGACCAGATGCAAAATTCATTTATAACAGAATTTCATAAGCAAGCAACTTCTTTTTCCTAGGATGGAGCTCCAATGAAATTTTGATATGACCTTTATATACTTTCAGATAAAATAAGATTATTTGGATTGCCATCCCACATAAGTAAATTTTCTGCACTAACTTCTCAGAGACACGAGAACATCCCTCAGAAGTCAGTGAATATTTTTCAAGATTGGACCTGATGTTTTTTTAAGAGGAACTTTTGCGGTGGAAGAAAAGAAACAAGAATGATTACAAAGCTTGTGATACTGAAGGCTCATCAGATTACTGTAAAATGTAGAGTGAAAGTTGTTCTGAAATGCTCCAGCAGCATCTGTGGCTATTTTATTGTACTGGATACCCTTAGCTGTGATGACTTTATACATAGCATAAAGAATATGAGATGTTTTCATAGCTATTTTACAAATTTAAATAAAATTGTAAGTAATGCCATTCTTTTAAAAATGCAGCAAGTGACATTGCTTTCTGAAACTTTTTATTCTCTCTATTTCAGGACTGCTCCACACTGCCATCAGCATCTACAGACAAGGATCCAGACTTCAGATAATTACAACAGGGAGGACAACTCAAAGCATCCTTGCTAATCTACAGTTCTTCAAGCGGGAAACTGAGCAATGCCAAGGGCTCCCCCCACTTTCCTGGGGGGAATCTCATGACTGCTGGAGCTTGATTTTGCTCTCATATCAATTCTGCATATGATAATCCTCCCAACGATGGCATTTCACCTTATGCTTCCTTTACACTCCCCACCTCACATGCCAGATCACAAGGGGCCAGAGGATGCCACTAAAGGAGGAACGCTACAAAAATTACCACTTGTATCTAAGAGGCTAAATAGAATAAGTGGTTGATCCTATAGACTGTTACGAAACCGTGAGTCTAACAGGGACTAAAGAGTCCAAAACCTGAACTTCTACTGTGCACCACAACTACTAAACCCCAGAAGGGGATTGCAGAGGTTGGATTTTTGCTGTAGCCTTTTCGCACTTAGTGACTACAGCTTTAGAAAGTGATGTTTAAGAGGTAGGTTTAGGATTCAGTAGACAGTAGATTTTAAAACACTCTTTTTTCTTGGTTTTAAATCCCCAGATGTAGGCCGTGCTGCCTGTTAGGCTTGATCATGCCTGATCCAGCCATTTTTAGAGTGCAACTGGGTCAGCGGATGGGTTCAGTCATTTGCAGGATGAGAGACTAGTCTTAATATGCTATTTAATTTATCCTATTGGGCTGGGTAAAGAAAAGCATCAGGAAAGGTTTCATGAGCCTATTGGGTCGGATTAAGAAAAGCCACATGAATGCCTTTAAATGACAATACACAAAGGAGTAATGGAGCTAGTGACAAATCTGCCTTATTTTTATTCTCCCTCTTGAAGGACCAGCTACCCTAGTTTGCTGTGAATTTACTGAAGACAGAACAGGACTTAAACTCACACCTGCAAAACAAAACAAGGTACTTCACTTACTTGGCCACTACATCTCTGTGCAGAAGTGCCTGACACATGACGTCTGTTAATGAGGGTCATAATCCCCCCATTCTGTAACCCCACACTAGTAGTGCTTAGACCCGACGGCCTCTTTTACTAAAGAAATAAGGCTTTTATAGGAGTGCTGTCTGTCCATCTGGCTCCCCATCTGTCAATCCTGCACCCAGCAATACATTCTGAAGCTGGTGGCTAATTTCACCCTGTTCTCTAGAGGGGCAAAAGCTTAGAAGGTATAAATTTCCCGCATGTTTTATGAAAATCAGCAGTGAGGGAGAGAACAGCAAAGCACGGCTTGTTTGAGTGAAAGGCGGCAGTATAAGCTCGTTAGCTAATTGCTTGGCTCGGGCTGCCAGCTGGCCAGGCATCACGTGTAAACTGGCCAGCTCAGCTACCTGTTAGTGACTTCTTGGCTCTCCACACGATGCATCTGGCCAGACAGCAAAGGAGAGGAGAGGAGACCTTTGAGGCAGGAATATGTGCGTATGAGAGTAGATAAAAAGTGGAAATGAAGATGTGTTGAGGGCTGAGGTCAGAGGGAAAACAGTGTTATTGAAGTGTCGAAGGGAAAAAAAAGGATGGAGGGTATGACTTTTGTGGAGGAGGCATTTGTGAGTTAAATTGCTAATGGAACAACTTGGTTGTTCCTCCTGTGCTGGAGGACAGGATTTGACTGAGCTTCTCCAGAGAGGACTTTCCTTCTCTGTTATCTTCAGAGCCTAAGAACAACCACTCTGGCTAAAAGTAAAGGTCCTCATAATCCTACACCTTGTTTGAGATGCTTAACAATGGGGAGAGGTTAAGGAAAGAGCAGAAAAACACAACACGAGCCGAGAACAACCTACAGAAGGAGCCTTATTATTCCCTCCCCACAGCCAATAAACAGACGCACCAGAAGACAAATTGGATTGCGTTTCAAAAGTTCAATTTAAAATGCTTTTAGTAAAGGCATGCAGTAAATTTGGCACGGCGTCAAAGTCAGAGCACCCAGTCTCCACATCTGTGGTGCGATGGTGGAAGCGGCAGCGGGGCTGCTCCGCTCCCCTCCGCGTTCAGGTGATGGACACGGTGTTCGGGAGTGAATTACCACCCGTGGTCCCACAATATGGAGTGAAAACCTACTTCTGGCTTGGTCTTGCTATCAGTGAAGCGGATCTCACTGTCATTCCTCTTTCAAATATTTCTTGGCGTTATTTGGTACCATTGCCCTCCCAGAACACTTGGTTTTCACCATCCCCTCCCTCCTCTTACCCCTCATGTTCCTTTCTGTGTTTAATGCATGTTCACCCATAGCATAAAACATAAAGTGGAAATATTCAGGACAGACAGACATCTAAAAAATCAGCTGAATTCAGGATTTCCAGTGTCAGATGATAAGGTGCCCAAGCTAACCTACTGATAAAATATGTGGTAAGCAAACCCTGTGATCTACAAAGATAGCTTAAGCTTCTGCAGTGCTAATTGTTATTACAACCTTAAGCTAATATTTGAGCCTTTCTTTTGAGCAAGGATGTGTAACAATTAGATTACAGGATTTAGGGCATTACAAAGAGAGATAAAAGCAGAAGTTTCGTCATGGTATGTGGTATTTTGTTTACACAGAGATAATAGCAGCGATGTTGATAATAGTATTAATAATGCCTATTCTATTTAGGTCCAAATTCTGAGGTGAGGTGCACCAGACCAGATTTGGAACAAACTTCTTGCCTGGAACAGAGCTATCCCAAATTTCTGTGGGCTGAAGCACACAGTTCTCTAGTCAGAGACCATTTTGCAGATGCTGAAGAGCCCAGCATGGTATACAATGAGCTCTAGCTACTCACAGTAGTAAATAGTGAGCCAACATTTCTGAAGAAGGGCCTGAACCTGGATATTTCTCTGTTCTTGTGTGCTGAGTACCACTAAGAGCTTTGATGGCATCTGCTGTACCTGGTTCTGATGAATGTGTAACTAGCAACAAAAGGGACTCCTCTTTTTTTTTCTCTCTACAATCCTTATGCTTTCCTCTCTCCCTCCTCCAAATGTATGTGCACATGTAAAAACAAAATATGCTTGAACACCGTGATAATGCATAGCATGGAGAAAAAAACAAATGCTAAACTACAGAGGAAAAAACAGTTCACTATAACAGCATGCCAGATTTAATGTTATGTTTCAGTGTGCTTGGGTCAACATCTTTAAAACTTTCTACAGTGTATTAAAAAGAAAAGGCATCTTCTCACACATATTTTTAAGTTGTATTTTTCTATTTCATACTGGGGTTTTTTGTTTCTTCTCCTAGGCACCCAGGGGAAAAAAAAATCACCCCATGTCCATAACAACAGCCAGATATTCTGATGAACAACATGTTTCCTTGCCTCAGAAATAAGTCAGCATACACGGCTGAGCATTTTGCCCCTGAAATTTTGCTGCTGCTGAGATCCCGGAAAATAAAGTACAAACCCCACCCCATCCTTCCCTGCCAAAAGCAGAAACTGAGATTTTGCTCTGCTTTAGATATTAACATCAATTTTTCAACTATTTGCCACCAATGTCCTGGAAGACAGAATCAGTCCCACAAAGCAAAGTAAATATATGTATCCACTCAGGAATATCAGAAGTACTATTACAGCATTAAAAAATAAACATATCATCTAGCAGGGGATTTAAAATAATTCCCAGAAGCTGAAAATCTTGTCCCATAGCCACACACAGCAAACAAGCAAAACAACTTAAAGAAAAAGGGCAAGTTTCCCTGTTTTAGCAAGCCCTCATTCCATTATAGATATATAGCAAACCTAAAAGCAGGCAAGGTAGCCAGATAGGGTGATATTTTTCTTACCCATAGGCAACGAGGTCCTTTAATAGAACTGCATCTTGCAGACCGTCGCTACTTGGTTGAAAACTTGAAAACCAGGTTTTAAGCAAAAACTCTTTTGAGAATTAGATCCAGACTCAAGAGGCTTGAAACAGCCGGTTTAATTTATTCAAATAAAAGCCACATAGTTCAAGGACAGGTAAGTAGGTAAATAAGACATCACCAGCCCCTTCTTGGCGAAGAAAGGTACTGTAAAAAGCCTGCATTAAAGTAGATGTCTGCGTAGGAAATGAAGGAGCCTCAGGTATAGACATTTGATTTATTTTTTCTGAGTGTGGCACAGGGGAGCGTGCACTGGCTCAACCTGTTGTAATCGAACATGTGTGTTGCTAGTTGTTGCGATGATATTGCAGCAGCCTCTTCATTAAAGAGACTGTGTCTTTAGCAGCAACAATTAATTTCCTACATTCAAAATCAAGACATTGCCAGTGCTGTTATTGCTCTCTGTTGTTCTTTTCTCCCCCTTCGCCACCTTATTTTTTTTCCCTTCTTTCTTTCTTGTAGTGAGCTGGAAGGAATGCGATGAAGGAACGATAGGTATTATACGTTTCTCATTTGCTGAGCTGACAATCCTTTTCCTACTTGATTTCACTTTAATAGGATCTTCTTGTTACCCACCTACCGTAGCTCGGTGTGGAAAATCTGTGCATCAAAAGGTTGAAAGCTTGAGGCAAAACTTGCCTCCCTGCAGCTCTAGATGGGATAAGGGAGAGACAAAGTCATCTGGTTGCTTTGCAAACAGTGTTAAGGTAGTTCAGGGAAGTGTAGGCTAAGGACATTATCTCCCCTATAAATTAATCTTCAGTAAGCTGCTACTCTTTCTAAAGGCACAGAAGCTAAGGGAAGAGTCCAACATATTTTAAAAGCGTGTAACTGTCAAGGAGAGGTAATTGAAGGATTTCTTCCATGTGAGACAGAAGTGCATTTTTGTTCGGTTTGTGCAGGCATGTGTGTGTGTATGTACACCCAAAAGGGATCCTGTGACAAGGAAATGAGTGGCAGGCAAAAAGCGAGGGAAAAAGTGCTGTAACTATGTACCTGGGCAGTGTTCAACTGTGTTGGTGTTCAGGAATATGAGTGTACATCCCCACACAGATGAGCTGCTGGGAGCCCAAGTCTCTCTGTCATCCCTGATAAGTTCCAGAGGAAAGGCAACCAAATTCAAAGTAGCCTCTGGAATACGATATTAAAAGCTTACACTTAAAATCAAAACTGTGTTTGGAGCCTGCACCTGTTTTTCCCAGCCTGTACTCTGGGACTTAAAATCCATTGTCTGCCTAAGTCTTATTGCAGGGAGGGGGGTACATGAGACACGTCATTTCTTAGTCTGGGGGAAACAGAGTAAGACCGTTGCAATGAGGACCCAAGGGGGATTAAATTAGGCGTTTGTGTTGGTGAGAGAAAATTTCAGCTCTGCAAACACAAGACCTGACGTTTTTCCCTGTCTGCTTTGCAGAGCGGAGGGATGGAGCACACTGGGAAGTGCGTGTGTACCACTTCCCTCTGCTGGAGGCAGCCCAGACTGTTACCTGCCTCCCTCCATCCGACGATAGGTACCAAAAATGCTCCAACCCCTATCACCCAGAACAGCAGCAATAATGAAGTGACCACGAATCATTTCAGTAACTTTCACTTCCATAAAAATCACGGTGATGACTGTGGGATGGAACAGAACAGCTCTAACAGCACGCGTAGAAAATAAGACTGAAAGGAAGGGATGTGTGCTGCAGAGATTGTTTAAACTGACACGTTTCGAAAGGAGCTGGAATACCACAGCCTGGACATGTAACACTTCTTAAATGAAGAATGAACTGCCTGATTGCTCACAGCTTTGCACAGCCACGCACATACCCCCGCCTTCAACGCTCTTTGCAGCATCAGTCAGGGAGTACCTGGGGGTTTTTTAGTATACTGACATCCATATAACCACGTACCGATCAGGTTTAGGTTTGGGCTTGTGCAAGATCACAAGTCGAGGGAATGTGGGAGACAGAATAAATTGGTGGAGAGGAGAAGAATCTGCCTGCAAGCCATCATCCCTGCTCCCCTCTTGCATCATCTTCAGGCACTAAACTATCTAGGGTGACACTGTCTCACTGATAGCTTTCCCCACTTATCCTTTACCTATAGCTTGCAAATATCAGTGTTTTTATGACCAATGCCAGCTATAGGCTGTAGAAATGCATGGGCCTAGATAGAAATTGTTTTTTTTGTTTTGTTATGTTGTTTTTTTTTTTTTAATTTCAAGCGTGCAGAAAACTTCCTAATGTTTAAGGTGTTAAATCTCCCCTTAGATAAATATTCATGACTTGCTCTGTTAGATTTGTGGGACCAAATCCAAGTGGACCATGACCCCTGTAAGCCCGCTCACCTCCACAAGCTTTTCCATGGGTGGCCTCCTGATACTCTGCCATTTTGCTGATATCATCCCTGTCATCANGGGTTCAGCTGGAGAACAGGAGCTGAGGGGAGACCTTCTGATCTCTGAACTGCCTGAAAGGAGCTTGGAGCCAGGGGGGTCAGGCTCTGCTCCCAAGGAACAAGCAATAGGACAAAGGGAAATGGCCTCAAGTTCCAGGGTTGGATATTGGGAAAAATTCCTCCATGGGAAGGGTTTTCAGGCATTGGAACTGGTGAAGTCACCATCCCTGGAGAGGTTTAAAAAATGTGGAGATGAGGTTCTTAGGGATATAGTTTGGTGCCAGTTTTGGATTAACTCTTGGCCTCTTTGATCTTGAGGGTCTCTTCCGACCAAAATGATTCTATGATTCTATGATTTTTCCTGTAGGAGGAGTTGTAACCTGGTAGCGCTTTACCATCAATACACCCAACCCTGTCAAGAGTTTTTTTAAGGGCCAGAGAGCTATTGCAAAGGGACGCATGTTTCACAACAAGATACACAGTTGAAGAGGAAAGCTCTACACTTATTATAAAGATATTAACCATTATATATTAAGGTGTAATTCCTCCTGATTATCTATAACACAGACAGGAGTTGTCATAAAAAACTATCAAATAAAAGCGGAAAAATTAGGGAAAGAATATGTTGATCTATCTAAGCACTGTCCCTACAGCTAAATGCTTTGCACCTGAATTTCTAGAAATTGCACAATGACAGTTGTACAGAACAGGAAATATGAGTTATTAGCTCACATTTGAATATGATGACTAAATTTATTCCATATACAACTGCACCAAAGCCGAACAAATTACAGAAATGAGATTAATCTGCAGTGGTCATTCGTGCCTTTGGGATAGATTGGGATCTCATTGGAAGTGTGTAAAATTAGGCTTCCACTTGTGTCAAATCAATGACAACCTCCATGGGCACTCCTTCATTCATAATAAAAAAAGAAAAGAACAAAAAAAATAGAGGAGGAGGAGGAGAAGGTAAAAAAGAAAAAAGGCAAAAAGAAGAAGGCAAAAGGAAGAAGGCAAAAGGAAAAAGGCAAAAGGAAAAAGGCGAAGGAAAAAGGAAAGGGGAAGGAAAAGGAAAGAGATAAAATTAGTCAGAATATTTTAAGATGTACATTAAAAGGATTGCTCTCTGAATAAATAGGAAACAACAGATTTTACTCTTACTTCTTTTTTCTTGATGAAGAAATTCTGTTTTTCTTACTTTAACCAAAGAAAAATAAGTAGATGATAGAACATACTGACCACGGTACAGATGCTTTATTTGCAATAGGATATGTTCTATGTCTGATATCCCTGATTATCTCCCAGTGTATTCATTAATCTGGCAATGAATGTCCTTGCAGTTAGGTATGCTACTGGAAATAATAGTAACATTTACAATATCTCTAAATAACTTTTAAAGTTGTTTCCATCCTATTTTCCAAGCATTCCTTGCCATTACTACTCTCCCTTGAATAGAAAAACAACAGGCGTTTAAATAAAATCAGAGAGTGAATGCAGTTCAGTGGTGACTCCCCTCGCAAAGGGAAGGAAAAAGAGAATAACCTTCCTCTCATTAGAGTGACTGTTTGCAACAGGGTGAGCCTGAGTAGGGACAGTGATGGAGGGGGAGACCTGAGGCAAAGCAAGAACTGGACCAGGAGCTTCCCAGGGTTTGTCACATTTGGCAGAGGACAGAGAGATTTGGCAGGGCTACAACCAGTCCATCGTCCTGCTGGAGAAAGAATGAGGCCATGAGGCTGATGAGGAAGGAAACATCGACCTTAATTTTGCTTCCAAAGATGCTATTCCTTAAGTTGATTAAAAAAAAAAAATTTAAAAAAAAAAAAAAGCGCAACGCTTTTTGTAAAAGTGAAATACAAAATAATATAGTATATATAATTTGAAACTATGCCGGTCTGTATATATTAATGCACAGGCAGAGTGGAACTGTAACCTCCATAGCCTCTTTCTCTCCCAAGACAATGAAGCTTATAGGGCTTTGAGCACCAGATGCCACGGTGAAGTTTCAGTCCTTACACAAGGCACCTCTGAGCCTCAGTTTCCCTCATCCACAGAAATTAAATAATACATGCTTTCTGAACCTTTCACAGCTGTTTGATATCCTCTTCTATAAATGCCAATTTTGCTGAAATATTTAATACCAAATATTTTCCCATCCAGAGAAGAAGAGTTTTTTCAGAGGAGCTGCAACACTTGACTTTCAGTTTTGTAAACCTCTATCAGACTCGCAAACTGCAGGAAATATTATGGAGCTAATAATGACTTCACCATTCTTGTGGATCTTGGCTTTATACAGTAAGGGTCTCTCCAGAGATGTCCCTGCTCAGGACTGGGCTTTTCCTGCAGCTTTTTTCTATTAATCTGTGTCTTGTGTTTTGCTCTGTACAAACATTTGCAATGATTTGTAAGCAATATATGCAGAGGTAGGCCCAGATGAGAATTATTATTACACTCAGACAGCTTTATGCATTGACAGACGATGAAATACACCTATATTCTTAATACTATGTATATACACTTTCTCTGTCTATAGTATTAAAGTATCCTTTCTGACATTCAAACCGTAGGATCAGTTGCATTTATATTTATACTTTTTTTTTTCTTTAGGCCTACCACAGTAGTGCTCAAACTGAATCAAGATAGCTTTGTTTAGTTTTGTTGCAGACTCTATAGTTTCTAAGATTGCAGGGACACTGTGGTTCAGAGCATAACTCTTCAGACCAGGAGTCTGGACAACTGCTACTGAGCAACTTCCTTGTAAACTGAGGCGAGCAGTGATTTGTAAAACTGCCTTGAGATCTGTGGCTGGGAAGTGTCAGGTAGATGCCAAGTGTGCCTATAAATATAATTTGGGCAGCTAAAGGGGCTGGAGCCAAGCTCTTTCAGAAGCACATTTTTAAACTAAGGATGCTGAAAATCTCAGGCTCCCTATCTAAGCGAGAATCCTTTCAAAGCTTGCCAAATCATCTGCATTGAATTCAGTGAGATAATTCAAGAAGGAAGGGACTACTGTCAAATAGGTAGGTGGCCTTGGCTGAGCTCTCTTTGGCCACTAAAATCAGGAGGATTGATATTAAACATTATATCAAAATTAAGTGAGGCATTGGAACAGGCTGCCCAGGGCAGTGGTGGAGTCACCATCCCTGGAGGGGTTTAAAAGGCATTTAGACTAGGCTCTTATGGGCATGGTTTAGTGCTAGAGTTAGGTTATGGTTGGATTCGATGATCCTGAGGGATCCAACCAAAACGATTCTATGATTCTACAATCTAGCAGAGATCTAGAACTTCAACAAGGACTTTGGGCTAGTAATAAGAGTAAATATAAGTTACTACATAGAAAAACAGCCCAGTATTTTCAATTTCTCTTCATCACCAGTGATTTCTGGCTGAAAAGTCCGTAATAGGTGGTAGCTGCTGCAGCTCTGCTAGGATTTCTAAAGCAAAATCACTGCAACCCATTGTGAAATCTATTCTCCATTCTTAAGGTTCAATGACCAGTGGGTCAGTGCTGTTAATATGAATTTCCATGTTGATGCAGCCATAGTGTTAAATGACAAGGATGACAGTATTCCTAATTTATGCAGAAGCTGAAAAGAGAGCTAACCCATAATTTTGTTATGTTTTCGGGGCTTGACTTTTGTTCTAAATGTCAACAGGGTGTGCAAATGCCACGCAAGCCTCCCTAAGGACTTGGCTCAAGTTCACATGCAGATACTTCTGAGGATGACTTGGATTCATGGACTGAAGAAACTCAGCCTAAATATAGGAAGGGAAAAACAGCCTTGATAGATAAAGTAAAAACACTGTATAAACTCCTGAGGATTTCTGTGTAGTTGTATATATATGCACACATACGTACGCAAACACACATATACATGCATGCATACTCTGCACACAGGATTACAAGGTAAACTCATTTGCCAATCTTAAACAGCCCTAAAGTATGAAGTCTAAAGTATAATTTTCCAATTTGCCTCATTGGATTATATTTCTAGATGGTTTACCTGTTTTTTACCCATTTCCCTTTCAATAAAATTTAAAATAGAAGTACATGTTGAAAACATCTTAGAATGATAGTCCCAGAATCTATGTCTTCAGAATAAATACTATATAAACGCTGGGACTGGAAACTCCTCCAGACTAGTCCAACAGTGCACCTCAGCCCTTTTCTTCATGGAAATGCTTACGGATGTGAAATACCCGATGACACAAAAGTTCCTGCATAGATCCCTCTGGGGCATGGCAGAGCTCAATTGCTTGGCAGGGCTGAATGGAAAACTCTGTGCAAAAAGCTTCCCTTGCACTTGTTCATGCAAATAGAGGGCTTGTGTAGATCTTCACTGTGTGAAGATCTGGAAGGCAGAGCCTGTTCTTGACCAAGATATAGGGTATTCTAGAAGTTATTGTTTCCTGAATGTGTGGAGGCTGTAAAAGGGTTTGAAGAAGAGGTATTCTTGAAAGAGAACCTGTCTGAAGATCTATGTTTTTTTGGTAGCATTTTCAGATAAATTTCCTTGGTAGGAACAGCCTAGGAAAAATTGAGTGAAAGGGTAAAATTGGCTGAGAAATAGTAGGAATAGTCTATGAATCAGGCAAACATAAGGATGAAGAATCTTAAAGGGATGGGAAGGCCTGTGAACTTCATAGGAAGAGAGTATTTGGTATGTTATAAAAAAACCAACCGAACAAACAAACAAAAAAACCACAAACATTTTAGTGGAAGGCTAAAGTGGACAGTGTTTTGTGTTTCTTTTTTCATGAGACCCCATCTGGCTTACTGTGTCAAGCTCTGGGGACCCCAGCATAAGAGGAACATGGACCTGTGTGAGAGGGTCCAGAAAAGGGACATGAAAAGGGTCAGAGGGCTGGAGCACCTCTCCTATGAAGAAAAGTTGAGAGAGTTGCGGTTGTTTGGCCTGGAGAAGAGAAGGCTCTGGGGGGACCTTATTGTGGCCTTTCCATACTTAAATGGGGCTTTTAAGAAAGATGGAGACAGAGTGCTCATTAGGACCTGTAGTCACAGGACAAGGGGTAACATTTTGAAACTAAGGTAAGGTAGATTTAGATTACACTTGTGGATTAAGTTTTTTTATTATTAGGGTGGTGAGGCACTGGATCAGGCTGCCCAGAGAAGCTGTGGATGCCCCATTCTTGGAAACGTTCATGGCCAAGCTGGACGGGGCTTTGAGCAACCTGATCTGGGTGAAGATGTCCCTGCCTATGATAGGGGTGTTGGAACTGTGTGATCTTTAAAGGTCCCTTCCACCCAAACCATTCTATGTTTCTATGAAAGATTTAGGATACAAACTGGGCAGTAGCAATTCTTCTGTTGGGACAGAACACAGTATTTCTCTTGCAGGCTAATTTTTAGTTTCCCTTTATTCCATTATACAAAAACAAATTGGAACATTCAAAACATAAAAATATTCCACCTATTCCTGTTGAGTTTGAATCATAAAACTTTTATTTCCCCCAAACATAGGTAGTAGAGTAATTGTTTCTTTGTCATTTTTCTTCTATTACTGGACTCTTTTTATTGGAAGTTATATGGATCAGGCACTTTGCTTCACAGAAAACAAGCAGGTTACCAGCATTTAGGAATCTGCTAGTCTGCTAGTCTAAAATAATTTGCACTTACACCTATCTCTTCACATAGGTAGTAAGTTGGTTGATTTACTGCATTAAGGAAAAAAAAAAAAATAGACCAGAACAAACCAAACAAACAAAACCACAAGTGTTTTGGCTGAACCCAAATTCCTAATACCAGGAGTAGTCTTTGTCCCAGAAATAAACATTTATGCATTGCATGAGTAGCAGTCAATGATGTGACATTAGGCTAAACATGCATAAAGTGCATCTTTTAGAGGACAGTTTCCTAACATTGTCAAAATGAAACCAAGGATGGACAGAAAGTTTGTACTACTGGCTTTCTCTGTCCCATTCCTCTTTACTTTTGGATGCAGAAAAGATGAAGTTACCTTGGATTTACATCTGCATCTGAATTTAGAATAGAGATGTATCTGAACAAAGCATAGGACACCCTGTTTTTCATAGAAGTCAAGATTATTCAAATTCAGTTTAATCTGTGATATCTGACCTTCAGAGCAAACTTTCTTGTATCTCAGTTTGTTTTGTTGTTTTGACTTGTCATCACCTCTCTGCCAGACTGAAATATTATATATAGAGAGAATAATTTAAAAAAAATGAGTCCACACACTAAATGTCCTTTTCTAATTGTGGTCTTGGACATAAAACTTCATTTATGTTTCTGAAAACTAAACCTTACCATCCGAACACCACCACCATCACCACGTAGCTCCATCTCATCTAATGTTCAGCTTTCATGCGAAGCACTTCTTATCCCCTTATCATACAGTAGTGAGCATGTAGACTTATTTGAAGCCAACATCAATACCGATCTTTTTTTGGCGCTGTACAAAGGGAGGTACAGAGTTATAAAGCTGCTGGCAATTACCTTTCCTTACTGACTGAACATCACTTGAACATGTGATATGCATTGCAGCATCCAGAATGTTTGACATCCCCAATCTTTCCTTGTCAAAGCAGGAGCGGTACCTGATCCCACAGCTACAATGGCTTCATTCCTTGAAAAAAAAAAAAACCCGCTAGCAGCTATTAATATTATGCTTTTCAGATTTATTCTATAACACGGTTTCAAAGTTGTCTGTTGAACGTCAGTATCAAAGATGAAGCTGATTTAATTTCTATATTTTGGGCTTTTGAGTTAAATATAAATTTTTTGAAACGTCTTTCTGAGGCTTCCCTTACTAATGAGAGTTTTAAGAAATAAGTGTTGACTGTCACCAAAAAAGTTGTTTCGCATTTCTGTTTCATTTCCTGTCATTTTGTAAACTCTTTAAAAATCAACCATTCAAAATAGTAAACAGATCTTCTGATAATAGCTAACAAACATTTCTGCAAGTAGGAGAACTAACAGAGCCTTGAAACCCACAGGTTTCTGTTCTACTCTATATACAGCCTCCTTCCACCACAACAGTACCTTTTTTTTTCCTTCTTTCCCAATTTCCCTGTGATCTCAGCTCTCACTTCCAAAGCCTGCAGATATCCTGTAGATAATAATTTCCCCTCCGTGCCTCCGGGCTCTTTTCTAATTCCAGCAATTACCACCTGACAAAAAGCACTGCATGCTGTGTCTGGTTCCAAAATATACACGCGATAACTGGCTGGTCACTACGTATAGGCTGATTGTGCAGAGCCAGACCCAGCAGAATAAAAATCTTATCACAGACTTTCTATGCTGAGGGTGGCTCCCACGTTTGGAAGGCTTTAATTTCAGCCTTTTCCTCCCACTGTCCCATTAATTTTCACGAAACTTATCAGTACTTCATTATATCTTCTTGGAGACTTGTAGTCCTTGTCTAACATGATTAATTCAACAATCGGTTCAGCTTTTAGTAAGGGGACTGATCAACAGATGGACACACAGAACAACTGCATACGGCTTCAGGAACCCAGAGTGACAATTAGACTGTCATGAAGCTTGTGCTCTAAGGAGCTCAGGAGACTTGATAACTATTCATAAACTACACTTCATGACATCATCTTATCAGAGGGATAAACATTATTATCCTTCATTTATAAAGGGATCACCAGAAGATGAGGAGGTTAGGAGACTTCTCAAGATCCTAGACCAAATCTGAGGCAGGGGCAGGGATATTTTTTTGACTGGCTTGTCCTGTAACCTGAAAGCCACCGCACTTAATTGGGTCTTTAGTAGAGGTGTGGCTTTGGCATGAAGCAGGACCAGGAATAAAGGTGCAAACCATGGAGAACTTTATGGAATAGCTGGTAGGTCCTGACTGGGATCCTTGACCCATCCTCCTCACAGGCAGCAATTACTATCACCTGACCCACAGTCCCTGCACGGGGAGACAGGCAGAAGGGTATAAAGGACACAGATGGTGCTTGCAGACTCACTAGGTTTCTGAAGGTTAAATTTTTAACTTCTGATATCCATCTTGTGAGCCCTTGGCTCCTTACGTTTGCCTTGTATGTTCTTAGCAGCCCATCCTCAGATCCTGCCATGGGCTTATGCCTCAGTTCCTTTCTTTCCTTGGGGGTCCTCCCGCATTGATACTGGCCATGTCCAACCTTCTCCTGTGACTATGTTTGCTACTGAGACAACTTTTGCACCACCTCCTCAGATCCTCTTAATCAAGCCTTCTCTGTTAGGGCTTTTCCTCTCCTTGAAGCAGATGACAGCTCCCTGCTGCCAGACACCCCCGTGGGACATGAGCCTTGGATGAGAAGGGACTAAACCTCAGGAGCCCTAATGTGAAATTCTCTCTCTCAGTGAAACCAACAGCAAAAATTTTGTTCCTCGGTTCTTTCCATAATCCCATGATTCTCGTTGCCTGGAGTTGCACCCCTTGTTCTGAAAAGCCTAGGTCTCAGCTCAGTTTCCCTGGATTTATTGCACAATTTGTTCAGCACAACCATCTCAAAATTCCTTAAACTCCTTGGGTATTACCCTATCCCCCCAGTCTCTATCTCCTGATTTGGTTTGCTGACCTCCTCACACACATCATAAAGAAAGGTTAGAGATGTTTACCAAGGAAATCTCTGTCCTTCAGACTCAGCTTTGTTTTCCCAGACTGAATGGCTCTTAAACCCCTGGGAGTTTGTATGATTAAGGACTCAATGAACCCCATGAATGACTCTGTGATTTGCCCAGCTATTGGTATTTTAAACCACAGTGCTTAGATCTTCCTACACCTCACAATATGAAACATGTTTACACTTACGAGTCTAATTATTTTTAATCAAATTAAGTGGCTGCTAGGCTTTCCCTATTATTATGTCCTACAAAAAGATAGCCTTGGGACTATCTCAGGTCATTTAAATAGGCCACAAATATTTCAAAAGTGTCTTTTCTTCATTCCTTAAATGTAGATTTGTCCACCGGAAAGAAAAAAAAAAAATAAAAAAGGAAATGTGACTTTTTTTAAAGACAGAAGGGAAGGAAAATGCTAGCTGTTTCCTCAACTTAAAAAAATAGTATTTAAACATATTCTTGCCTTTTTGGCTGAAATAAATCATCAGACAAGCCTTGACTGTCACGATAGCCATGTATGCACATACGGTCCTGATCTCAACTGATGTCTCTAAGTGTTAATGCAATGCAGGACTCTGCAATCAAAACTTTGCAGTCAGCTGTGCTAAGTCAATCATTTTGTGCAAAGATAAAAGCTTTGAGAGTCCCATGACAAGTAAATAAATAGATAAATAATGAGCAACCCCACCATATTTCAGATCAAGTTGTTTCAGACATGAACAAGAATTTAATGATGGTGTGAACAGCAGCTCTCCGTTCTTCTTTCTAAAAGCTTCCCTTGAAATTGCTGCCTTCCCGCACTTTGCATTTTATTACTGGAGCACAGCAACAATGTACTAAAAATAAAACATATTTTCACCCAACCATCTTGCCACTTGAGGATTCTAGCCATTTATGAGATATGATAATCTCATAACTACTTTTCTCAATTAAAGAGCAAGCACTCTACTCCTCAGTTAACAGGATTTAGCTCACAGAGCTGGCTGAGGCTGAACCAGGAGCCTGCCACATCCAATCCACTTCAGGATTTTCTAGAACAGCAATTCTCAAATGCCTCAGGGCAGCTAGATTTGGCTATCAGGAGCTTTGTGCATGTCCATTGTACTTCCAAATAATCCACATTATAACACTTTGACAATCAACCGTGGTCACCATAAATTTGCATGAGACCTCCTGCTTAATGCAACTGCTGGCCTGCAATTTTTGATGAAATCCTATTTTTTCCGTCCTTCATGTGAAAATATTAGTTTGTCAAAACTGGCACCAGTCACGAAGAACTCACCAGCTTCAGCCTAAAGATTTGTCAGGAAAAAGCTTTCTGGCTGCAGTTACATGGTTGTGAAGCACAAAGTCACTCACCCCAGAAGACCTGGCTGCTTGGTGACCGGAGAGGTCCTCTTGCAGCTGTATAAATAACGAAATATTCATTCGGCCAGAAAAGAGACAAGATCTTTAGTCCCGTGGTTAAAAACTAATTTAGGAGGTGAGAAATCTGCACATCGAAGCCCTTGCTCTAATAAACACGTATTTATTCACAAAAAGGATTTGGGCACCAGAGGGTGACGGAGAGACTTGCCTCAGGGAAATCCAGGAGGATCTTGATGTCCAAAGGGGCTTTTCTGAAAATCAAATTACTACTAATGGAACAACACCTACTCGTTCCTTTCCTCCCTCTTCTTGAGAGGGTTTGGTACGACTTCAGTATGAACATCTTTTTAAATCCTGAAGATTTTTTGTGGAGACAGGAAAACCACTTCCCACCCTACTCTACATGGCATCCATGACCACAGAAGCAGGCGCTCAAATACTAATGGTGCCTGTAAAGCACAAATTGAACGTTGCTAAGCAAAATTAAACCAATTAATCACAGGTCGAAACTTCAGAGAATAAACCAAAACAAAACAGAAGTCTTACAGTGTGCTGTGAAAGATGCCAACTTCGGGGATTTTCAGGAATCTCACAGGACCAGCGTGTTACTCTGCTTCTGCAACAGCTACGTCAAAAACAGAACTTTAAACAGGGCCGATAACATTATGGTTTAGAGGGTCATACCTGTCCCAGATACATGCAAATTAACTCAGAATCAAGATTTTTTTGCTTTGCAGAAGCCTTTTGGCAAAGCAGGGCTAGCAATTCCCCAAGGATGGTTTGTTTTGCAGTTTGCCAGGTCCTTCTGTTCGCAGTCTTCTATCATAGGTAGGTAGGTATCTTCAAAGACATCTCCTGCCTGCCCCTTCTCTTTTACTCGTGATGAGAACTATCACACATACACAAATATACACAGATATGGCAGGTATACATGTGAGGAAATATTCAGACCTTCCCAGCTCTAATTGACTTGAAATGAGTTTTTACTGACTTTATACTGTTTATCCTTTTCTACTGACTGTAGCGAGAGCCTCAGTGGTTATTCTTGCAGGTATAAATATTCTCCTTGAAAAAGTCTTGGCTTTTTCAGATCAGATGGATTGTGTATGGACCCAGGGAGATAAATGTTCTTCCAGCAATGCCAATTGTATAGGTGGTGGCAAGCCAGGTTGGCTTGAGGAAGGTAGAATTCACATCATTGCTCTTGTGATAGGTAGCACTGGGGATTCCTGCCTGTGAACACACTGCGAACGGTTGCATATGTGTTTTCTGGCAAAAAAGGTCTCCATGCCATAACTTATTTGCCAGGATTCTCTTTTGCCAGAGATTCTCTTACTGCCCAGCTCAAATAGTTATGGATTTCAACAGAGTTCTGCTGTTACACGGTGTAGAGGTATTCACTTTTACGATCCTTCCCTCCCCTCCACCATGCCCCCTCCCCATATCTTGCTACTTAGAGAGATAAATAACCTTTATCATTAAAGAACAGATCAAGTGATTTGGTTCAAATCAGCAGAGTACATCATGCTGTTAAAAAAGAAAAAAAAAAAAGGTTAAAAAAAAATCTTAATTTATGAGATTTTTTGGCTTCTTGTCAGGTTTAGGGCCACGATTGCCAAGTATCTCATGAAGGATGGTTTGGACATTATTCAGGGATCCTCCTGAAAGCAGCATGGACTAGAAAACACATTCCACATCCTAGCCAGTTTTGCGAACTCAGGATGTATTAGATATGCCTTTCCTCTCTGAGATAAATCCAATTGGCAATTACTCCAAGATACATTTTATCCTGGCAGAAGCAGTGGTGGTTTCAAGCACCTGAGGATTTAAGGGACTTGCATTTGGCTCCAGACTTTAATCCATTTTTACTTGTTTGGGAGGGTACTACTTCTCTGTTCTGTCCATACCCAGTAATACTTGTCTCTTTTGTAAAGGTCTTGGAAACGACCAAGTGAAAAATACAGTGTAATATGTAACTTTTCATTATTATTTTGAACTCCATGTCTTGGGTTTTTCTAAACTCAGAAAATACAATCTGTGGTGTGATAGAACAATGATCTGGAAGGGGTTTTGAGATGCCATTTAATACATCCCATCTGAGCCATGCCTATGCCATTCCACATAGATGCATGTCCTTAGAAAAATCTTTTACCTCTTTAGGAAAATTACCCAGTGCTTGCTACACTTAGCTGCATAAAACTTTATTAAACTAGATCTTTTCATCTGGATAGTTGCTTTGTATTGTCTGTGGTGATGGTGTACTGTATGTATTCACGTCCTTTTTTGCAACAGTATTTTCACACCACGAACTGTAAGACCGTTCCACAGTCTTCACTTCTCTTGGCTGAACAAATCCGACTGCTTCAATCTTCTTTCTGTGGACAAATTTTGTGGTCTCTGATAATTTTAATTTCCTTTCACTGGATATTTTTGCTGCTCATGCAAACGTACGGTGTGCCCAAGCATCCATGATACCTCTGCTAAGGTATTGATCAGGAGTAACTGATGCACCTGACATGCATGTCTATTTGGTTACACACCCCAATATGATTTTTTTTTCACTGTAGTATATTGTTGCATGTTTAGGCCTAAACTTGCTATGGTCTTCAGACACAGATAGGCAGAACTGATCCCTGTAATCGTGCAGCTGGTTGCTCCTCAGTTGGCTTTTCATACTTACCTTTCTTATTTCAGAGTATCTAAGAAGTTTAGTTTGAATACTACAAAACTGTCACTTTTTCTACATGTTTGCAAGCTCTCCTTGTTTGGTGTGATCTGCAAGACTAGAAAAGGGGGTTTATTCCGTCCCCCCAGTTACCGGTGAAATATCTAACAGAATTAGGCCAAGACCAAATCCTCATGTGGAACCAGTTTTCACTAATAGAAAATGGTTCTAGCACACCCACTTCTACTGTGGTTTCACCCAAGCCTAGCTTTGTTAAAAGGTTGGTGTCTCAGAGACTTTCAAAAGCATTACTGAAGTCAAGGAATAAGGTTTACACTGCGAATTTATGGTCCCAGAATTATCAAAGATAAGTATTAACAGAACACTTCTGCTGATTTCTTAAATATTCTATGAGGAACTACATCAGACTCTGATGATTTGAAAACATCTAACTGGTCCAAATAATTTCTTATGATACTTCCCTTGTTTCACTCCTTCAGCCCTGATATTAATTTTGTTAGTCCTTTAAATCACAACTAATCTTTCCAGGGAAGACTAAAGCAAAAAGGCATTAGATGCTTCAGCCCCATCATCAGTTATTTTCTTTCTTTGTACACTGAGTAATGGTCCTGCACTTACATTTCTTTTAGTGACAGAACTGCTTTAGGCAGCTCCCAGCCCCTCCTGCTCCTTTCCCTTTGCCATCCCTCTTTTTCTTGCATTACCGCTCATTTGTGCCAGTACGACAGTTTGCAGGACCGCATGGTGAACAAATTAACCGATTCAAGTTAAAAATAAACATGTTTTGCTGGGTTATTTCTTCATGCTCTTTCCTTCCTCTTCTTATTATTACTAATGCACCTACCCAATATGCTTTTATATTGCTGTAAATCCTTTGCATAACATTTTGTCCTTTCTGATTTTGTCCCTATGTGCTTGTACTTTCCCACTGATTTGACTTACCTTCCACACTCTCTGTAATTTTTTCCTAAATTTTGTAGAATGGAGATGATCTGACGTCAGACGAGTTCCTATTAACTTTCCCACACCTTCATATGACAATTTGAGCCCCAGTGTTGTCTCAATCAGCTTTTTGGAACTCTTTCCCCTTAGATTTTTTTCCCATGAGATCTCTACCAATTAGATGGATTTATTGATGTCTACTTTCTTAAATCTTCTTTGCTTTTTACTTTCTGGTTCTCTCTTTCTTATCTTCCCAGGAGTCAGGGTATTCACCCTCTTCTCGTTGTCTTCCTATTTTATTTCCTCAACTAATGCATATCTATTGGAAAGAAAACCTACAAGAGCTTTTTCTTACATCAACCATCCCAATTTTGGGGGATAGAAGGCAGAGCAACCCACGAATTTGCTATTCCTGCTGTGCTTCTGTCTTCACTGGTGTTTGGTGTCAATGTTCCCCACTGACAACATCCCCCCAGGTCTGAAATAGTCCAGTATCTGTTCAAGACATCTGTCTCACTTTCCTGCTTTTGATGGTCTCCATAATTCTGTCCCACTGCTGTGTTGGCTTCCTTTCTATTTCAGCAGGATGGTTTCAGTAAGTCTGTCTCACACTATATTCTGGCGGTCAGAACCAATGTTATGTCCCTGATCCATAAACCACATATTCTCTCTTTTTTTCTGCTGTCCTCTCTGAACAAGCTTTTTATATCAATATTCTGGTCGTGTGAATCAGTCTAGCAAACCTCTGCTAAGCCAATTAAGACATAATTCTAATTAAGTATTAAGATTCCCAGTTCTTCTGGCTTATTCCCCATACATCTTACATTAGGGTATAACCATTTAAAACGTTCAGAAGATTGACCCAGTGGTTTTCTTTTCATCACCCCTTTATCTCTTTATGTTTACGCTCTCCTGTTTCTGACAAATTTAGGTTCATCTGTATCACCCACATTTATAACTGGTAAGCAAAGTACGGGGATCATATCTCTCACTATTGAGGTAAATAATAATGCTCAAATAGTGTACTATTAAAATATCAAAACATTCTTAAGCTCTTGAATTTTGCAAAGGAAGATATTTTCTGTGAAACAGCAGCACAGCTACCGGGTGTGTTTATAATGTTAACACAAGACTGAGAGAGAAAGACAGGTATTAGTCAGTGGAAAAAAAAAAAACCACAAATAAAAATCGAACAGACTAGGAAAGAGTCATATAGATGACTCCTCATTAATAGAGAATTTTTACAAGTCATGTTAGGCCATCTCCACACCTTATCCCTGCCCCAGGCTATCACAACACTAGGTATTACTTTATTCGGGAATAGTGTGCAGGGCTTTTATGTATGTGTCTCAGAGAATATGTTTAGAAATTGTCTTGAATAGCCAGATTCCAAAGGACTTCAGACTGCTGACAAAGCAGTCCCTCCTTAGATTTCCTACATTAAATATAGAAGACTTCCATTGTTTTCTTTCATGCAAATCAGCACCTGTACTTATGCATGTACATACTCAGGCACACAGATACGCAGCCAGCAGACCAGCTATAGCTTCCTGAAAGTTGCAGTGAGACAAAAGAAGAAAAAAGATGACATATTCAGCTATAAAAAATGGCCACATTACAGTGCAGCTGTAATAACAAATGATAATATTTTACTTAGCATTTCCATAGCACTTTCCATCCATCATGGACTTGTACTTTGGCAGCAGCTTTCTGTGCATCCATGTTTTTTCTTGCTGGTATTCTCCAGTGCAGTAAAGCACTATGTTTTTAATCTTGATCACTTTAATTGTCCTTTGGTCTCCTGAAGCATGTGGTATTGGTCATTATTAAATAAGATACTACCAGGTCCAATTTTATCCTACAGAAATACCATTAATACGAAGCAGGCTATAAAATACGGGTTAGAATAAATATATCAGTAACGCAGGCTTCAGTTCCTCTGTGTTGCAGGTCTCCACTTAATTAGATAGAATGTCATTATGCCCATTTTATGTATGCAAAACACAGAGGAAGTCCCAACGAAGTAGTCACAGTGACCTCAGTTTGTGAGCAGTCAGTCTGTGAAATTTCGAGGCTGATGATCTTCACGTTTAATGAGAGAGACCTAGTAACATTACACTATGCAGTCAAAAAATAAGCATCGAAGACTGGAATTGTGCAAAACCAATTAGTTGTAAAGCAACAGAATTATTATGAGAGTGAAAGGTTAGACGGGCAACTGCAATGGGAGATTGGGTTCTTATGGATCCACGAACTACAGAATAACCTTGAGAATCTCAAATCAGGCTGCAGGGTGGATCCAGCCTTACATGACTCGTGCAGACATGGTGGCAAAGCCAGGACTAGAAACAGCCTCTTGGCTCTCTGCCCACCATTGTGATGACCATACCATGCTTCCAGCAGAGCAAAGCCTGCATGAGAGACCCATGCACCAATTACTTGCAGCACTTCTCAAGCCACTGCCAAACCCGGACACTCGATTTACTATGCGCCATCCTTTCCGATAAGCATCCACCTTAGAGCCCTAATTGCAAATGTCATCTAAAAATGGTTTCAAATAAACAGTAGAGAAATAAGCAGCCTCAGGGGGTGGGAGATCTTAAATCATGGTTGCCATCATGTGAAAGTGGATGGCTCATCTCCCATACCAGTACCGAACTACCGCAGCGCTAATAAAATCAGGCCTGCTCACAGCAGATGTAGGCATATCTTTTAGCCCACTCTGTGATAATAGATGTAGGAACGTTTTGACTACCGCCTCATGTTTACTGTGGGTGTTAGCTGAGACATTTTCATGTAAATAAAACATTTATCAAGCTCACAAAAACGTCTGCGGAGCAATTATTGCATAAGAATGGTGAGCACTGGAGAAGCAAGCTCATTCATTCATTCCATATACCTGCTTAGGCTTGTAGCAAAGGAGGATGCCACTTTCACGGATGTTCGAATTAGGTCAGGTCTCCTGTGCGGAAGCCATGTGGGCCAAGGAATAAGGCTTGGCATCAGGAGACCTGGTTTCTATCTGCATAGCTTCTGCTGAGTTACTATTTGGCCTTGAGCAACTCACTTTGCTGCACCAAGATGCTGTTTCCCACCCATCTGTAAAATGGGGTTAATGATACTTATCAGCTTTTGTAAAGTGCTTTTGTGATGTAGGGGTGAAAATTATGGTGACTGCTAATCGTTTTCACTCTCTCCATGGAGAGAAGCTCCTTTGCTTCCAGGAGTGTAAACCAAAACACATTTTCCTGCTGGTTGCAGTGTTTGAGTTTTCATTTGCGTTGACGGTAGCATAATTTCCTATAATTTTCCGTAAATATGGTGTGCAACATCTGGGATTGAGTCTCTGGGACTGGGTACCATACAGCCTCATAGCAATGATGGGCAGCACAACAGCTTACACTAAAGATATGTCAAAACGGAGTGGTGGAAAACAAGTTGTATCCGCAGAAACTGAGGGCAATAAAAAGCTGAGTTGCCTCACCAAGGTCAGATGTTTCAGAAGCTGCGATGAAGCTCATGTGTCCTGGTCTCCAGGTTAGTGAATTAGCCACAAGGACTTCTTTCCTGACTGCTACAGTGTCCTTCCGGATTAATAATAGACATTGCCAGGAAACTTTTCTTCGTGGTTAAGTTTTCATTTTCGGAGTATTCACACTCCCCAAATAACTGTTTTTCCTACAGAATGATCACTGACAACATGAAGTAGTGGGGTAAGTATCTGAAATTTCTGAGTTACTGGAAAAGAAGGGCTTCAGAAACCATGCCTTATTAGCACATTAATTGCAGCTGTCACAGACAGCAATTATTTGCTCAATTTTCCTCAAATTCATCATTTTCTTAAAAAACAAAACCAAATCCAAAACCGCAGTAATGAATATTCAGAGTATCCTGGCACCTGAAATCCTGTTCTCATTTTGCAGCTGGCTGTGGCTTCCTCCTATCTGAACACCTTGCACACCTTTCAGGCACGTATGATTGACAGCTGTCCTGCAGGCATAGCAAAACGAAGTTTAATCCCCCATATCACAAGCAAATGTACTTTGACAGCTTCAGTGCTGAGCAGCACACCGTGCCATCCACCTAGAAGAGGTGCCCTCTAGAGCGAACACCATCTTCAGTGGACTTTTCAGGTCCATCTGCAGCCACCTGAGCAATGAAAACCGCCAATAGCTATTGGTCTTGCAGCAGCGGATGAGATATTACCAGTAATTCCTGTGATTATGCTTCTCCTTTAGCTGTATCAGCCAAAAAAGCTCAGGAAAGCATGTTCCTCACCTTTAGTGTTTCGCTAGCTCCAGCTCTCTCTAAGTTTTCACGCACTCCATCAAGAGTGGACAGTGCAGCCCAGGAGAATTACAGCATCTCGAGGAAATGGGCAATTCCTCCAGACCAGAGGGACCTCAGTTCTGAAAACTGTTTTTAGGAGCCTAAATGTGTTTTTTAAACTCCATAAGGCACTCTTGATGTATGTACGTGTGTGTCTATGTCTATTATATGTATATGAATGAGCAATATTACAGCCTTTAGGCTGAGAAATGGTGAGTTGGGAAGATGATGGATTAGGCTGTAAACAGTCTGTAGGGAGGGATGAATACACAACTGTTTTTGGGGTGCTGAGGAAGCCATGTCCCCTTGCATCAGGCCCTAAAAGTGCACGCAATTTCAACTGAGTAACGCTGAGCCAGTGCAGTATATGCAAAATCAATTTGTTACTACGGAATATTTAATATCATTATTTAGATTAGTGCATTTTATCACCAGATGGTGCTTTTATGACCATCTAATGTAACTTTTTATACATATCACCTAGCAATTTCTCTAGTTTCATAACTAATGGCATATCTTTCAGAGAGACATCGCATCTTGATTTAGAGCCCTCAAGTCATGGAAAATCTAACACCTCCATTATAAATTCTTCCCAAGGTTCATTACTCTTGCTTCTAAAATTTCCACCTTATCTTTAGTTTGAATCTGTCTGGCTTTGACTTTCAGTCACTGGATCTTGTTATACCTTTGTCTGAGAGATGAAAGAGCCCCATCCTATTGAAAACCATCTTCCTGTGTAAGTACTTACACAGTGTCAGCAAGTCTCCTCTTAACCTTCTTTCCAACCAGCTAAATACACTCAGTGTCAAAATTATTCTTTCTTGGGGTGGGAAGATTGATGGTACCCAACTCGGGCAAGTACCTGTTCCTACTTGCCTGAGCATCCCTCTGTAATCAGAGGAAGCCTCTCCAGAAGGCAGTTCAACTAACCTCAAATGTGAACATGCCCTGAAGGTGTCTGTCTGTCTCCAGTAACTATTTAACTGTTCCAGGGAAACTATGACCTTCACTTGGATGCTTCATTTAAGTGACTGAAATTTAGTGAGATTTCCAGCCTTTAAATCATCTTTTATCTCTTTCTGAAATCCTTTCCATTTTCTCAACACCTTTTCAGAAGGACGGACGTAAGAAATGGAGACACATGTCAGCCTCAGCTTCCCTCAGTCTCCCAATATATGGTTAGCGATGCCTCCATCATCCTGTTCAACTCGCCTGCATTTGACCAAGAGCAAAATTAGCCTTGTCTCTTAGCCATTAGCTCCACATTCACAGTTCATATTCAGCACATTGTCTGCAATGACCTTTCCATATTTTTTCAGAGCTTCTGCTTTCCCTGAATACAGGCCTACATCCCCTAAGGCTCAGAGATACAGAATTTTCAATTTGGGGTTATATTAAAATAGATTTGTAGTGTACTCGGAGCTGCCAATCAGGATCAGGACCTCACCACGCGAACACGCAGTGAGAGACAGTCCCTGCCCTGAAGAATTTACACTCTAAATTAGACAAGACAGACAGTAGTAGTGTGTGGGGGCGGTTAAACGGAAACACTGAAAAATGAAGGCCACAAAGAGATTTGAGGTTTTCCAGACTTCCCCACCCCTACTAACTTATCAAAGCGATGTATGAGACTTGTTTTGCTGACACCCACTGTACAACTCCATCTCAGCATCCTTTTTGCTGTAACCCCACATGGCTGCAGGTGCGGGGCTGCTATCACTTGACCAGCTCTGTCTGACCCATATCCAACAGCAGGTTAAACGTATCTCAGCAGAAGCCCACGTTGGATGGGGTCTGTGCTGCAGGAGGCTTCGGGGGCAGGAGCACAGCTGAGATGAAGTTTCCTGCCGAAGCTTCTCCCAGGTTCATGGTTGTGGCCAAGACCAAACTAGGCTTCAGTAACCCCCAATAACAATGTCTAGCTCTCTAGTGTCTGGGGTTCTTTGGTGCTAGTGTTCCACAGGATGAGAAGTCAGGCAAGTGTAAGATTATCTCTGAGGAGCAAAACAAATGTACAGTATGAAGTTCTGCACGAAAAAAAAAACACCACTAGAGCTGGTGAACCTTTCTTCTCACACTCTCCCAGGTAACCACCCAGGTTTTCTTAAGACTCTTTCACTCCAGCTCTTTGCAACAGGAAGAAGCGTTTTGAAAAGGTATTTAGAGATCTAATTGAACTTTTAATGTTTTTGAGTATTTTTAAGCTATCTCTGTCAGCACAGACTTTCTAGCTGAATAGTTTGCAGCCCTGTAGCAAGAGGCGCAAATGCAGGACAACTGCTGGGAATGGGAGGGTGTCATGTGGAGCACTTGCTTCCATGAGTTTTTGAGCTGTCCTCTTGCTTTGGGCAGCTATGCAACTTGGGGATATATGAACAAGCTGGAGGTAGGATTTACATGGTATAGTTTTCTGTATGTCCATTGTTCTTCAATAGAAGCCCACGTCATTTTTTTAAACCTTTTTTTTTTTTTTTTTTTTTTTTTTTTGGTCTTTACCAGGAATCAGCCTTGGTTTTAGTCTTACTTTTTCTGTCTGTTTTCATTCCTCTGTACGTTGGTGTACTAAGAAAACAAAGCAAAACAAAGCAAAACAAAGCAAACAAAACAGGTTTGGCAATCAATGCCAGTCACTGAATGAGCAGTAAGTACTTGGGAAGAAAATAATTTAATAAAGGTGTTTAAACACACTGCCAGATCATTTATAGAAAATAACATACAGCATTTGGAAACGGATTCTCTATGGCGAGAGACTGCAAGATGCTGAGCAAATTCACTTCTCATGCATGTCTGTGGGAGCCAAAGACAATCAGAGCTTAACGCTGTGTTAACTGAAGTCAAGAGCAATAATCCAAGGCATTCAGCACTATCTAGCAGATATTCAGGCCCAGTGCTACTGGTGACTGCATATTGCTCTAGTCTATAAAAGTACATATCCTGCCACAGAAAAACACCTCTGCCCCAAATGAGTCCTTTCTGGCACTGTCTAGATTTGCAACATGACATTGGGGCAAACTGGCTAAGTATTTTCAAAACTGGTCTACAGAGTAAAGCCAGACTTTCCACTGTAATGATTATTCTCAGTTTTTCCAGGCTGGGGTCAGGAACTATGTTGATCTTGACTCCCATGCCACCATCAAAGCCGTAAGGCTGAAGTGCAAAATGGGGAAAAGCCAAACCAGAAAAAAGTAAAGCAGAAAACAATAATCTGATGGGGCTGGGATTTATGGTGGGAAGAGCAAACACGGACTGGCAAGGCAGATACGGTAAATCTGGGATAAAGTATATGGCATGTTTTGAGACGCCAGGCACTGGAAGGGAAAATGGGAGCTAACACCTCTACCTTGCCTTTCAGAAAGATACAAATATCAGTTAATTAACTTTCCTCAAGGACAAGGGAACAAAACTGCTGAACACCTCAGAAAAGAACAGAGGCATTAATTTCTTTGCTTCTAGTCAATAAGCCACAAAAAAAGTGAAAATTATATATGTATGTGTTTATTATAATGAACACAAATAAGAAAGTAAAATCATGAAGGAAAAGTACTCTAGAACTCTCCACCTACAGTTCTGAATGAAATAAGGAGTCAAAAAACTAAATCCCCTACCTACAAACCCTGTGTATTTAATGAATACTAAACAAAAGAGACTATAAACATCTCACAGGCAGCCTTCGTTTTAGATTTTCTATGTTTTTTGGCATTTGACTTTGAAGCATTAACAACATTCTGCCAGGCTGGCTTGGGATATATTCTGTTTTTTTGGTAACAATGTCATCTTTCTAAGTAAAATGCCTCTTTGCCTTGAGTTACTCTTGGGGGGAAAAAGAGAAAAGAGAGATAAAACCAGATGTGCTGGGTATTAATCTGGTTGCTTAACGTGATTTTGGAAGATGCCCTGATACTGTGATGATTCAAGCTAAATGAGAAGTTGCAGATAAATGAAACTGAGCCCCAGGTTGTCAGTAATGAACTTCAACTGACTCACACTGGGCCTAAGCCCAATAGCACTGGGCACTTTTACCTACCACAGAAGACAATGATAAGACACGAGTATGCTCATCTCCCCGCGGATCCAAGATATGATACCACTCGCAGGCAAAATTACATTAGCAGCTTACTGTGCTGCAAATTTTAATGGTTTATAAGCAACTAGAAACTGCCACATTGTAAATTTGAGATAGATGACATAGAAATCAAATAGACTTACTGGGGATATTCCCTTTGCTCTCAGCTGAGTTATACTTTATTAATATCCTGCTTTCTCTTTGTTTACAGCACCAATTGGTTTAATGAGTGGGTAAAGTACATTTTACTCATTTGTTTTGGTGTAGCATAGGGAAACAAGAGGAAAAAAAGAAGGGAAAAAGAGAATAACTTCTTGCTGCTTTCCTCTTCTTCCTTCACAGACCTCAAACCACACCAGGCGAAGATTTATATTAGCGACAGTTGTTGCTAGAAAGGTCCTCACATTGTTTCCTTGATGATGTGCCTCCTGTAGCAAAGACGTTCTGTCCTCACCAGACACACGTTTTCCTAGGCAAAATTTTCCTCATTAGCAGGGCACTACACATCCCACCCTTGCTCCATCACCTCTTTGCAGTGAGTCTACCAGTTTGTCAGTGTAAGGGTGAACCTGTGCACACTACAGTAGTGTATGGATCCTTCCGCGGTGCCATGCAGATGGTGAAAAGACACCAAAACCTCCATGACATGAACATCCCTTTATCATGCTGTCTTCACTAGAGAGTTAAGCTGCACATATAAATTCTTGAGGAAATAACTTAAGCTATTTGGGTGAGCAGTAGGTCTGATGTGTGTGGTTAAGCCTTGAGGTGCATATTTACCACTTGACCTTTAACATTGTAAAACAGGACTTGAGACTTTCCTCTGGGTCCTGGGAACTCAGACTCACATCACCTGCACTAACATAGATAGCCAGATGTGCAGTTCTGGGTGTCACAGTATAAAAAGGATACAAACTTACTGGAGAGTGTCCAGAAGAGGCTATGAAGTTGGTGAAGGGTTTGGAAGGGAAGCCGTATGAGGAGCGGCTGAAGCCACTGGGTTTGTTCAGCCTGGAGGAGACTGAGGGGAGAGCTCATGGTGGATACAGCTTCCTCACAAAGGGAGGAGGAGGGGCAGGGCTGAGCTCTTGTCTCTGGTGACCAATGATTAAAACCAAAGGGAATGTCAGGAAGATGTGCTGTGGAGGTTCAGGTTGGACATGAGGAAAAGGTTCTTCACCCAGAGGTGCTGGACACTGGAACAGGCTCCCCAGGGAGGTGTCACGGCCCCAACCTGACAGTGTTCAACAAGAGACTGGACAACACCTTCAGACACACGGTGTGAACTGTGGGGTTGTCCTGTGCAGGGACAGGAGTTGGACTCCATAATGCTTGTGGGTCCCTTCAACTCAGGACATTCTGTGATTCTATGTGTGGGCAAAAAGTGAGGATGTTTATGCACAAGACTGTTTCTCGAGTGTATGCCCCTCTGAATATTTGGGTTGAAAGTGTGATGAATTCCATCCAGAGCCATACATTTCCTTCTGTCTTGCTGCTAAACTCCATGCTCAGAGACACAGTGATATTATATACACGGCTTACGAGATGCGCACACTAGTATTACAGCTGCCACTTAGAAGGGTAGTGAGGAGGGAGTAACAAATGCTGCATTGTCAGTCTGCAACAATAAAGAATAATTTTCATTCCATGTGCACAAGAGCTCCAATTATAATCTAATTCAATTCAGATTAACTATGCTTTGATGGCATTTCCATTACATAAAAAATAAATTTATTAGCCAAGTATAATGTGTTTTGACTATAGTTCTAATGCTAATAAGGAGACTGTTTAACTGCTTTAATGCTGCGTTTTAACCACAGTTATAAGCTATTTCTTCAAAATTTATAATCAGGGTGTGCAAATATTACACTGGAAACTCGCAGAAAGGAAAATTATCAGGATTTACAGGTGAGCTGTTAATAAAGGCTTATAATCCATTGAGTTTAAATCCCACCCATTAAGAATTTTCATTGCATGCTTTCATCAAAGTCTCTTTCCAGGTGCTTTGTCCCAGGCTAATCTCATGGTCTGGTGAAAGGTGCCAGACGTGATGGGATCAAATTAATGTTGCTTTATCTAAGGATTGTTAATGACTCATTGCAGGTATATGGAAACCACAGACACCTAATCTAATTATAGCACAGGAGCTGTGTCTTTATGCTCTGTGGTCTTGATACGTTTCGTACCACCAGCCTTCCCAGTAATTTTCCTCCTCTCCCTGAGTTCCTCACGGGTTTGTCTTTTTTCTTCTTGTTCTTATTTTAATGTCTGATGTGGGCTTATAAGGACAGGGTGCTCACCATTGCCCTCCTTGCCCAGTGCACAAAGGGAAGGAGGCTCGTAACTAATTACCCATTCTGACTAATGAAGCGCATTTTTATGTTTCCACCAGGGCTGTAGGGCATGTGTTTGAGCTAGTACAAATAAGAACCTAAAGCAGTCTTCCCTCCTGCCCAAAGGAATCATGAAGTTGGATCAGCTCTGCATCACTTTGCTGGTCTTCAAGCCATCGTTTGCCTTTTGGCAGACCAGGCACAGGATGCTGGCATGGAGTTTGGAGGCTGACAGCTCTGCTGTTTTCCAAAATACGAGGAACTCTACAGAGCCAGAATGAGCTATGAAAGTCTAAACTGTAAGGAAACACAGCACACATTCATCCCATTTATTGCAGAGAAGATCTACCTTGACAATCCTTCTTGAGGTAAATGATAACTTTTTTGTGTAGCTTGCACTTGAATTGAAATGGCCACTGCTTGGGCAGCTTGCTTTAGTCAAGAAACAGTTGTCTTGGAAGAAGCTGGATCCCCCAGCTCTGCAACCACTCTGAAATGGATGCAGTAACAGATGGAAAATTCTGATTGCTCCAAATTTATGTCTATGAAAGCTCCATTTTAATTACATTCTACGGTGACAGAAAACCAGACCCCTGCTGTGCTTCTGAATTACTTTCTATTCAAATTTACTTCTCATTGATGCCATTAGTTTACGTGAACAGAAATTAACGTTTGATTTCTTTTTCTCTTTCACAATTTCTTTTCCTCTTTCACAATTCCTTTTCAAAACAAAAACACTTTCCTTGGGAAGCCATCACTGAGCTGAATTATATCTAGGGGAAAATAATTAAAAAACTCATGAAACAACAACTCCCCAAGATTTGAGGTAATGTCTTCCAAGAGGAGGGGAAAACCAGAAATGCCAAAGGAAATTTGGGTCATTAGTCAGCCTTCTACAATTATTTATGATGAGCAATTTATCCACCCTTTTTAATACTCTTATGGGGAAAATGCATTTTCCACAAACAGATCAAAATTTCAATATATTTTTTTTTTTTCCTCTGCTTAAATCTTCTTTTTATTGCTTAACACACATCTGTAGACAATATATCTAAACTCCTGAGTTTGTCATTTTCTTTGCAAGTGCGGTTTGTTACATGAGGAAAAGATTTATTATAGCAATCTAAAATATCAAGAAACAACAAGATGTAATGACTGGACTCTAAAGCTGGGTTAATTGTCTCTGAATATGCTGCCTTTTTTTTTTTTTTTAAGAACATTTAGAGCAATTAGTCATTGGAATAACTTATCTGGAGATAAGGCAGACTGCCTATCCCTGCAAATCTCTGAGACAAGGCTTTCTAAAATACATATTTCTGCTAAGCCAGAAGATGGGAGCTACCCGTCAAACTCCATGGCCTTTAGCTTGTAGAATGTCAGATTAGATGCACAAAGTGTTCCCTTCTGGCCTTAAAACTGATGAAACATTTATTTCAGAGTTGATCTGTACTAGTCACCTAGGTCAAATAATAAGTCAAGCATTTGTGAAAAACCAGACAAGCAGACACAAGCATCAGCATGGGGCAGAAAATGGCAAATTTCACCCTGCTAAGGGCTTCGGCCAGATCCTCAAAATGGTGACTAGAAAACTGAGGGCAACATGCAGTTCTAAAACAGAAACTCGAGCGACAATTTGAAGGCAAAACAACCAACACTGGAATTAAATATCACCACCTCAAATGGCAGGTTGCAGCTGCCAAAAATGTGCTCAAGTAATTTGCTTATTTCTAGCGTATAAACTAGATGTAAATTTGCAATTGATACATCACACACACACACACACACACACACACACACACACACAAAATAAGAATCAAATTTCAACCCCAAAAAACTCTATCAAAACTTTATTCCAGATTGTGTAAACAGAAGCACCACCGTGTTTCTCTGTAAGGTGGTAACAACCTCCCCTTTGTGCCTAGTGCCAGTGACACAACATCTGGAAAGGTGTTCAATTGAAACACCTCGTTACCAGAAAGAGCTGGAGGCACTTCAGAGGCATCGACTCAAACAATTAAAGAGGTAGGAGGACTGATCTGGGAGGAAACAGCCTCTGAATAACTTGGGAAAGTGATGACTAAGGCACTGTGTTGGCTGTTTGTGACTTTTATGGGAGGTTTTGCAGAGGTTTCAATGGGAACTTGATGGACAAAGGTATGCTAATCAACGGCAAATGTTCAAAATGTGTGAAGAAAAAGAAAAAAAAAAGAGAAGGAAAATGAATATTTAGCCACAGAACAGAACTAGGGTGGAATTAGAGAAGAAAAAATAGAAGTGAACTTTACTCAAATGTCAGAATTTATAACAGGTAAATAATGATGAAGAGAAAATGAGTGGAACAATCCCATGGAATAGAATATGCCTTTCGATCATTTTAAGCTAACTTCACTAGTGGAAAAAGTATGAAGAACTGACATGACATAGTCTGGAAACTGAGCTTTCCTAGTCTTGGGAGATGAGCCTGGACAGGGCTCTGAAAAATTTTCAGTTGACTGTGGGAGTTGAAGTCCAGATTCCAGTTTGTTATCTTTGTTGCAAGTCAAAGCCCTCTACCCAAGTATATCCAAAACAAGAGATCTTCAAAACCAGAAGGTCTTCTTTCACTGTCAAAGCTCCAGAGCAAATACTAAAAGGTGCAAGTGCTTTTACCTCAAAAACATGTAGGTAGGCTCTACCATGGAGTACGCTCCCCTACCGGATTCATCAGGAAAGGGGCATGATTCTTTTATAAGATCTTTGAATATAAAAATATAAACATATAGCTGCAGGTCAGGTTTTAGAGGTTTGTGTCTTATATCCCATTATGGGAAAGTTTGTCTTCTATGAATGGAGGTGAATCCACCATCACGAAAAGTGAGCTGCTGACCTGTTCAGTGAAAAGGTGCCATGCCATTTCTCATCTTTTACCTCTCTATTATCCATTGTTTATGTACTCCCACCCAAAACACCCCAAATATTTAAATTATGAATAATGAGGAGTCACAGGAAGGAAATCTAGTTATTTATTTAAATTTAGATTTTCTTTTTTTTTAATTGATTGGTGTATGTTTTGTTTCTTTTTTGTCTGGAGGGTCAGAATTACAAGAAAAATGACCACCTCTAAGAAGAGGCAGTTGTTATCAGCTTAATGATCAGTGAGTAACTGGATCCTGCAAGGACCCAAGGGCTCCCAGTTCAACAAGAGTCAATGACTACTGAAGATATGGAGCCTTTCTCAGCAATGATCCTTATTTATAACATTCAGAAAAACACTGAGAGCAGGAGAAATCATGTTGATGGCAATAAGGCATTTCTAGCCTTGAGAAGCTGCTACTCCCTGGAGTAAGTAAAGCCACAACTTTTCTTCTGACAGTGCAGCAAATGATACAGAATGTTGGTGTTGGATACAGAAATATTTTAATAGCTTTATTTTAGTATAGAAACATGTTAGTCTCTTTTTGTGTGCAGGAGGACTTGGAAGCCATTATGCAGCTGGAAGACTATGTAGTACTTGCCATCATGGACACATGGTGGGATGACTCCCATACCTGGCGTGGTGCGATGGATGGCTATCAACTCTTCAGAAGGGATGGGCAAGGAAGGAGAGCAGGTGGGGTAGCCCTGTATATGTATATTAGGGAGTGTTTTGGTTGTCTAGAGCTTGATGATGGTGGTGGTTGGCCAAGTGTCTATGGGTAAGAATCAGGGGGAAGGTCAACAAAGTAGATATCATGGTGGGAGTCTGTTATAAACCACCCAACCAGGATGAAAAGGCAGATGAGATATTCTATAAGCAGCTGGGAGAAGTGTCGCGATTCCTAGTCCTAGCTCTCATGCACATTACAAGATGTCTGTCGTGTCTCTCCTTCTTACAGTACTCAGCTTTCTTTTATTCTTTGTGGAGATTCTGGATAATGTGTGTAATGTATTAAAGTGGTTGTTTCTGAAGAAATACGTGAAGGAGAATGCACAAGGAAGGAAAGAGACAAATGGTGAGGCACAGAAACGTAGTAAGCGAGAACTGAAATAAAAATTTCACGAGTCTTCTAAAAATATTTTATAGGAGAAAAAAATGTAGTTTCTCCACACTGATATCAAAGCAGTCCATCTGTTTGGGTTGCATGGAAGCAGCCCCTAAGCAAGGAGTAATGATTAAGCAATTAGAGTCTGGTAAGTTAACAGCTCCCATGCTAAGTTAGCAAAGCTGCTGTAGACCTCTCTGTGTTTCACGTCAGACAAACAGTACAGACTTGTTAGAACATTTACACCAGCGACACTCCAGACTCTCCACACCAAAGCTGGTAGTCTTCTCCATGTTTGATTCCTTAAAAGCAGCAAGCCCTTAACCCCCCTGTACACTTCCTTTATGTCCTACTAGATCTATCACAGCATCTACACTGTTTTCAAGAACCCCTCAAAAAATCCTGAATGTGTTGGCGAAACCATGCAAAAAGCAAAGGAAGACTCTGTGAGTGATGACCAGCTATAATGTCTCTCCTGGTTTTCTGGAAACACTGGTGCATCATCCTAAGCACTTTCCTCTGTTCCTTAGGACAAGGGCTGACTGCAGAGTGAGCAAAGGTGGGATTTTATTCTGAAAACACTAGCTATGGAGAAAATGGATTCACTGAGGAGGAAAAATAAAGACTTACAATCCTCTTGACTCAGGTGCCAACATGGGCAGTCACTCAGTAAAGCAGGAAAGTACGGAGCACATGGCCTGTGACTGGTTTTATGTTGCCTGAAATGGGAGCTCACGCAGCAGACCAGCAGCGTGAGAAATGGGCTGCGGAGAGACCAGGACGGAGAACGGACCAGAGTGTGCTGAACAAACAAGGAGGAAATCATATAATCAGGGAGAAAAAGTATGGCCCTTGGCAAGACCTCTGGTAGTAAAATCTATGTTAACAATATCACCCTGTGAATTTGTTGAATGCATGTAACTCTGCTTCCTCTGGATAATATTTTTATTATGAAAAAAAAAAAACCTTCCTCAAAAGATAAATATGTTTCAAAAGAGGTTTGAGTGGAGTTTTAACAGATCACGCGTAAATTTTTCTAAAAATAAAAATAACGCAACATTCAAACATTGCTTGGTGTACAAATCAGAAATTTGTAGCCAGCTGCAAGTCTTTTTGTTTTCTTTTCCAAATTAACAATGAGGAGGCCAGCTCAGTTTGCTTTCCTGACATTATAGCCAGGGAACATTTCTTTTCATGCAGGTTGGCTGTGGCTCGGGGGGATATTAAACCATTTGCATTAATAATAATCAAGGACTATCTACCATCAAAACAAGTCATAGACTCGACAGTCTGATTACATCATTTTAGGGAGAGGAAATGAAGTTTAGCATTTGTTTAAACATAGTGAAATGAATTTAAGAAGTTACTAAAAAAAACATTGAAGCTCATCTCCCACTCGTTCAGTTTCATTATGGATAAAAATCAGCAGACTAGGAGAGAGGGAGGGTCTTAGATGCCCTGACCCTTGTGAGTATTTTATTGAGAGTGACTTATTTAATAAAAAGCACATTTCAGTTCAGACAAATGCAACGTCCTCCATCTAGGAACCAGGCATACAGACCGTATATAAAAGGCAGGGATATGTTATGTTGAAAAAAGATCTAAGGCTTCTTCCGAGGTAATCGAATGATTAAAAAAAAAAAAAAAAAGAGTAAAAAAGTTGTGATGCTGTAACAAAGAATGCAAATAAAACCTTTGGGTGCTTAAGCAACAAGTTGAAGTGTACATGTGCTATTAGTGATAGGACTTGTGAGGTTTCTCATGGGCTGTTTCCAGTAATCACACTTCCAATAAAGATATTAATTAAGAAAGATTTTGGAAATTGCCTTAAAAGGATAATCTAGGATAAGGAAATATGCCTTTAAGGGGAAATCATAGTTTCCCAAACTATTTAGTGTACTTGCAGATGATCGAGAGTTGACCTGGTCATGGGTGACATGCACTTAGAGAAGGAAGAGCTTTCTGACTGTAAACTAATCTTTAATTTAGAAGAAGTAAAAACAAACTAAGTGTACCAGCCAGTGTTTGGAAGATCAAATTAGATAAATTCAGGCTAACCCATTAGCATGATTAGCTCCTCGAACAGTGTATCTAGATTTCATGTTAGTTCTTCATCAGTTAAACTGTTTAACTTAAGATTGATCTACATCATACCCATTTGAAAAACAAAAACACACAGACAGAGGTTGTAGAACTGGCACAGAAATTTCTGAGTAAGTGCTGTGCTATGGGACTGCACGAAACTGGAGATCTGCCAGAGTGTCATGACCCCTGTGGACAACTATTCCACTGAACGATGTTAGCAGGAAGGAACCGGGGGTATCAGGCTACTCATGAGGAGGAAATTTTTTACAATGAGGGTGGTAAAATACTGAAACAGGTTTCCCATAGAGGTGGTGGATGCCCCATCGATGGAGACATCCCAGGCCAGGCTGGACGGGGCTCTGAGCAACCTGAGCTGGTGAAGATGTCCCTGCTCATGGCAGGGGTGGCACTGGATGAGCTGTAAAGGTCCCTTCCAACCCAAACTATTATATGATTCTATGTGTCCACACTGATGCTGAAGCACCCATTCCCCCAGCACAAGACTATGGACTCCCTCCAAGTCCTTGAGGCAGATTTCCAGACACAGCTCATCAAGAAAATAGCTGGCCCTAACTCATGGGTTCCTGCAGTGGCTGAGGACCTTCTCCACTGCAAAAACCAAGGGACTTGTGCCTCTTTCCACCCCCACCTCTGCTGCCCGAGAGTGTGCAGGGGCAGTTTCCTATGGTACTGCCTTGCCCAGCATCCTCCCAACTCACACGAAGATGAGGGAGGAGATGCTCAGCTCTCCCACTGCCCACATGATGCATGACTGCCCCTCATCTTCACATTCCGTTGTTGGAAAGTCACAGCAGAGAATCATACTGATTCTCATTCACCACTATTTTGCATCTTTAAAAATTACAATTGAGCTCCTTTTTCTTTTACTTATATATGGAGTGATTTATACTTCATGATTCAGCCCAGACTAGAGAAACACATCTCTTCAGAAAACTACCTGATGTGTTCATGCTCATTTTTTTTCATCGTCATCCATTTAGCATTGACAGGGATTAGTATATCTTGAAAATATATTGTTTAACCACACCAGATAACACATTTTCAAATAATACAATTTTCACCTTTAGTCAGTAAAAAGTGGTGATTAGAAATATGTTAATTGTCTACTACAATCAGCTTGGTTTTGTAGTCTAGAAGAAACCCCATCTCAAGCTACATTTACAGAATGAACTTTAGAGACACATAGATATTGTCAGATTTTATATCACTATTATTTTTACAGGCTGAGGTATCCAAAACAAGTTCAGTTGTAGCTAGAGCTTTCTCTGGAGAGCATAGCTACACTGAGTAATTTTTGATGTTTTTAGTTATGGAGTTTTCAGTATTATCAGAAATATTTCAAAAGTAAACACTTTTTTTTGCTTCACTATGTGTTTGGAAGACAAAAAGGAAAATAAAGATGTGTGTAAATGTGTGTGTGTGCGTGTGTATGAGTATACATGCGTACAAATACATAATTTCATGTTTTACTTCCAATAAGTCCTAAGACGCTATTTTTCATACACAGATCTTTTTTTTTCAGGCCTGTAACTATTAGTAGTGTTAAAATAACACATTACTCTTTTCATTCAGCCATTGTGGCAAAACCAAATTTTACTAAGTAGTAATACATGTTTCTTTTTTTCTTGTTGGATAGAAGGAAGATGTTCAGACGAAATCTTATAAGCTCTCTAAGTATGAATAAATTATTTTGGTATGGCATAATAGGTAAATTATGCAACCAGAAGTGATTACAAACCTGTAAAAAGGACCTTATCCAATTTAGTTAATCCTCAGTAATCCATTTGATTAATTTGGGTGTTCTTGTTTTGATGTGGTAGAAACAGATTCAACAGTGATGGGTATGTTTTAAAAACAGAACAGCAAAAAAGGACCAATCTTGTATATACAGAACCTGCTATAATTGGAAACACTTTTAAGAATGAACAAATATGTTAACTTTTTTTGTTTCAGACATAAGTCACCATGTTAAAATGAAATACTGCATTATTTCACAAGATGAAAATAGCACAGAAGATTTTGACCTTCCAAGGGACACAGAGAATCACCCTGGGATTTCCAGGTCAGCTGCAACCGGACTCCCTCGCAGAGATTCAAGATGATATAGTCTTTATAACTTTTACGTACATCTGCACTTCAAATAAAGTGATGATCTATCAGCTTCCTGCTTAATCACACAAACTAAATGGATTTTGCACTTTTTCTCTGTTGGGTCTGAATGGAAAAGCTGTTCTGCTTCCATACTTGCTATATACTTTACAAGCAATTGCTACCTTTTTTCCTTTTTGTAGAGCACATATGTACAGAGGTGCCATGTGACTGTGAGCAGACGTGTACATATGTGCACAATCACCCTCACATATTTTGTAGATATCAAAAGGTTTCTTTGCCGAATCCCAGAAAGGACCTTGAGTATATCAAAGTCTGGACAGTCGTTAAGGGACGATGATGATCCTGAGGGTCTCTTCCAACTGAAATGATTCTATGATTCTGTGATTCTATGATTCTACGATGAAGGATCCCAGGTTGTAAACCACCCAGTGTTCCTCACCAAGGACATAAAACTTGATATAGTCAAGTGGAAAACTTCACTCAAACATCTTGCATGAAGGAAGAATTGTATCAATAGAGAGGAATCTAAGACTAAAGGCTTTGGGTGGACTGGTCATTCTCAGACCAGCTGATGTCTCGGCTTTACTGAGTAGCCGTTGCTGCTGTGTCACAGCCTAAGGGCAGAGCCTGATGGGATTGCAAATTGTAAAAATTGGGGTCTTTGCTACTACTTGGTTCTCTTGTTGATTCCACTCATCACTTGTTCCTTAATTTCATACACTGACACCGCTACTTCCATAAATTATCACATTTTATGGTTTTATTGCTAACAAAATAAACTTTGATGACACATTTAAAAGATGCCAAGGCTATGAAAATGAGTTTGTATTTGCAGAATATTTTTAAGTTGTA
Organism: Pampusana beccarii; assembly: GCA_013399365.1. Taxonomy (NCBI): domain Eukaryota; kingdom Metazoa; phylum Chordata; class Aves; order Columbiformes; family Columbidae; genus Pampusana; species Pampusana beccarii. Next base: position 1,231,283 of record VWYH01001528.1, on the reverse strand, counting down.
ATATTTTTAATATATTACAGCCAAAGGGTGGGGGGGGAAGTGTTTAAATAAAAGTGACACAGTGAAGTTTATTCTGGCCACATGTACCCACAGACACATGCAAAAATGACCTTGAAAGATGTCCCATCTGCCAGGTCTCTCCATCTGACTGAAGAAGGGAGTTGCTTTGCATCCAACCCGTGCTAAATAGAATGAATTCAACAAAAAATGTGGCAGGCAGCTTCTTGTCAGTCTAACTAATTAAAAACAAAGCAAACAGATGGACAAGCAATGACTCTTATTCAACAAGAATTTGGGCACTCTAAGTGAGAAGGCACTGTCATAATTTTCTTAAGATGTAAAAAGGAATATTCTTATAGATAATTGTCCAGATTCTAGCTCTCAGGGCTTGATGCTATGTTTCTGAGTGTCCCCCTGCAACACACGCGCACACATTCTCACTCCTATTGCTCTCATACTGAATTCTGCCTTGCAATGCAAGAGTAGCGGTCTGAGTGGTTCTTAGAAAAATGGGAGAGGAAAGGGTAAGAGAAACAAGAGGTGACAAGTTTAATTATGCTGCTATTCTTAATCTTTTTTAATCTTCAATTTTTATATTCAACTGTTGCAGAAGTGAATTATTACCATATCAACAGTGACTGAGGGAGGATTGCTAAGATGGAGAGTGATCGCTTCTCTGAAGCAGGGAGCCTGAAAACAGGCAAATGGAAGAAGAGAGGGAGATGCAAGGCTTGAAGCTTAGTCTGAGATGAGAGCGAAACTACCATCACATGGGATAACATGAGCTGAAACAAGATTCTGCCAGGGAGGGCTATGTGGGCTCCTGAAGAATGTGCTTCAAATTGCTGCAAAGGAACTGGATCTTGCAAATGATTTTAAGGATGAAAAGAGAAGGGAGAAGAAAGGGGATGGTCTATACCAAGAAGCAACGATGATTGTTTTATTTGCAGCAGCTTGGACAGAATTCCGAAGGGCTAAAAGTAAAGTGGAAGTTGCAGGAGCTGAGCAAGTACCAGGAAAGACGGTACTTGAGCATTAATCACACAGACAATGAAACTTGGATGCTACTTTTTCAAAGGAGGATGAGCCCTTATTCCACCACATTGATACGACAAGAATCAGACACAACCATGGACAAAAAAATTCTACATAAATAATAATAACTGAAATAATGGAAACATATGCTTTACAACGCGATTTTTTTTTTCAGTATTCTGTCCATATAAACATATAAATAAATGATCTCACTTGAGCTTTTGGCACCTCTGTTGAAGACTTTATAGTTAAGACATCAGTTCTGCGAAGACTCACAGACGTTAGTAGGTCTATACATGGGATAATGTTTGTAGGGTTTTATGCAGTGTATAGCAGTAAGCATGTATTTAAACTTTGCCAGGGCAAGAAGACTAGCAGTCCCATGAACTCCAGAACTGATAAGCTGAACTGCCTAGTACATGAGATTTGGCCTGAAAGTTATCGAAATTTGTTGTGTGAGACTCCAAAATTTTGCTTTTTGAATAGCTTTTCCTGACTTTGAGCACACGAGCCAACTCACCACAGTTTCTACTGAACAAGGCCAGGTTTCTGGTCTCTTTGGGAGCCCTCGCTAGAAGAACCAGCTGGGACTAAATCACAAAAAGCTGCCAGATGGTGTAGCCACCTTTCTCCCTCCAATGAAAACACCCAATGAGAAATAATTACATGCTTCTCTAAAGTACTATCCACTAGCCCACTGATATTGCAGCAGCTCACTATATATCCCTCTTCCCTCCACCACTTCAATTTGAGTCTTCATCATTTATTATGCCATTAATTTTCCATTCTTCACCTTAACACATTCTGAGTTTCAAGCCTGATATCAGTAATAATGAGGAATTAAGTTACATACCCTGAAAAGATTTGGGGGACTGAAACCATAGGATATACCTTGGGCTCCTGGATGCCTCCAGCTCACACCTCTTTTTCTGTGCCAATACCGTCACCTGCTCTTTCTGTCTTACTTGTCCCAAACCTTCCTGGTAGTTCTGGGAGAGTAGAAGCTGTATTTTTCTTCTCATAACTGCTGCAAATACCTGCAGTATGGTCAACCCTGAATATTCTAAAATGATTAATTATTCTCCTGAAAATATAAGAAGTTATTAAAAGGCTGTACTGGGGTCATATTTTCAAATTTTCCTTTTATACATAACTGAAAGCTCAGGTCTTCACATGAAGTAATAATTTCTGAAGGTGTAAATTACAAACCCCTCCCCCAAGCAAATAAAGCAAAATTTTCAATAGAATCATGACAGTTACGGTGGATATCTTGCTTGTGAAATCGCTATACAAGTCTTAATTTAGACAGATCAATAATTTTCAACAGCAGTCCACAGACCACAATGTAGACAAGTTCTAACAGATCTGCAAAAGAAAACTGAGAGAAAGCAAGTGAAATACAAATAGGTGACACCTCTTAGAAAGGAATAGTTCCAACTGAAGATATTAATGATTCTTAAATTTTAAAAAAAAAGGTTCAAAATCACTGGAATTGTTTATTTTCTCTTTAGCAGTCTGACTGAATATATCTTGTTCTTTTTAAAAACCAACAATACAAATACCAGCAACCACGTTTCAGGGCAAATCTGAAATCCAGATGTCCTGGTCCTGCTTCCGGATATCAGAGTGTTAAAATGGGAAATAACTTTATAAATATCGATGCAGTTCAAATCAACATCAGCACTATCATCTGTAGAGAACAGAGTACAACAGAACTGATGTCTACAAGCCTTGGAATTTTATCAGTGTTGTCATTAACAAGGCCAAATTGTGAAATTCTTAGTCTCTTCCTCCTGCAGCAAAACTCGTCTTGACTTGTGTGTGGCTTAAGGGCAGAATTTGAACCTCAAGGTCTCACCCATCCTCGGATTCTGCCCAAGGTCCTTGCACAACCCTACTGATGGGACTTTCAGGTTTGTAACACTTCTGTGATTCAATCTGTGGATAATACCCTTCCATAGGCTCCTGGGTCAGACTCAAAATCTGGCCTTTTCTCTAAAAGTCGACAGAGAAACCTTCTACCTTTAGGAACTGATGAGTGTGTGAGAGGTTAACAAACCTCTGCAGGACTCCTGCAGACCTTACCGTCTCTGTTTTAAATATGACTTCACTGCACTCTCCAACCTAAACAGAGAGCCATCTACACACTAAAAAATTTAAAGAAAAAAAAAAGAGAAAAAAGGAAAGCACACAAAACCCCCTCCCAAAACCAATCAAAATGAAACTGTCTCCTGCACATCAAACGCTCCCACTTTTCAAGGGGAGTGGTGATGATGGAAAAAAGTGACAGGGAGAAAAGATCTTGATGTGACAGATGTTAGTCATACTGCTTAATGTGCTACTGGAAAGCACTCAGATCGTGCAGTGATAAAGACTGGGTATGAAGCAGAGCAGAACATAATTCTTTCTTTTTCCATCATGTTTTGGAGTCTTCATCCTTTGCTCTCTCTCGAGCATGATGATCGGCTTTCTCTCTCATTAGGTCCAAATGTAATTTGACAAATATTCACACTTATTGATTTTGTTCATTCACTCAGCTGAATACACAGGATAAGGGAAAACACCCTTGGTGGCCCAAATCAAACATTTACACTTTAGTTTGCATATATGAAAACCCTAGAAGTTCACAAGTCACACAAGACTAAAGCAGTGACTGAATAACAAAACCTTTACTTTCCGCAGTGTTTCTGCTCTTCTTCATGTTTTTAGATACTTGCTCTTCTTAATTATTTTATTATTTATACGGTACAGCCAGAGTACTCAGTTTAACAAGGCACAAATATAATAACAATCCCTAATCCCTAAAGAGCTTGTGTTGGTAAAAACAAGGATTACACATTGTTCCAGCTCTCCTCCTGACTTCTGACAGCTCCTTGTTTTTCTGTCTCTTGCCATGTCCTGAATAATTAGCAAAGTCAAGGTGCCACTTGCAACATTATTTGCATCACTGCAAGGCTTAACGAAGACTTTTTGGCCAATGCTGCACATTTTACAGGGCTACTCATATTATCACGATGAGAAAAAACCCCAACAGTCCGAGTCAGACAGAATAATTTTTGATAAGGCCGAATTTTCAACTCAGTGATTTAAATTTCTTTCACACTGCATTTACTTCCTGACGGATTTGTTGTAAGGCAATCAATGGCAATATTTTTCTTCCTTCTCTGAACTTCTTTAAATTTAGGTCCTATGCTCTGTTCCTATTACCCCTTTTTTATTAGTGCTTTTCATCACTAAATCTCCAAGTACTTCACAGAAAAAAATATGAGTCATTAGAGATGTTTTACGGATGGGGAAGATGAGGCAAAGGATGTGAACCAAGTGAAACGGAGGACCATTACTCTACGTGCTTTTGCAGAAAAATTAGCTATGGAAATACCTTGGGTAATAATAAATACCATCATGCTATGATTAGTTTTGAATAGACTAATGCATCAGCTTATTCTCTTTTCTATAGCCTGACAATGAAGGTAATGTTTATACTTAGTGTTAGCATCACTATAAGAAAGAAAATCTTCAGTTATTACCAGGTTTTCTGTATAAATTCTTGTTGTGTGGGTAAAATAAAAAGGTATTCATCCCAGTATCATTAATGAGACAGACCGGTTTGAGATGTGCAGCAATAATAGGCTGTTCTGGATTTATTTTATTTTACTTTCTTTTTATTTGTGTTATTTTAATATTTTTGGTTTGGTTTTGCGTGTTATAGTATTTAAAATGCCTTGCATGCATAGGTTTTTATTTGGCAAGTGTTACATTGACAGAGCCATACTGCGGGACTACCTTGAAGACAAAACTGAGTAATTCCTCTTTTCCATTAACCATCATGAATCTGAGTCTTAAAATAACTCCATGGGTTTCAGCCTTCCCTCCAATTCCTAAATCAGCTGACAACACACAATAGAATGTATTAATACGAACAAACACAAGAAAGACAGATTCAACAAAGACTGAGCAAAAATAAGAGGTACCAGTGTTGTAAATCTAACATGACATTAGAAACATTCCTCTTTCTGCTCATTTATGCAGGAGTTCCTCCTGCCTCTTTTGGGTTTTATTTATTTAACCTGTGAAGATCTTTTTTCCAGGTCAAGGGTTGTGTTTTATTCTTGTTGCCTAACATAAGAGAGACCTAATTCAGTGCGTTTTTTCTAGTGTAAAGGAAATGATAAACACTGCCAATACTAAGAGGAGCTTATTTTCAGGAGGAAGCTCTGACAGTTAACAGAGCTGCTCCATTATACTTTTGATTAAGCTATCAGCAACTCTTTCTCCTGACGCATGCGGGTGCAAACAAGCTATTCGGGAAACAACATAGGAAGAAAATTAGGAGGCCCAAGCAACAGTTCCTGGGAAGGGGTGACTATACTTCGGTATAAGAGACAAACCTCTAAAATAATCCAACCAAATTCCCAAGTCTGCATCTCCTGTTAGCCAGCACGGACCAGCAGAAGACGAGCCAGTGCCAGCCCAGGGACGTGGACACTGTTATCTTGCCGCTGCAACGTGGTTGACAAATCTCCCAGTGTCACATAACCACATCGGCTCGTCTGGACCTGCCTCAGGAGCAGCTACATTAAGACACATCCTGCAGCCTTATCACCTCGCAGTCAAACAAAGAGGACAAAGCCCAAGACAGAGAACAGAAAATGAGACAACGCGGAGTGTTCAGCAGCAAAAAAAAAGGCTGATGCAGACATCACCACGCGTTGCTGAAAGCCAGAGCTGCTGCGGAAGGTTAAACTGCATGAGGAAACAAGGACAAGCGGTGTTTGGGATTGCTCCAGAGATTCTGATTAAAAACCTGCACAGCACAGTGTGAGGGAAACCAGAAAGTAGGAGGCAAGTTGGTCTCCTGTCATGGGTTAAAAAAAGCTGCAAGAGTTAAGGAGAAGGAATCTGGGAGGAGATGTGTGAGCAAATAGCAGATAAGACGATGTTATGTATGTCAAGGGTTAAAATAATTTTTTTTTTTTTTCTTCATTGACTGTATATAGTGGGGGAAGTGAATTCCTAAGCCTTTGTTTTGTTGTTCTTTCTACAGTGGAAACAAAAAAAAAAAAAAGAGAAAGTGAGTCTTCTTGCTCAAGATTAATTATTGAGTGTTCCAGAGCTTTATAATATATTTATATACTCCCTAGAGCTTGGCACACTCTCTCTCTACCTCTTCCCGTTTTACTGTGTCATCTCCATCCCAGTGCTTTTCACTCAAATACTTCATGAGACCCTACGTGGAATCGAAAGAGGTAGAGGTGCTGGGGGGAATGCAGGCACGCCGTACAGCTCCCACCAGTGTTGCTCCAGCTAAGGGCTTCCTGACCCCCCCATTGAACACCTCTGTTCTCAGGAGTTCAGGATATGGCTGCAGAGGCTTCTAGTTATGCCAAAACCTAATATTTAAACTTGCAGTTCATCTCAAAATACATTTTACCGCCATAATTATTACCTGCTGGCACAGAATTTGATTCACTTGTGCCCTTTTTCTGCGCAGCTTGTGTTTTTTTTTCTTTAATCTTATCCCTTCCATTACATCATAAGAAGCAAAACCAGATTAAATTGTATTTGAAGTTTGAAATTATGGCGGCAGGACGATTCTGATTAATACCTACCATAGGAGAATTAATTTTATTAGATGGAATTGCTGCTGCTGGACAACTCAGATGACCCAGAGCATAGTGCAGAGTTTAAAGTCGATGGATGAAAAGTGAGAAGGGCTGTGCTTCCCATGGTGAGAAGCGGAGCACTTGTTACGAGCACTTTGGTGGTACACTGCCTTTCCGAAGCCCTAAGCTAACATTAATTAACACATTCATTAGTGATTCTCCACTTACAGAAACAGGGAGAGAAGTGAAGAAGGTGAAGTCTTGGCCCTGTTGACCTTGGTAATGGCTAGATCACTTTTATGAAGCCAGAACTTCACCCCAAAGCAGTTTTCTGTAGACTACACTGAAAACAGCTCATCTAAAACGCTTATCTATGGTTTCCCACCATTGTTATGCTGGCGATAGTGAGTGCCCTGGTTTACATGGCCATTTTGTCAAGCAGAACATTTAGAGATTATATTTTTTTCCCTGAATGTTCTAAATATTTGGTACAGCTGTAAGAATAAAATAAGAAAAATAATTCTGAATGCAGATGTAATCAACTTTGTTTCTTTTTTTCTACACTTGGTGCCACGTGCAAGAAATACCATAACTCTTCTTCCTTCATATTGACATGGAAACAGTGAAGAAATATCTCTGAGACACTGTCTGTACATGTTTGTTAAGAATATTTTCATTGTTAAAAAAAACACCCTGTTCAAATCACATTTTACAAAATGGTAACGTACAGAATTCACATTGTTTGTCTGTTAAACCAGAGCTGGGCCTGTGTGTTGGGTATTGTGTACTTACATGCACTTCAGTATAGACTTTGGTTGTAATAACAGTACAAGGTATGTTACAATCTATTGAACAAATGGCATGAATTTAAAAATTACATGATAAAGCATACTAATACACAAAGGGTAACAGCTTTATTGATCTACCAAAACAAGCACAATTTACAAGTTATTTAACTTTAACATTTGAAGGTAGGGAAGCTGTTGCAGTCTGTTGTCTAAAGGACATAGATGTGGTTAGGGAGGAGGAGTATTTGCCCAGACACAAATTTCTGCAATGTGTAGATGTCTTAATCTGAATTAGGCAACATGGGCTTCCTTTGTGCTTCTCTGACTTCATGTAGAGGAAATATACCACCAGAAACAGAATCACTTTATCTTAAAGTTCTGAAATAAGTTAGATGAATGTTATCTTGTTTTTCTTGACTGGAAGCAGTCCACTCAACCAGCTTATGTACAGTCACCTACACTAGAGATATCTAAAGTTAGGGGAGGTGAATCTTGTGCCTGGTAGCTTCCGATACTTCCCCAGCAGCATCTCAAGGCAACAGACCCCAAATTTTTGAAAATACTTATCAGAGAAATGACCTAATCCAAATTGGCCAATGGAGAGAGATAGCTATATACAGACAACCACTAAGTCCATCCTGAGATACCATCCTGTGGAGTTACATTTCTCTCTCTATCTCCTCTGACTAGATAAGATACTTACATTTCATGTGGCTACAGACAGGAAAAAAAAAAATCCCCAAGGCTCAATGTCTTCCTATGGTTCAACGAACCAACAACTGATTTCAGTTTAATTCTATCCCACAACATTTCGAGGAATGTGGAGCAGTTTCACTTGATCTTTGCTACACCTTTCCTCTCTTACAAAGGGTGCACCTCGATGAGAGCTAAAAAAGTAGGACTTTAAAAGTAAGGCTTGATTATTTGAGGTTACGTTTTCAAAACACTGATGAACTTGGATGAATCAATTTTCAGGAGTCAAACTTGAACACCTGAAGAGGGTGATTTTCAGAACTCCTTTTGGCTCCGATAAAATATAGTCGCTTTTAGGAAGTGTTTTGGTCCGAATATTCAAAATAACTAGTTGTTCTGAAAATGCAGTCCCTAGTATCAGTGCTTACAGATACCTGGAACAACACTAAAATCCACAACCCCATATAAACATATTAACATCTCATTTATATGTGTTGCATGTCAATGTTTTAAAATAATTCAATTTTCACACTCATGACTGTATCTTGACTTAATTAAAGACACACTTCTTTCTAAGTGTGTTTAGCTTCTATAAAAATATTCTCAGAGCAGGCAGGAGAGGGAAATATTTTAAGTTATTATAAAATCAGCCTAAGAAGTCTGGTATCCCACATAGGACCAAACCCATATGAATGTGTGAGGGCAAATGGGGTAAAATAAGACCATGATCCATAAAATATTCCTGAGAGACCATCAGTAGCTGTCATAAAAAGCATTAATCTTTACATTAATTTTGCAGACTGTGCTTCAAAAGATTCCCTACTGCCCTTACACTTCCTTCTCAGCCTGCTTTCACCTTCTGCTGACTGGATCTTGATCTAAGAAAGAATTTAGACCTTTGGTAACTTAGTTTTGTCAGCCTCAGATACTTCTCATGTCATCATAAATCCCTCATAAATCAAGCAAAGAAGCTGCTTTTGTCTTGCTACAGGTAAGCAATGAAAAGTATTTTACAATGAACCCACAGGAGTTGGCTCACACTACAATTTTAATGTGTTTATTAAAACAGGTGAGACCAGGTTCGGACTCCACAGTCATGCTGATTAGTGAATGTCCCTAAGTCAGCTGTTATAACACAACACCTCGAATACTGTGTTCAGTTTTGGGGTCCTCATCATAAGAAAGATATTGAAGTACTAGAGAGAATGTAGAGGAGGCAATGAAGCTGGTGAGGGACCTGGAGCACAAGTGTGATGGGAGCGGTTGATGGACCTGGGGCTGTTCAGCCTGGAGAAAAGGAGGCTGAGAGGAGACCTTATCACTGTCTACAACTACCTGAAAGGAGGTTGTAGCATGGAGGGGGTTGGTATCTTCTCCCAAGTAGCAAGTGATAGGACAAGAGGAAATGGCCTCACGTGGTGCCAGGGGAAGTTTAGGTTGGATATCAGGAAAAATTTCTTCCCAGACAGGGTTGTCAGGCATTGGAACAGGCTGCTCAGGGCAGTGGTGGAGTCACCATCCCTGGAGGGGTTTAAAAGACATTTAGACGAGGTTCTTAGGGACATGGATTAGTGCTAGAGTTAGGTAAGGTTATAGTTGGACTCAATGATCCTGAGGGTCTCTTCCAACCGAAATGTTTCTATTCTGTTCTATGATTCTAAAAGATTAGGGCTGCACACTGCAGTTCAGCTCAGAGAAAATCTTTACCATGTGTTTTTTTTTCAATATACTGGGCTCTTTTAAGGGTAGTATCATGAAGACCCTTTACTCATTCAAGTAATAACAAGCCTTCTGCCATTTCAGTTTAACTTTTAGGAGTCTGCACATTTATTTTAGAGGACAAGACTATATTGAGCTACAGGTCACAATGGTAATCCCTTTTAATACTTTTGGTATATGAAGAACACATCTCCTATCTCCTTTTCTGATCCAGCTTTCAACAGCAATGCAATGTCAGTATTTCATTCCTGATAATCGTTTTCTTAATCACTGGATTTTTCTAAGATGACCTCCCAGAGCTTAGTTTTGTTTTTGTGTTTGCTCAGTCTCCATACAACACGGCTTTCCACATAACTGTATTTAGTCAGGCACTTCTCTAGCTCCATTGTCAGTAGGCTTAATGGAAGTCACCCATTCTTCTTCCAATGATTATTCTGGAATACATTCAGCACATGGAGGAAGGACCAACTTCTGAAACCCTTTTTTAATCCTGTCGAATGATTTTTTTTTTTTCCCCATCAGGATTCCTCTTATTTTCTGTTTCATTCAGCACTTCAGCTCAGTGACTACTGGGACTGAAGTAAAAAAATAATCAGCATAAGAAGCAGCATTAAAAGCCTAGAACCACTTCTTCTAATTTTTAAGGAGAATTAGCAATGAGCTGTGATATTTTTTGGCTATTCATTTTTCAAAGCTTTGATTTATCTTAAAAGTGTGGCAGAAAAAAAAATCTCAAACAATGGCAGGAAGAGTTCAGCCCATGATAACACAATTCACAGCTTTGAGCCAGAAGAGGCTTGCATGAACCAAAAAGAAAGCCTGATTGAAGATTTCAAATCCTGCCTCTTGGGCATGTCACTGCTGGCCTGAGCCAATATGAGGCTGAGATTTGGTGCCAAAACTGTGTCCAACACTTAACACCTCAGTTATTTCTTTGGCCGTAGACAAGTGGATGAGCAAGGGTGATGTCCAACTTCAGCCTGGTTCAGCAAGCACGAAACTTGGGTTAAATGACCTTCTCAGCTTGTGAGAAACACAAATCATAGATCTATAGCATGCCATGAGCACAAACAAGCCATTGAATGTCTGCCATGTTTCCCTGCTGAAGGTAGACCAAGAGGTAGGAAGAAACCAAGTTTTGGACGACCAGAAGTAAAACACGTCACTCAGCGACGTGAGCACTTTGCTTTAGAGAGGAGCCCTCAGTTCCAGTTTTTGTTCTGGTTTTATGAATCACATAAATGCATTTCTGGCTGTACTATATGTGAAAAAAAAAGATTATTACTCTGGGCATGACACAGTGCTGAAGTAGCTACAGAAATCTCAGATTCGGTGCAGTTTCCCAAGTCAGGTTTCGCTGTGCCACTCTCTTTTGTGCAGCATAGACAGCTTGTCATTTAATTTGATTTCTGGATGGCTCAGAGGTATGTCAGCACTAAAATTCAGTGTAAGGTAGGTATTAGGTGCCTGAATCTTTTCTGGATGTAATCCTCTAGGCTTCACCTCTGATCATCCAATGTATTATAACATACTGAAAGAGAGATTGAGTGAATTTGCCAGTGTCTAACAAGGAGGCTGCTGGAGGAAGAGATCTAGGCATTGCTTTCTGCCATTTCCATGAATAGACTACTAAGCTCTACCTCTTCATGAAGTTGAAAACAACAAGATAGCCACTTAAGTGGTATGCAAAAAGGGGAAATGGAAAATTCAGAAAGAAACAACAAGCTAATTTTATTTTTTCAAAACAAAAAGTATAATAAAATATGCCTGCTATATTAAAAAACGTGAATGATTTAATTTGTCCTCTTGCATATGTAAATATGAAGAAAAGATTAACAAGATATTGTAAATATAAGGAACAGATTAATATATTCTGATGCATTGCCCTGGTCTGTGGGTACTTTGGATCATAACCTAGGCTGATGGCTTTTTTACTGTTCCAAAATGTTCACAGCTGTGATTTTTTTCCCAATCATAGCATTTAAAATATTTTAATCAGGAATGCTTGACTCCATCTTTCTGAAGTAGAAACA